>QLNU02003225.1:83236813-83260063 GCA_006491805.2 Dysdera silvatica | reverse complement strand
AGTTTAGACAACTTTATGTTTAAGCACTTTGATGCCCCCCCCCCCCCCCCCATAAGTACTGCACTTAGGTCTGTGCCTACTTAGAAATCCGCTTCTGCCTAAATGAATTGGAGGAAATCACCATTTCTTTTTTAATAACTATGTTTTTTTTTATTTCAGTTTATTTTTCTTAAATTCAGATTACATGATAATACAGTTATATGGTAGGCAGAGGGGGGCATAGGTATGGGTGGGGTGGTGACTGTTAATGAACGTGCAGCACCTCGATTTTTGTTTTGTTTTTAAGTTCTAATAGAGGTAAAAAAAAGTAAGTGTGTAAAAAAACATGTAAATATATATGGGGTCCCCCATGTTTACATTTTTTTTTTTGCTGCCAAAAAAGTTACGCCTAGAGTGTAAAGATAGATAAATCTGGCCCTGCCCACAGAACCCTTATAATACCACATACCTAGCCATGAAACCCCCTCGATAAATATTAAAGGGAACCTTAATGGAATATTGTCGGGGTTTCCACTTCCATTAGAGAAAAAAATCCCCTGACTTTTTTCTAAACTTTTCAGTAAAATTCAATAACTAATCAAAAAATTTTCAACGAAATTTCGGTTGTGGGGAAAATGGCCTTACATTTGTGGGAGATTTAGCTATTCAAAACATAAGTTTTCCTGACTTTTCAAGGTTTTGGCGAAAAAAACTTGTTTTTCTCTTTCCTTCAGGGACAATTTCGAATTCTTTGGCACTTGAAGATTCTGCAACAACCTGAAAAACGCATTCTTCCATTTCCAGTGTCCGTACACTTCGCAAACATCCAGTATCCTTCCTTGAGGTTGCCAAGGGGACAGTTTCATGCAGTCTTCTATCAATACTGGCAACCAAATGGTGAGGAATACGATGATGTGGAAATCTTTCACGGTACGATCTTTGTGCCGCATGTCCATTAGCATCTGCTTTTCCATAAATCAGATGCATATCCGCTAATTCTTCGTTTGTGTACATCGCCATTCTCTTAATGAATATGTAAGTTGTGCTGTGATGCTACTCCACAAATATCGAAAAATCTCTTCGCTAGCTATTTTAAACGCTTACTCATCCTCGGCCCTGCCGTTTCATGTGCTTTACATTTTCCCTTTCTCATTCATTCGATGTCACTCACGTCAGCATGCTATGCATTTTTCAATTTTACTATTTTTTCTGACTGATTAAATAGTAGATGTGAAAATCATGCAAATTGTTTGCCTTGAAGTGCACATACTATCACCTCTCTTGGCCCTGCGGTGGCGCAGTGTGGTAACGCGTTCTCCTATTGCGCGGCTAATCCGGGTTCGACTCCCAGCAGTGCAAAAAGAACGCTTACTCAGAGATCTCATAAAAGATCGCACTGCTCACTGTAGTCCGGGGTTTGGTTCCCCAGGCCTTAAGAGGTTCGGATTCCTCGGAAAACTGTAGGTCCCGGCGCAGCATGACCACTGTAGTCTTTGAGCCGTAAAACCAAAAAACAAACAAAAATATCACCTCTCTTATCTTGTTGGTAGAGGTCAGGATCACCCTTCAAATCGCCACTTCAGTTGCGACCATGGATTCTACACATACAATTCCGGTGAATTTAACTGACTTTAAAAAATCGCCGGAGAGTGCCTGACATCCGTTAACATTAAATAATTTAAAAAATTCTTGGCGCATTGCAACCATCTGTGGAAAGCTTGAACATGGTGCATGCAACACTAAATTCACTGTAGTGCCCGAACGGCTAATTTTTGGAAAAAAATTCACTGAACAAAAAATTTTTATTTTGATGTTCTTCACCTGTTATACATACTTGGCAGTTCCCAACTCTTTTCTAGTGTGTTAAAAGAAAGGCGTTTTTAGGCTTATTTTCACTAAACAGTAACACAGATCAGGAAACAGAATTCCAGATTTTTTTGTCTCTACTATATTATTAAATCAATCTCTTGAATGCTAGCTCAATCACCTAAATTATGTATCAAAAATTGTATTTAATTCATGTAATTGGCTACGTAGCAACGACATGGACATAAACAGTAGTTACGCTCTACAGCCAAACCGGCCCCCTTGCGGACACAGGGGATATGGGAAAATATGCCTTATTTGGTGTCCCCAACAACTCCCTCATATTTTGTCCGTAGAGTTAAAGACCAGGCATTTATCCAGGATTCATAAACTGGGGGTGTACAAAATGTTTAGGGGGTGTGGATTGGAGATAATCGATTATTTACGTTTTTGTTTTTTGGAAAAATTTTGACCGATTTTTGGCAAGAAGATTTTTTTTTTAAGGTGGGTGTTTAGGTGTTAGTAGACACACTGAACGGGGGAGGGGGTGTATCAAAAACTCTGGAGGGGTGTTGGGTGTGTATAAATCCCTGTTCAGGACCACCCTGTATATATATATATATATATACACAGTAAAACCTCCTTTATATATATGGTCACCTCCGAAAACTGGCCATATATCAATGAAACCAAACACGTTCCATAGGTTTAACATTAATGTTAACCTCCAAGCAACAAATTCCGAACAACGGCCACCAGGTAGGCATCACGAAAAAATAATTTTCAAATATGTCTGCAATCAAAATTGTCAACAATTTAAAGTAAAATTTACATGCCAATGCTTTCTTTAAAGGCGCTCCATTAAAACATACAATAATTTTGTAGTTTTATAAACACTTTTCTGTAAATATGGTGTCACTATTTATTGTCGACCATCCTAATATTTCTTCTGCGCAAACAAGCACTGTCCACTAGAAAATGCCTTTTGACAGTTCCGGTTCTTTGTGCATTGTTTTGTTAGAGAGATTTATCGACCGCCCCAAAATTATATTAAATTACCTTTACCAAATTAGGCTTACATTATGTAACTAATTATTAATTTAAAGCTTGGGGCTCAAAGCTAAATTACATGGGGTCTTTCGCCATACCAGATGGAAACTATCATATGAGTTGGTCAACATGTGACAAATACAGTTTAGCTGTTTCTCCCCCTGTTCATTTGTATTTCAGAAAACCACCCACTGTCCGGTTCAATTGGCCATGAAGACAAAGAGCCGCTTTTGAAAGAAATATAAAACATGAACTTAACGATTAATTGATCATCGGACACGAAAGAACAGGAGGGAATAATATATGTTCAACGTTATTTAGCCTTATATTGGATGAACACTTTATTCATAATTTTAATTAGGAATTTTCATTATTGTGTGCAATGTAGTTATTTATGTGGTGCAACTAGTTAGTTATATGGTTTATGTTCATGGAATCGGTAAACTGGGGCTTGGCATTTATCGCTTATCCTTCCCCCCTCTCATATTTTTAAAAGAACTGAGCAAAGGGCAAGACAGTGGACTCGAGCAGAAATACGTGCTTAACGGGGGGGAAGGGGTCTAATAAATTCTTTCACAATATAGCAGTTTTCCACCACCCGTTGAAAATAGAAGGTCTTATCAGCAAGCGTTGATTAACGTCAACAGAAAGACGGCCTGGACGCCGGTCAATCACGTGGACTATTTTAACCAATGACCTGTGAATCCTGCATGACGTGGAGGAGAAAGTTTGGTTCAGCCAATGAAAAGAAGAAAAAAAAAAAACCTCTCGAGAGACCAAGGTAAACAACTGAAATAAAATAGAGTCAGTTCGGTGTTTTGGTGGAGGAGAGTGTAATGCTTTGCAAAGACAGTTGGTTCCTGAATTTTGTTTAGCGAGGACGGAAGCAGCTAACCATGTAAAAATTAGTTTTTACAATTTTCGTGCCGGGACATGAGTCGCTGGTACTGATAGCGCCGTCATCGATCTACGTCGCAACCTGAAAATTTCTATTAGATTCCAAGCTGAAACAGGAGAATTGCATTCTCTAGGAGGCCAGTCGTAAAGATCAATTTGGAAGGATGCAATCGCTCCTTTTATTTGTGTGTTTACACAGAATCATTCGTGTCCAATTGTAGCCAAGAGCTTGTCGGGCACCTAGCAGATATCCTGGATATTCGTGATTTGAAGAAAGAGCCGATGATGTCTTCCTTTGTCTTCGTGGGACGCTATTCGAAGACGACTTTGGAAAGTAGAGGCCTTCATCGCCGATGGTGTTCAGCGCCGGACAATTAATGCCTCACTCCGCAAGTCCTTCCTTTACCTTCCCTTCTATTAATTCCTCGTGCCTTGCCACAGTGCATTATAAATAATTGTTTTACATGTATATATAGATAATTGTATTGTAGTGTCAGGTTTTGCTATGTTTGTACAAATCCCCTAGTTAATTATTAAATGTTTGTGTTATGTTTAAAAAAAAAGGGTTCCTGTTTTTCTTGTTCTTTTGTCCCTACTTTGGTTTACCAATCAGTAATTTTACATGCGGCACAACGTAAATTAAACGGTAAAATTAACTATATGTGTTAAAATCATTTTGGTCTAAGTTTAAATTATTATTCAATGGTCCAAGTTCTTAAAAATTAATTCATGGCTCATTAATATTCTAACCAATTCCTGAATATTAAAAAAAGCTATTTAACAGTTTTCATTGACTAGTGTCGTATTGCGAAGTTATATTGGCCTGGTTTTTAATTATAGTGATGGTGTACGTTAAAAGCATAAACTTAAATTTCACCACAACTTCCACATAATGAACAAATATCGTACATAGGGGACAAAACGTTAATTCTAGTGCCGATTTAAAAACACTAAGAATTTATCTGTTTGATTCCTTTTATTAACATTATCTCAATCTTACTAGCAGGACACATTTTTGAATTGTTGATAATGTTAGTCACGGGAAGGCATCAGGGATCTAGGGAAGCCAAAACGCCGTTCTGGCACTGCTGTTTTTTAAGGTCTCCCTGCTCCATTCTATTCTTCAGACCCAGAGGCATAGCCAGGGGAGGGGGGGGTTTAGGAGTTGTAACCCCATCACAATGAAATGTTGTATATTTAACATAGGAATATATATATGAGTTGTAGCTCTGTAACCCCTCCCGTTAAGCCTATAACATTCCCCTTACGAACTCTCTACCTACGCCACTGCTCAGCCCCCTTCCCAACAATACTACAAAGGACAGAACATTCCGGCATGCTTAACTTATGACTATACCCCTAGAATGCATGACCAGAACGGCTCAAATTGGCAAGTTGAATTTAGTAAGAATCGAAGATTGCGATATGGGTGACTGTCTTAACCTAACGTGGATGACAGTGAGAGTTGATATCTACAGGAATGTTGACTGCTAGCTCTTTAGGGGTTGCAGGTTTATAACTTACAGGAAGCTGTTTCGTGATGCTCTTTGTCAAACATAAACTCTTGAAATACCTAGACATCGTTTATAGAAAAAAGAACAAGAAATGACCAGTTTTGCATATTTGCTTGAGAAAATATTCACTGTATGATCGGATGTACATATAGTGTTTAATTTATATTTCTGTGGCTATATTCAGCATGTTATTAAGCTACAGAATCAAACCACTTTGTCATTTGAGGCAGTAGAAGAAATGAAGAGCTCAACAGTGCAGAAATGCTTTGCAAAGGCTGGAATCAAGGAACGTTTCATATTTGTTCACATTTATTTATACATACATTAGTGATTAGATAATTCAACACAATTTCCATTTTTTTTACCAGCATTTCTCTTTTGTAAAGATTTCAATCCTGTAATTAATTGCAGTATTTTTTAATTGCAGGATTTTTCCTCATTTGGCATACCCAAAAATATAGACAGATGATGATGGATAACGTTTTCAAATTAGAAGGGATGACAAATATTAAGGCCAGCGAGTTTGTTTGAATGGACGAAAATTTAGAAGTTTCTGCTATGTTTGTTACCACTAAGGAATTGTTAGAAAATATGATGGAAGGGAAAGAAAGTGATGAGGATGTAGAAGGGAGTGTGGAACTGCCACGAAATTCTAATATCAAAACATATTCTGATGTTTTGGCAAATTTTCAGGAGATTCAGAACTTTGCTCTGAACAAAAATGATGATGAGTTATATGAAAGGACTACAAACATTATTTGCTCAGAAATGAATGTTTGCCATAAAAAAGCAAAACAATTACGCATCACTGATTTTTTTAATATAAATTAAAATAGGTGAGGATTAATGTATTTGAAATGGTTATAATTTTTTATTGTTAATTTTATTTATTTTGATTTTTTTATACTGAACCTCTAAATAACAGCCAGATCCGAAGGACGGTCACTTTTGCAGAGTCTGGCGAGTGACAATGATTCAGAGGTTTTACTGCATATGCAAAGTGAGCAGCTGATTATACCAAACCAAATTTAGACATTATTCATGTCTACTTCAAAAAAAAAGGAATTTTATTTGAGAAATAAAAAACACCTTTCACGAAGAGCGGAACCTCTCGAGGTGTGGTGTCCAATTCAGCCACATTGGTTAAGTAAGTATAAGGTCCATCTTGATGATAATTATCAGAAATAAACAATATTAATACATAGGTTCATTTGCAGATATGGGCCTAGCTTTCTGCCAAATTTGAATAGTCGTGAACAATCAACAGAAGATAACAAACAAAGCCTGTGAACACAAACCAGTGAGCAAGAATTTAAAAACTTTTTACAGATCTAACATCCCACCATCTTTCTCAAGCTCCAATCTATTCTTGAACTCCTTTTACAACGTTTTAATATTCTGTCTTTATTGGGTGAGAAATCGAGCCCCATAACTGCAATTACATCTATTACACAAAAAAGAACATATTTCCATAACTACACCCTAAAGGTTACACATATATAGATATATATTGCAAATAACAAATGAACAATGCTCACAAGTTTGGATTCTGAAAGTGTCCAGTAGGAACAGGGTATAAGGCTTCGTAAACACGGTCCTCGCCAACGCCATGGATAGCATAAGCATTGAAAAGATTAACAGCTGGTGGAAAATATAACGCAGGCAGCAATGCTTCACCATACCAAACATCGCCATCGACATTTGACTTGTATGAGCAAGGAAGACACATCTATGACAAAGAATGCCAATTATTGAATGACAAAGAACTAAAATGAATGAAATCATTAATTATTATCCTACATGTAAGGTCCACTACAGGATCACTTTCCTTATATAACTGTGCACATGTTACCAAGGCAACAATTGTTGCAACCACACTATATGCTTATCAACAACAAGGAAAACAATGTCTAATAGTAAGTTTTTTTTTTAATTTGTGCATTTATGGCAAAAAGATAGCAAAGATCATGCTATGGCAACACCTACACTTTTCCGAGGAATCCTAACCTCTTCAAGCCTAGGAAACCAACTCCCCAGACGATGTTCGTTCTTGGGTTCTTGGCAGCCACGGTGCAAAAACAATATCACCAAATTTAGTAATTTAATATTATTTAAGGATTTGATATGCAGTGTTTGCTTTTATATCTCTATATATATATATACCAGTGGCGGAATTAGGAAATTACCACTTCGAGGCGTAGACCGTATAGTCACTATCTTTCATCTTTACAAAGCATGAATAAAGCTTGCGAAAAAAGAAAGAAAAAATAAGCATATCGCACATTCTTAATTTCTCACATGCGAAGATCGACCTCAGCTGAGAGGTGAGTGACGCAAACGGATCGCTACAAAAGGTCGCAAGTATGATCCCTGCCATCGGAATGCCTTTTTTTTTTTTTCTAAAAAAGTTCAGTTCTACAGAATGAAGCTACACACAGACTGAAAGAGAACAAAAGTTTAACATTGGAATAGGCGAAAAAACTCTCATTTACATTAATGTAGGATAAAGAAAAGTTAGAGGGGAAAAGAATAGTTACAAATGAGATTTTGCCTAACTTTTAAAATGTGATTTAAAACTGACATATCGCCTTAAAAATGTGTAAAACATGCTTTAGATGCTGAAAAATGTGCTCTATTTTATGCAATTTACAGTCAAATGGATGAAATGAAAAAATAGTGATGATAGCCTCCGCATGAAGGGGACTAGAATTAAGTTTGGTTTTATGAAATGAAGCGACACACTAAATGAAAGCAAAATAATGCTTAAAGAGTAGCATGGAGAAAAAATACATCTCATTTGCATTAACATGGGATTTAAAAAAAAAGGCTAGAAGACGGCTTAAAAATGCGATTTAAAATGGAATATCCATCTTAAAAAAAAAGTGTAAAAGTATGCAATTGGATATTTTACATAATTTACAACTTGTTAATAATAATTTCATCTGTTTAAGATGAAATTTAAAAAAATGGTGACAATGGATTCTGCGTGAAGCGAACTTGAACTCGGGACCTCGTGATTGAGATGCGAGTGACGTCATCCAGTCACAACACAGGGTAGCAAGTACGATCCCCGACATGGGAATACTTTTTTTTTTAAATTTTGTGACTAAAAATGGAAGTTTGGTTCCACAAAATGAAGCGAAACACTGCATGAAACGGAAATAACGTTTAACATTTTAAATAACATTAACGTATGACTTCCAAGATTCAAAAACGGTCAACGAAGGTGATCGTCCTCGTAGACTTTCTTGACTCTTGGGAAAATTTTCAATTGAGAAATTAGGCCATTAACATCTCAAAACCTATGCCTGAATCATAAAAGATTTGTATAAGATGATGTTTGAAGAAAACCGGGATAAAAAGTTCAGGGAAGACCTTGGTGCAGGACTGACTCCTCTGGGGAAACCTGAGTAGGGGCCTGTTTCCGGGAAAATCCAGAACTGGGGGTATAAATACAGGATGTTCTCACGTTCTTGACACTTCGCTTGATAAAAACAACAATAGTTCTTGAAATATATTTTTCTTATGCTATTGGTGAGTTTTACTTATCCTTACTCTTTCTTTATTTCTTTCTACTTAATTTTCTTTTTATCCTTTCCCTTTATTTTCCTCAACTTTTTCTAATTTTTCTTCCTTTTGTTACTCTTACTATTTTTATTTCCAATTTACTCATCTATTTTACTTATTTCTTTCTTTCTATTTTATTTGCTTTCCTTTCTGTTTTAATTTCGCATTCCGACAAGTGACAAAATTGTACTCGTCATGGTAACCCCTGGTCAATCGTCGTATTATTTTGTAATCTATTTAAATATGGCAGACTGTCTTAAAAATGTATACAAATCTGCAGTCCAGAAAAAAAATATCCTATTTTATGCAATTTCCAGTTGTTAAACAGATGAAACTTAAGAAAAAATGATGGAAAGGACTTTTACGTGAACGGGAATGGAACCCGAGACCTCTTGGATGTAAGACGATTGATGTCATCGAGTCACTTAAACAGTATCACAAATATGATTCCCAGCATGAGTGCATTTTTTTTTTCACCCAAAAAATTAAGTTTGGTTTCAATAAATGAATTGACACACCGATTGAAAAAAAAAGCGTTTAGGAACAGGCAGGGTAGTTGGCCACTTGATGCCAAACTAATATATTCACACTCAGTAATTTAACACTATTTAATCAAGAACTGGATATATCATGCTTGCTTCTTTTATATTTATATTCCAGTGACAGTTTCAGGAAATTGACACTTCTATGCATAGGCTCTGAAGCTGCCATCTTCTTCCCTTACAAAGCGAGAAAATTTGTGAAAAAAAGCATGTCGCACATTCTGAACTTCTTAGGTGTAAAGGTGATTTTTCACACACACACTGATGTGCAAAAATTAAGGACAAAGTGGAGATGGTAACACAACAGTGGGATGAACAGGCACAACTGGCTGAAAGACCTATCAGGAGCTTGCCTATGGTCCACTACAGTAGGGTATGTGCATATATGCAGCATGACATACTGTAGGGTATGGGTAGGGTTTAAAGCATGAAAGTGGTGTACACTCTGTATTTCAGTAGAACTTACTGCACAGTGCACATCAGTTCGAACAATGGCAAGTTACTGTAGCAGTGTGAGATGTCCAACAGATGGTCCAGTAGACAACATCCAGACGACTTTGCCCAAGGTCGAATTATTTGGAAGTTGGAAAGTGGTCAAAAATGTGTCTAGAATGGTTAAGAAGTTTGCATCGTATGAAGCCTTGTCTCACGAGCTTGTATGGCATTTTGAATGACACGAACCTCACATCCGTCTTTTCCAGGATTCTGTGAGCCCCATGGTTCCTCTTCATGGATGATACTACACCTCATCGTACAGAGGCTATCACTGAGTTGTTAGAGAGTTAAGATATTCACTACATGCAGTAAACGTATAGTTCCCAGACTAGGACTACAGCGAGCAGTTAGTTGGTTAAGCCTTTTTTTTTTTATCGTTATGAATCAAACCTACGCTAATGGCACGTTAGGCAAACGTTACCATTGTGGCACTGCAAGGCAAGTAAATCAATACACAAGCATTAGTGGCAATGTTTCCTCATCCACATTATTACTGTTGCGGGAAGTTAGAAACATTTAGCTAAATACAGATACGCTAATAATCGAGAATTAATAACAGTAAATAAAGAATTAATACAAACAATAATTAAGGAGTTAATATTAACAATAATTTAAATAACATTATTTATTTTACAATGCAAGGAGAGTAAGATCATGTGTACCATGATTTTCGATTTCCTGTGATGTCTAAACTTCTTAAGGTCCAGAAACCAAACCCTAGACTACAGTGGGCTATTTATTGGCAAGCGTTCTATTTTACCACCAGTGAAAATAACACGTATTTCTCGTTATTAACAATTATAATCACAGTGCGTCTAGGAAGCTTAACTGAAATTTCTATATCAAAGGTAATAAAAGGAGCTCTGGAAAAGCTAGTTCATTTGATTTTGAAAATAAATAACATATAATGTATGTTCTGAAACAGGATCAAAGGCCCAGTGTGTCTTCGGAAACATAACATAATTACACATGCCAAAGTCAGCTTAATGTGAGTAAATACAGGACAGCTCTTAAATCGCAGCTGTAACGATTTATTACCTCGCACTGCAGCTAAAGAAATAATTATAAAATTTTTTAAAAAACCTATTCTTAATAAAAAAAAAATATGAGATTCATTTTATGCCAAATTAATTTTGATATCAACAGAAAAAATATTTTTTTAACCTAATTTTTATTTAAAGCCTATAACAAATTTGGCATTACTCAACTATAATAAATGTGGCGACATACCAATTTGCTGCATTAAAGTATACACATACATGCTACTGAAAACCAAAATGCAGCTATTTCTATAATAAATAGATCATCTAGTGGACTACAAATATATATCCCAAAACCTACAATTGAAAGAGTAAGGAAAACACATAAAACATTTTGCTTTGTTTTTTGAAGCTTCAGATGCTTTTTATTTATATCTTTCAATCAATTTCGAATCAATCACTCTATTCAATTCATTACTGGATGGAAGTTGCTCTAACCTCTTTTCTGATATTACTAGCTCATCTCTCTCTCTCCCTATTTTGTTAGTCTTGAATGACCTCCAAATTTAAATAGAGTAACATAGGCATAGAATTATATGGATACGTGGGGCACAATTCCCCAATAATTTGAAATAAATTTCAATTTTACATATATCATAATATATAAATGTGGGTTGGGACACCCATCCCTATACACCAGACGCCATGAGTGTGTAGACATTGACGGTAATGCCTGCGTGAAAACAAAGTACACTCAAGAGACATGAAGCAACAAAGCTGGAGATTGGACTTGTTGGAAGTAGACGTTTTTAAAATTAATTGAAGATTTAAATGACAAAATGAATGAGAAACTTCTTGCTTAGTTTCATCTTGAAACTTTATTGGACTACAAGCTTTTAAATGATAAAAAAAAAAACATTAACGTGTTTGTCTTGCTCTTTACGCAAGAACCATCCCAACAAGAAGTGAACAAACTGCAATCAAAAAAAATATGGGACCTGATATAGGACCGAAGAAAAAACAACTACGTCATAATGTGACGTAATTACTCAAATTATTACAGTATCTTCCAACAGGATGCAGGGCAGCGATGCTTACGATGACATAGGAATATAGTGAATATTACCGCGACAATATATAGTTGTGGCGATATACTTATGATGGATTAGGACAAGTTGTGTTATATGTATTAACGTAGAAGATGAGACGTTGTAACTTTGTGAAGTAGCTGTAGCAATTATTCATTAAAGGACATAATATTTACTCATAAAGTGCTTCGATCTAAAGTCTAAGTCCCACATAAATGTATATAATATGTGCTTCCCCCCAAATATTTTTGAAAACTCTATGTTGAGGGTATCAATGTTGATGGTAAGGTATATACAAAAATCAATCAAAGTACTAAATATTAAAATATTACATAGGGAGTATCAGATATACAAGAATTATTTGAAGTACTAGATAGACAAAAATCACATGAAATAAAAAAAAATATATATAAAAATTCAATGTGGTTACAGAACACAAAAATACAACGCCTAGAAACACAATTTTTTTTTACCTTTATTGCACTTCCTGCCCCGGATAACAGCAATAATAAATGTTCCCCTCGGCTGCAAATGAATAAACTGATATAAATACAGCAAAAATCAAACTTCTAATAAAAAACAAATTTAAAATAAAATGTTGTGAACATTTCAAATGGAATGTTCACAACATTTAAATATCAAATATTAAATGTTTAATATTTATAGTAAAAAAATAAAGACTAACATGGTCTATCAAAGCATATACAAAAATAAAAACCATGATATATATATATAAATTTCACACTCTGTATACAGGTTCTCCAAGAATTATTGGACACATTACAAAATTATGCAAAATAAAATGTCCTTACTACCTTAAAATGTAACTACAAAAGTTAATACATTTCAATGTGAGACCCTCAGTTGCTCATAGTATGTCCAAGCAATACTTGATTTCATGCCATATAATGGCAAGCATTTGTGTGGTTATGGAATTAATAGCAGCTGTAATACACTGCTTCATTTCCTAAAAATTTATACATGGCATCAGACAGGCACAATTTTTCACATAACCTCACACAAAAAAATCCAGTAAAGTTACATCAGGAGAACGAAGAGACAATGGAATAGGACCACCATGGCCAATCCATCCATTGGGGAAATGCTCATTTAGGCAGTTATATGTACACACATTGACCAATTCGGAAAGCCACCATCTAGTTGGAAAATGACGTTATATCTTTTGATCTGGGGTATAATGAAAATGTCTAAGATATCCAAGTGAATATGGGTTAATCACTTTTTGATGGGGAATACAACACATTAACTTTTGGTGAATCATGTTGCAGTTCAATAGCAGTGAAAGGAATGTGCCACCAATTGAAGGGTAGTCACCAATGAATAAGGCTCCAATGAAGGAAAGTCAGCAGTGAAAGGGACAGCTTCTTTCTCGATGGCCGGTACAATAATATAATCGAATATAATCACTGCGATCATTGCATTTTTAATCATTTTTATTTGCATTTAAAAGAAAACAAACCTATAAAAAAAAAAGGTAAAAAATTAAGTATTAGAAATAACGGCAACGTTGACTGACTGACATTATTATAATGATAAGAAATGGAAAACTAGAAAAAGAAATATTTTCACACAACAATCTCAAGCTTTATATCATGCGGACATCAAAGCATAATTATTTCCATAATTATATTTATTTGCCTGATCCACGACAGCAGTATGAGGCAATACATTGACCCATATCTTATAGTTGTGATGATTCACAGTACCTGATAAATGAAATGTAGATACATCACTAAACATAACAGTATTGAGAAAGTTTTCATTGCTTTCCGCTTGATTCAGCATATCCACAGTGAAATTGTATCATGCAGTGTGAACATCTGCATACACGTTTTGTACCATTTGAATTTTATAAGCATGGAGTTTTAGTTTCTTGTGAAAGATAACATGAGCTGATGATTTTGGAATACACAGTTTTCTGCTTGCTTTACGAATGAATTTCCAGGCACTTTGCCATTAACTTTCATTAATTAGGTCAAACGTTTCACCGCTGATGTTAGGACTACCGACTTCTTCACAACGTTTCACACCACCAGTTTCTTCAAACCTCTTCATCCATCTTATCGAATTCATTGGTGGAGGATTATAACCATATTCTAAATACCACTGTTTTTTAATTTCAATGAAAGACACTAATTCTGCAGGCCATAAAACACACATAGTCTTTTTCTGTATGGATGACATGACTACTTGTTGCCAATTTCCCTCAAAAACCTCATCAGGTCACACCTAGAACCACCTATAAGATTCTGGAAATAATAATCCCATGAAACAAAATGCTAGAAACCATGCTAGTAAAAGGTGACATGGAAAACCAGCCACTGCTAACAGTTTTTCTTTTACATAATTTTGTAATATATCCAATAATTCTCAGATACTCTGCATTTACTACATACTGTGTAAGGTTTAATAAAGTATTAGAGATAAAACAAACATTATATACACAGAGACACAAAGTTTAAGAATTGTTCATGTTACTAAATTAATATGAATGTTTAATAATTATATATAAAAAATTATTGCTGTTTAATAAGTTTTTAAAACATTAAAACAACTGTTTTGGCAGCCATGTGCTACCTTCCTCAGAATGAAATTAACTGACTGATTCATTTCTAAAGGTTTGTGGCCCCTTAGGTCACATGATTTATCATTTCTAGACTATTTCCTCTGGGGTTACCTTAAAAGCACTGTTTATAAAAATAACCTAAAGACACTCAAAGAACTTAAAATTAACATTACAGCAGCAATTGCTGTCATTTCCGTTTCGGTTCTTCGCAGGGTGACATCGAATCTGGGAAAAAGAGCATGTGTTTGTATTTATGAAAAAAGGTGGCCATGTTGAACATATGTTATAATTAGGTAAATCGAATGTTATAATCTTAAAGGCCATATTCCATACTTCATTTCTAATAAATTTATTTTGTATATAGCACTCGTTAAAGTACTCTAAAAAATTTATTTCTATTGATGTGCATAAGTTTTCAATCACCCTGTATAACCACATTTTGTTTATCCTTCCTGATAAAGGCTGGCAAATAGCCTTACTGAAACAGTTATCAAATTGTTATCTATGATTACCAAAATGCAGCTAATTCTTAAATGTTCTGTAAAAAATTACCTTCATAATTATGATTACTTACGGTGCAAACTCAACCTCAAGGTACTTGTCATCCTTACCCAGGAAAAAAGCTTCAACGACTATTGAAATATTAAAAGATTTGTTAGATAAATATACACAGTTCATACTTATCTAAAATAAGATGACACATTGAAATTTATGTTTTTAACATTAATTCAGATTACCATTCATGAAAATTATACTTATTAATACTGTTACTTGTAGTACTTTACTTGTATATGCTTATCATTCGCATAAGCAGAAAGTTCATACGGGAAGGGAGAGTTGCAGAGCTACAACCTCATGTATTTACATGTATATAATATATACAAAATACATATATTTACATATATTTACATGTGTATATATATATATATATATATATATAAAAATTGAATTGCAATAGGGTGGGGGGAGTTATGTGTGTGTGTGTGTGTGTGTATATGACCCCATCAGTCCCCACTTCCCTTTATATGCCAGTGATACTTATTCGTAGAACTACGTTTTTTGATTCACATATAAAAAAAATCCACATTCTGCACAAACTGAATAACATAATTGTGTACCAGTAACAGCACCAGTACTATGTGCATTATGGTGCACAAGAAGTTAATTTCCTGCTCTACCAGACCCTATAGTTTTCCAAGAAATCTAAATCTCCGTTTCTTAATGAACCAACCTCAATCTATGTTGGACGGAAAATGGCATACATTCTATAGTGTGATTAGAATCAAATGAGGGTTAATGGCACATAGATGAATATGTTAACTCTAAGGCCATGTCGGGCTATGATAAGTTTATTTCATGATAAAAAATATTCATATTATCTTTTTAAAGCTCTTGAACGATGCAAGTAACACAAGACATTATATTAGTTCTGCAGCTCAACAACAACACACAACTTGAGTCATCTATGATAAAATTAATCGTTTAACAGTTGAACTATGACAAATTTTCAAATATCCATACTTTATCTTAATTGATACTTGATCTTGAGAATATGAGGTTTCTAATATCCCCTTCTCTCTAGGAGAGCCTTCCATTACCCTAATATGATTAAAATTTCTTGCACTTTCATTTGAAAAAAAAAATGATAAACAGAATTTTAAAAACACGCATCTCATATTATCTATCATATTCAACAATTACCCATTCACTTCTAAATGAAGATTTCAAAGTTGCCTCTTATGTTAAACATAAGTTTTCATAAACATTTAGTATTACATAAGCACTATTTTAGGCATTTCAACTCTCCTACTCAGTAAGCAAAAATTAACATTGGCTAACATAGGAAAATAAGACCAACGGCAACCCCTCACTCCCCCAAAGGTGCTTACGTAATACTTGAATACTCCCTAGATTGCAAATCATGGTACATTTTACACAAGGCCATCTGTTTTTTTTTTGTTTTTTTTAAATAGGTTTAAAATTATGGTCCTTTGTATTTTACAGGGAAAGGACAGGTTATGCTGCCGCGATACTTAGTTTTACGAGGAATCCAAATGTGTAACCTGGGGGTTGGATCCCCCAGGCTACACCCCAGACCACAATGGGTAAAAAAATGGTATGTGCTCTATGGCGCCATTGGAATTCCACACAGATTAATGGTATTATAGACAAACATGTTATCTTTATGCCACAGTATGGCTTTAAATTTAAGATATATGTGAAGATCGTTCTAATTACAGTAAAATCTGTCTATAATTACATTTAAAGGACTGTGAAAATATATCGTTATAGGCGAGGTTAAACATGATATACCCTATATCTGTCAAGATGTAGGGGAAAATGCAGTTACAGACATACTTACTGTAATATTATGTCAGTAAGGGAAGGTTTAAGAAGCAACAATTTATAGTACTCTCAAACGGTCCTTCCAAATGATAATCATATATATAACCAGCAAATAGCTGTCAAAATCGCGAAATATGTGTAACGAACGGCTTGCTGCAGTTTTTGCATGCTTTCTGCAGCATCTAGCAAAGGTTAATAAGTTATTCTCTCTCTCTCTCACTTAAAGAAAAAAACCTTTAACAACTGATTTGTATGAACCTGCACCAGTGTAGCTAATATAGTGACTTTCAAATTTATGAGCTTGTATAGATCCTAAAAACAGCTTGTACAATCCAAAGGTTGTAACTGGGAATTATTTCATTAGTTCTACGAGATACTTTTTGGGACCAATGGAATAATTCATTAAAATCAAAAAGGTCACTGTACTACTAAACTTCATTGGTTTAGCAGAAATCATTTGGTTTGCTTTAATGTCTGAAGATGGCCTAACTGGACTTTCGACCCTAACTGGAGAAGAGGTGAACTATAAGGGCTGAAAGACAACACTGGTTATGGTACGCTATCGCTATAAAATTATATGAATCACCAGTTTTCAAGTAGCATACCTGATGATGCGTGTTTTTCAGAAAATTTTCTGGAAAATTCTCAGTTTCCGAAAATTTTTCCATCCACATCTCTAAGCATTCTATATCTAATATTACCTGACACATAGAATTATTTGGTGATATTTGACAGTGCAAGGCAGGGGTCTTCAACTTTTTCAGTCAAAGGGCCAATTTTATTTATTCCTTTAGGCTCGCGGGCCGAACTACAGTATCAACAATATTAGGACTGAATAACGGCAGCCTTTGTTGATAATTTTTCTTTAAGTCTCTATATTAGTTTTGCGTGCCCACAATATATATATATATATTCTTTTGCATAAAAAAGGTGATAAAGAGGATTTGAAAAATTACCGACCAATTAGCTTGTTACCTGCTATTTATAAAATCTTCACAAAAGTGCTAACACATCGCCTGCAGAAAAAATTAGATGCAGCTCAACCAAGAGAACAAGCTGGATTTCGAAGTGGATTCAGTACAGTGGACCATATTCAAGTATTAAGAGAATTAATTGAAAGAACACATGAATATGAACTTCCATTGTGTGTGGCATTTATTGACTATGAGAAGGCCTTTGACTCTATTAAAACATCAGCAGTCATCAACTCTTTAAGATCAGCAGACATCGAGGATGTGTACATTGACATGGTGAAATGTGTGTATAAAAATGCAAGTGCAAAATTTCGGTTACATAAAGATACCGAAGCTATCAAAATTGGTAAAGGTGTGAGGCAGGGAGATACCATTTCTCCAAAACTTTTTACTTCAGCTTTACAGATGATTTTTCAGCAGATAAATTGGAATAACAGGGGAATAAAAATAAATGGTGAATATTTAAATCATTTGCGGTTTGCTGATGACATTGTTATTTTTTCAACGAACCCATCAGAACTCCAAGACATGGTACAGGAGCTCTCAACTAGAAGTAAAGAAGTTGGACTCAAGATGAACCTACAAAAAACTAAGATCATGTTCAATAATTTCGTAGAGGAAACAAAAATACAAGTTGACAACATTGAGCTAGAAATTGCTGATTCATATATTTACCTTGGCCAGCTGATTTCAATGGATGGCAACATTATGAAAGAACTCAACAGACGTATTAAACTTGGCTGGAGTGCATTTGGAAGAAACAGTTTTATCCTGAAGGGGAAATTGCCTTTGTGTCTAAAAAGAAAGGTCTTCAACCAGTGTGTATTGCCAGTCCTCTCTTATGGATCAGAGACATGGAGTCTAACAGTTGGAGCAATACGAAAGTTACAGACAACGCAAAGGAGCATGGAGAGGTGCATGCTTGGAATAACTAGGAGAGATCGAAAAAGAAACACTTGGGTGAGAGAGCAAACTAGAGTAGAGGACATCATTGTTAAAGTAAAAGGGCTGAAATGGCGATGGGCTGGGCATATTGCAAGAAGAACTGATCAACGATGGACAACAGAAATTCTGAACTGGATTCCAAGAGACCACCGAAGACCTAGAAAACGTCCTCAAACTAGATGGGTGGATGAAATAAGAAAACAGGTTGGGGTGACGTGGAAGCGAATTGCTCAGGATAGACTTGTGTGGAAAGCATTTGGAGAGACCTTCATCCAGCAGTGGATAGATAATGGTTGAATATGATGATGATGATGATGATATATATATTACAATGTAAAATATGTATGGAAGCAAAAAACATTTACAATACTTTTAGTTATTAATATGTAAAGCGAAATCAAACCTTTTAGCGAGATTTTTGGCACTGCTTATTTTTAACAGTCCTGTCAATATTAAGTCTTATTTTTAATATTGCAACCCTAAGAGTGCTTACAAGGTGGACGTCAGTTATTCTGGTCCTAACTTTTCATTTTATCAACTTCATTTTTGAAAACAGTTGTTTACAGATGCATTGGCATACATGGGGGATAGGGATATAATTCTCACAATAAAAATTTTACATATACATACGATATATGGAGTTGTAGCTGTGTAACTTCCAATTGTAAGCCTGTAACCCTCATAAACTTTCTACATCAGACTATGGACAGTTTGAAGTGCTCCAGGATCATGGATGTCCCTATTAGGGCACAAGAGGGATTGAGTCCACCCCCTCTCCCCCATCCATTTAAAAATTTGATTTGCCCGTACTTGCTATGCATTTAGTTTAAAAAATTTTAAAATAAGGTACTTTTTAGCTCATTACTAATTGTCAAGCAGTATCAATTATTTTTGTAGCATTTTGGTATCTTGTACATTCACTAAAATTCTCGACAGCTTTGAGAAGGAGGTAATAATTTTTCTCAGCCCCCTTACAAGTACTCATTAATTTTTCTCAGCCACCCATGCTTCTGTATTGTGCCCTTCTCCAGAATAACCTTATTAGAGCATGCAGTCAGATGGTTGGGAAGATGTTCTTATCGACATATTTAGAATAGAATTTGACGAGTCCTAAGTTGAATTTTTTTTAAATCACTGTTGCACTACAAATCAATTGAACTACACCGAGTACCCATCTACTCTAGAAAACTAAAGTAAAACACGATTGAGGGGAAACCTCGAGTTACTTTAGTTCTCTAGTGTTTTAAAATATTTATTACGAAATATGAAAATGACAACAAAATATACAGATTTCAGACTCACAAAGGGAACCACAGTGAGTGCCCCACCGATTTTGATAAAATTTTTTTTGATGAAAGTATAGCCGAAATAAGGAAATACGTGTCTCGGCATTCGTGCCAATGCGGCTTATTTTCAGAGATATGAATTTTTAAAGATTTTTCATCCCATATATGAGCTTAAAATAAGACATCCTTTGCAAACTAATAGGTAGCTTAGTTGGTAAGTTACCGGCCTAGTACTTCGTGTGTTTGCGTTCAATGCCCGCGGAAATCGGTCTTTTTTTTTTTAATATGTATCCTTTTTACATGTTTATTTATTTTTATTAGTAAAAATACTTTGCTTACAATCGGATTTTTTTCATAAACTTACTTTAATAAAATTCATATTTACATATTTAATTCTGTGCTACTATTTTTCGCAGTTATAATTTTTACACGAATTTTAACATTTAATTGAATAGTTGTAAAGGTACAAAAAGTTTAGGAGTTAGCTGTAAGTTTTTATGTGAATATAACTTTTATAAAATTTGCGTACTCATTGTCAACCTGTGAAGGGATGAAATTACACCAATAACGCAGTTTTGTTTTATTTAAGGATTGAAAGATTTTTTCTGAAAACTTTTAACAATTCCATTAAATAAAAAAGAAAACTGCGTTAATTCGTCTTATTTTGTCATTATTAGCCTTTGCAGTCATCCTCTATTAGCATCTATTATGCCTAATATTTTTTTAAAATATATTTATCTATTGAAAAATGTATTTTTAGTATGTAATATTTTATTTTATAACATATAAACATCATTTTATTTTATAACATATAAACATTTTATGTGTATCTCATTTATGTGCATTTTATTTATACAGAAACATTTTATTTTATAAAATGCAATCAATTTTATTTTAAAACTGACTGACGTGAACATATTTTTTGTGTATCACTATCGGAGGTGTCGGAATTGTATACTGGTACACAATTTTGGATGATAATTATCATAAAAACATAAAAAAATTCTACAACGTGAGCATTTTATAAATGAATTGTTCGAACAACTGATTTTCTTTGTCTAATATCATCTGGAAAACAAATACCATCTACATTTTCAAAAACGCTTCTTTCGTTTGTTAACTTTGCAACAAACCAAGAGTACTGTAATGTATTCTTAAAATTCGGCGCCGAAAGTTGATTATAAATAAGTGAATGGATCTTCAAAGCATCTATCTGCTCGCGTGTTTAAATGACTATTTTCTTGTAAGATTTCAACACAATTTTGTAACCTTTTAATGAAATTTTTTACTTGACGGAAGAAGTACACATCACGAGGTTGACAGTATGGGGTACAATGAGGTGGAATTACTTCAACAGTAGAAGAAGAGGTGCCGTCGTCATTTGTAAAAACATTATTAAAGTGTGCTGGATCTACTTAACTACATAACAGGCTGGATGGCTACACCAAAACTTTTTCTACTTTTCAACTTTTTGATAATCAACAATTAAAATTCGAGTAGAAATTATCACTGCCAATAAGCATACAATTAACATATAACTACATAAATATGAATTTTATTAAAGTAAGTTTATGAACAAAATCCGATTGTAAGCAAAGTATTTTTACTAATAAAAATACATAAATGAACATGTAAAAAGGATATATATTAACAACCGATTTCCACGGGCATCGAACGCAAAAACACGAAGCGCTAGGCCGGTAACTTACCAACTAAGCTACCGATTGGCTTGCAGAGGAGGTCGTATTTTAAGCTCATATATCGGATGCAAAATCTTTAAAAATGCATATCTTCGAAAATAATGCGCATTGGCACGAATATCGAGATACGTATTTTCCTTATTTTGGCTGTACTTTCATCAAAACATTTCATCAAAATCGGCGGGGCACTCACTGTGAGTTCTCCTTGTTAGCAGCTTAGCGTCAGTACGATAATCCGAAAGTCACCCCTGTGAGTCTAGCTCGAAAAATGTTCAATTTTTTTCTAATAAATAAAATAAAAGGGCTCTCCCTTGCACAGTGAAAATACGAATACAGTACGATCTCGGTAATCTGACATATGTATGCAGATAACGCTTATTTTCTATGGATTACCTAGTGTTATCAGATTCTCGGTAAAATGTTGTTCTTTTGAATAAATATACTAAGAATTAAATAATAAAAACGAAGTTATTTATTACGAATCGATAAATACCTCTTAAATGCACCATAAATGATTAAAATTATTGCATTTCAAATATGTAAAATCACAATAATTGATCTTCATAAATAATGTCTTATCAAGTTGAATAACTATCATTGCCATTATTAATATCATTATATTTTCCACAGAAATTTTTTATTATTATTATTATTTCTACAAATGACTCAAAACGCCAAATTACTAAAAGTGTCGGACGAGCGAAAAGTCTTATGGACTGTATACTAAATGAAACGTTTGTGAAATTGACAACAACGATGTCAATTTTCTTTCGTCGATGTGGAAGAAAAGTAAACCACAATTTTCCAAATTACATGCATAAGGATTTACAATATCCCTATATGTCAAAATCCCCCGTCTAACCATACAATTCCAACATAATTTGAAACATCTTGCCAGTAATTCGTCCGTATATACCTTGAATAGCTATTTCTTTCGTTCTGTCAGAAAAAGAAATCGACATCCTACGGTTTAGTGGATACATAAAAGATCTTAGCTAGATCGGCTGCCTCAGCAATAAAATAGCTAATTTCTTCTCTAAGGGTTCACTAACCCCTTGCCAAGCTCCGTCTCATTATCCAAGTGTATCCGATTTGAAAAGCACAGCACACACACAATAACAACAACAGAGCCTTAAACATTGCGCGACAACATTAGAACGGGCGATTAGAATTTGAAAGGATGAAATTGCATACGTGTTTAAAATGAGAAAGTGCGTGTAAAATAACCCAACGTACGTGTAAATAGAATACGGACGTTTTTTAACTTTTTCGAAATATTTTTACAGAGTATTTTTAATTTACATATCACTTACGTTTCTAATTATATGCGTGGATGTACTTTCTACGAACCAGTGGCGCGCCCACGTAGGGGGCCGAGGGGGCCCGGGTCTCTCCCTTGGGCTAACAAAACGAAAAATTATTACGCCAACAGACACTGGTAAATTATTTTATTAAAAATGTAAGATGAAAGTAGTGATGTTCCCAACATTTTCC
>QLNU02003225.1:83224634-83236713 GCA_006491805.2 Dysdera silvatica | reverse complement strand
AATTCAGACTAAGCTTCGAAATTGTAATACATCTTCAAGCTTTCAAGGATGCTCCCGTTAGATAATAAATTTTCTTTGGATGAATCATTGGACAATTCGGTCTGTGGCCCATAGTAATTCTAATTTGGCACGGCGTTCTTTAAACTCGTTAGAAAAAGGCGAATTCAGATATTCTTCTGGAATCAGAAAGGGCTCGCATGTGCCGAAATAGCTCAGTTGGGAGAGCGTTAGACTGAAGATCTAAAGGTCCCTGGTACGATCCCGGGTTTCGGCACGGCGGATGTTGTCCTCGGTAGTATAGTGGTGAGTATCCCCGCCTGTCACGCGGGAGACCGGGGTTCGATTCCCCGCCGGGGAGGTGGATTTTTATTTTCTACCGCTGATTTAATTGCAAATTGAGGCATTTAAACAATTTCAACCAATCGGAGTGGATAATCCTTCCCTTTAGTTCAAGTCCTATAACGTGGACATCCTTTTTAATTGTTTATTTCTGTGGCGGAAAAAAAGCTTGTCATAATAGACCGCGCCTATTGTTATGACGGTTTTATGACCCATAGCAATCGGACATAGTTTAAATATTAATTTATTTTCCATTTTTGCTTCAAAACTTCGGATAAACATGCAACAACAGCGCAATCAGTAGTCATCTGCCATTTGAAAGCCGTGCTTTAGAAAATTTATTGTTTCGGCGATTAAACTACCTGCTTTTATGGAAATTATATGCGCCACATGTAGTATTATCTCATAACTGCAGTTAGCAAAATTAAATTCTCCTCAGGTCTAGTACTGTAATTAATTTGCAATCTCAGTTGATTTTGTATTCCTGAAAGTTGATTATTTGAAAAAAAATGGCGCCGGAGAAAACATTGAAATTCAAACTAAGCTTCGAAATTGTAATACATCTTCAAGCTTTCAAGGATGCTCCCGTTAGATAATAAATTTTCTTTGGATGAATCATTGGACAATTCGGTCTGTGGCCCAGAGTAATTCTAATTTGGCATGGCGTTCTTTAAAATCGTTAGAAAAAGGCGAATTTCAGATATTCTACTCGAATCAGAAGGGGCTCGCATGTGCCGAAATAGCTCAGTTGGGAGAGCGTTAGACTGAAGATCTAAAGGTCCCTGGTTCGATCCCGGGTTTCGGCACGGCGGATGTTGACCTCGGTAGTATAGTGGTGAGTATCCCCGCCTGTCACGCGGGAGACCGGGGTTCGATTCCCCGCCGGGGAGGTGCATTTTTATTTTCTACCGCTGATTTAATTGCAAATTAAGGCATTTAAACAATTTCAACCAATCGGAGTGGATAATTCTTCCCTTTAGTTCAATTCCTATAACGTGGACATTCTTTTTAATTGTTTATTTAAGTGGCGGACAAACCTCTTGTCAGAATAGACCACGCCTATTGTTATGACGGTTTTATGACCCCGAGGAATCGGACATAGGTTAAATATTAATTTATTGTCCATTTTTGCGTCAAAAGTTCGGATAAACATGCAACAATAGCGCAATCAGTATTCATCTGCCATTTGAAAGCCGTGCTTTAGAAAATTTATTGTTTCGGCGATTAAAATGCCTCCTTTTATGGAAATTATATGCGCCACATATATTATTATCTCCTGACTGAAATAGCAGAATTAAATTCTCCTCAGTTCCACTACTGTAATTAATGTGCAATCTCAGTTGATTGTGTATTCCTGAAAGTTGATTATTTTAAAAAAAAATGGCGCCAGAGAAAACATTGAAATTCAGACTAAGCTTCGAAATTGTATTACATCTTCAAGTTTTCAAGGATGCTCCCGTTAGATTATAAATTATCTTTGGATGAATCATTGGACAATTCGGTCTGTGGCCCATAGTAATTCTAATTTGGCATGGCGTTCTTTATAATCGTCAGAAAAAGGCGAATTCAGATATTCTTCTCGAATTAGAAGGGGCTTTCATGTGCCGAAATAGCTCAGTTGGGAGAGCGTTAGACTGAAGATCTAAAGGTCCCGGGTTTCGGCACGGCGGAAGTTGTCTTCGGTAGTATAGTGGTGAGTATCCACGCGGGAGACCGGGGTTCGTTTCCCCGCCGGGGAGCTGCGTTTTTATTTTCTACCGCTGATTTAATTGCAAATTAATGCATTTAAATTATTTCAACCAATCGGGGTGGATAATTCTTCCCTTTAATTAAAGTCCTATAAGGTGGACCAGCTTTTTAATTGTTTATTAGAAAATTTATTGTTTCGGCGATTAAACTACCTTCTTTTATGGAAATGATAATATACGCGACATGTATTATTATCTCATAACTGCAGCTATTTTATGAGCTGTATTATATATATTTTAAAGCTATATTTATGTTTTGTTTAAATTTTGATGGAATGCTTCAGTTAAGTAATAAATATTCTTTAGTTGAATCTTTTGACCATTCGGCCTATTTGCTCATAGATATGTTAATATGGCATGATGTTCTTTGAAATCGCAATACTTAAAATGGCACTACATCCTGGACTGGTTCACTTATTTTTTTCTTTGCAGGTCGGGTTCTTTGGGTTGACTTTTTATTGTTTCTGGTTGTGATTTAACTCTTGCGGGTTGGATTCGAGTTGACTCGATTGTTCTAACAGTCTGGAGTATTATATATAATTTGAACTGCGCGCTGATCCAGAAAATATCGATAGTAGTGTTTCCCTTTTCTTTCAAATTTAGCGTATGATGTTGGAAAAATTTCAGCATTTTTTTTATTTTAGCCTTTTTTTTCTCGCTGTCCTGCCCAGTTATGGCCATTTCTGTTAATATGCAGTGTATATGTGTGCATCTGCTCATTACACATGAATTCCGTGCCCTAAGAGATCATTTGCATACGTTACAAACGTTATAATGTATCGATGTCATTAAGAAATCCATTTTTTTTACATTTTCACATTTTCGTGATTTGTGAAAAAACCTGACATTGTACGGATTTTTTAGGTTATTTTCGTGATCTGCATTGAAAATCCGTTATCACGCACGTCTTTATTGCGAAACAACCGTAACAAAAAGCGAAAAAATACAGATTAGTGTTATCAATAGATTAGATCAAAGAAAATATGAAAGCTAAAAAATAATCTTGCTAAAAATTTGATAATGTAACACATGTGATACAAGAAATGCGAATTTTTTCTTTTTAATCAATTAATTTTGGCCCCAAACAAAAGAACAATATGCTTTATAAGTTTTAACAAAGCAATATAAAAATAATAATTTTTAATATTCTGAATTTTATTTAAAATAAAACTGTTGCATCTATGTTATTATAATCTTATTTAATCAATGGCGTAGATAATGGAGAGGTCCATAGAGTCTTGTTTCTCCTCCCCCCCCCAACAAAATGAGTTAAATTACATTGGAAGTAACTTTACATTTTTTCTTGTGTATAAGCGAAAATATGAAACTGACAGGTACGCACGTCTTTGTAACTAACACATGAAACTAAAGGGTAAAAGGTGGGATAAAGGATAGGGATAGCGGCAACGTTACTATTGTCATAAATTTAACACTGGAATGGCGCCGGAGCCGACTTTTTGGATCAAAAAAGTACGCCAAATTACATTGGCCTAGCGTAAACTAGTTTGGCCTAAAATCGGAATTGGCTTGTAATATATATTCATATAATATTTTTTGTATTTTTACTAATTTTTTTTCCGAAGCTGCTATTTTTTAGTGTTTTACCTTCGGTTCTACATACAATTGTTTATCCTATAAAATCTATTATGTTTTATATGACAAATTTCTATAACAACATGGTATTCTAAAACAAATATTGTGCAATGTGATTGAAATTCGTTGATTTTGAGAGTTGTTTAGAAGAGAAATACTAATTTTAGTTGGAACCTGCGTCATATAGTTTATTTATTAAGACAGTGGTCTTTTATTAAATAATGAGGACGCGTTTATACTTGTTTTACTTTGCAGGTTTCATTTTCACATGAGAATAGTGCCGCTTTTCTTTCTAAAGCGTCTTACTATCCTTGAATAGATATCGGATATCAGCTGGATACAAATATCGATAAAGCTTTTATTTAGAAGATAAGTGCCCTTCGACAAAGATGTATGTTTCTTTTATTCATCATTAATATTCTAATTTCTGTTCTTTATGCAGTAATAAATATATTATATTAATTATAATACAAAGTTTTGCTTTAATTACTTGACATTAGGTTGCCTTTTGTTTTTGCTTTTGGATTTGGAGCGATTTTCTCTACTGCAATGGGGTATGTGATCTTAAGATATTTATTAAAACTAATCTCGGTGTTTATAATTAGAAATGTTTGTAATCAATGTTTTTTGAACTCTTCAAAGTTGAACAACTTGACAACGTCACCGAATGTTTAGAAGTATTTTGCATATGGAAATTTTAGGCTACATCTACCATTGCTTGGATTTGTAGGAAAATTATTTTTCACAAATTTTAGAGTCCTGGAAGTGGATGAATGAATATTTTTAATTTGTAAAATACTGTTTAAAATCTTTTTAATTTTTTTCACTTAGTTTTTTTCAAATATTAACATATTCATTACACATAAATATTCTTTTGAAAGATGTTTAATATCTACATATGTAGCCTGCACGCTTAGTATGAACATATTTTATATGTGCGTACGTAATATGCATGAGTTTAGTAAGTATGTAACATATATTTTTAAAATTTGTAGAATTATGATACGTAGCTTTAAATGAAGGTAAAAATATTTGTTTTCATGGCCTACAAAAGTAATACCGTAATTTCCCCGAAAATAAGATCCGGTCTTGTATTAGTTTTCTCTCCAAAAGACGCGTTTGGGGTTATTTTCGGGGCATGTTTTATTTTTCCATAAACAAAACAACAACCTACATTTTTTCATTTATTCATGTACAAAATAGCTGTCATCTATTTGCACTCATAGTTACTAACAGTTGATACCACATTGTCTTGATGCCTTTACTTCTCACCAGTGGCGTTGAAAAGGGGGGCTCAAGCCCCCATTTGATATCGAAACACATAATCTTTTTTAAAGCCACTTGAGTCCCTTCATGAGTTTTGAATTGCTACGCTACTGCTTCTCACATTTATTTTAAGTATTACAGTTTTTCCCAGATTTGCAACTTACCAAATATATATGTGCAATTAAAAATGTGCAAAAATATAATTTTACGCCCAATAACAAAAAAAAATCGATAAAATATTATATGAAAGGTGCACATATATACTTGAGAAATTGCATATAGGTATGTATTTGGGAAGTTTTACATACAGAAAAAACTGTCTAAAGCGACTATCTTTGGGACAGGACTGCAATGGCCGCTATAGACAAATGGTCACTATACACGACAGACTTTGGTATAGGCAAGACTAAGTCCTTATCCCAATTCCCTCTTATAAAAAATGGTCACTTTATTCAATTGGTCAATTAACCTAGGTAGTCATTTTACAAGGTTCCACTGTATAGCAGGACCATCTATATATTCACATTATTCTATAATTCAATATGTCTGTCGCGTATTGCAATGAACATAATAAATATGTCCGTCTGGTTAATAATCATAACCAGGGCTTATTTTGGGGGTAGGGCTTATATTACGAGCATCCTGAGAAATCATGCTGGGCTTATTTTCGGGTTACGTCTTATTTAACGGAGAAACACGGTATGTATGCATGCATAAGATATACGTCTAATGATATTCGTTTGGCGTCCATATGTAGTATGATCCTACATATGTACATATGTAGTATGATCCTTGTAGTAGCAATCCATGAATCAAAATAAAGTACAGTATAATCTCTATTACCCGATATATTTTTTTACGAAATTCTCTGTTAACAGACATCCGTTCTTGTAATAATTATTTTTTTATTGGTCCAAATGGCGCCAAGAAAATTTCATTCCAGAGCTTTGAGATGTTTGAGTAAATAATTTAAAGCTAAAATAATCATGAATCTGCATTTGTTTTTAAAATATTTTTTTCAATTTATAAATTTTCCAATGTTAAATCCAACATTTATCAACAGAAACTTTATAGTTTGATACATCAGTATCTGGAATATTTTGCTTTTTTTTTGTATAGTTCAAAGTTAAATAAATTGATTTTAAACGTACTAAACAAAATAGAACTGCTTTATTCATGGATGTTTTTACTCGATTACGCTGCAATAGGGAACATCGATTTTTACGCCATTTAATCAAAATATTTATTATCGGAAAAACTTTATATGCTGATTTATTCCAGTATTTCTTAAAGTATTTTCTGCGGAGCCCAAGGCGTTTCGTAAATAGTTTGTTAAAGATCGTCACTGATTTCAAGGAAACCTGTATGCATGCAGGGGCGCACAGGAGCGGGAAGGGTGGCTTCCGAAGGCGGTGCTGTAATCTCGAATGAAAAACCTGTAAGTCCTGTAAATGTCCCCATGACGACCACTTAGAATCAACTAGCCATAAGCGATATTCAGCAATAACATAAAGTACCACTTGCCCTTTATACTGAAGCATTTATTGCTTATTTTTAGGTTTATGTCAAAGCAGTAATAATAATGATAATTAGTAATAAATAATAGTGAAATCAGTAAAAATAAATTAGGAACGTCACCGGCTACGGCCGGCCGTGCAAGGGACAGAAAAAATTCGTTAAAGAAAGAGAAAGCATTACTCAAAATGTATTCGATTTCATAAAGTATTTGTTGGGACTGAAAATACCAGCGCTAAACGGAAATACAGTTTTTAGTACTGTATATCACATTGCAATAGTTTAGAAAAGGATTTTCAAATTTTACATAAATTTTTATGAATTAATTATTATGATCTACTGCACACTAATAATATTTCACTTATTGATAATCACAAAAGGAATTATTTTAAAAATAATTAATACTTAGCAGGAAGGGGAGGCGCAAAATCTTGAGCTCACGCCAGGCGTTCTATGACCTAAATCCGTCTTTGAATAAATATTATAGTGTTGCAACGTATATATGAATATATAGAAAAAAAATTGAATAATTTAATTTACACATTATACAAATATTGCCTAGCTTAAGATCATTACAATTACTAAAACTGCTAAAAATAGGGCTAACAAATTTTGTATACGAAAGGAGAATAACGGCATTTTTCCAAAACTGACATAAACAAAGTTCAATTTCGCCATCATAGCATTTTTTATGAAACGAACAAAAACAAATAGTTAACATTTTTATAGAAAAGGAACTATTTACTAAGTGTGAAACAAAACTCAAAGTAAAATGGAAAGGCATTAAACGAACATATACCACGTACATATGATGTTTACTATGTAAAAGTAAAAACTCATAATATCATAGAATATATTGATTATAAAGGACATAATGAAATAAAATTACATAACTTAGCAAAATAGTATAAATTAATTGTTTTATATTAGCATTTAACTTTCAACGTTACAAAATGTGTACAATAAATTCAAATTGTGTTTTCTTGATGAAAATTCTGAATGTCAGTCCCTTATGAACACAGTTTAATCTTTTTCAAAACGTTCAAATACAGTGAAAATCGGTTATAACGACCTTCAAGGGACCGCGAAAATTTGGTCGTTATAACCGATAGTCGTTATAAACGATATCTTTTTAAAACCATTGTAGCCTATAGTATAATGTACTCTAGAGTTTTATAAATTATTTTGATAGTAAAATTTATTAAACGTTTAGGTTTCAAAATTAAATTAAAATATATTTAATTATAATGAATTGAATTTCCGTTTATATTAAATTATATTTATAGCCACACTAAATACATAGCACTTTATATTTTTTTAAATTGACAAAAATTCTAGAAAATACTAAAGTATATAATGTCGAAAACAAATCTAATGAATAATATTTATTATATTATACTAATGACTTCCGAACAGTGCCGGTTTAAGAGTTTTGTGGGCCCTACGCTTCAAAAATAGAATGGACTCCTAAAGAATATGACCCTCGTGATATTTAATTATCAAATCAAGTGGGTTTTTTAAAGGTCCATTATCAAACAACAATGTCAATCAATCAACGTTTATTGGCGTAGTGATACCAACGCCGATGGTATGGCGTGATTAGATGGTGAAACGTTCGAAAGAAAATAAATATTTCTGCCTTCGGTGGGACCTGAACCCACGACCTTCCACTTGCCGGGCGGAGGCTCTACCCACTGAGCTACGAAGGACAATATATAATCTCTTTACGAACGTATATATATTGTTGCCAGTTATTTCGCAGAATGGTGTAGTACATAGACTACTATTTAAACCAAATTGCAAAGAGACTGGTATTAAATTGATCGAAATGCCCGTTGCAGCATATGTATTTATTTTATATAAATCGAACACTACGCAGATTAAATCAAACAACAATGTCAATCAATCAACGTTTATTGGCGTAGTGATACCAACGCCGATGGTATGGCGTGATTAGATGGTGAAACGTTCGAAAGAAAATAAATATTTATTTTCTTTCGAACTATTCTACTTTCTATACTTACTATTACTACTTTCAGCTATTTATATGCATCCCCAGGAACGCACTGTGTGTACCTTTCAATAATATTCTTCGGGACAGTTTGTTTATATATATAGAACCACCCCTAGGTTCCCATGTCCCATATGCCCTTTGCCTTGCCCCAGTTGCCTCTTCGTCCTGGTTACAGACCAGAAATACATATAGGTATGTTTTGCCGTCTTATTATAAACTTCGTTCCAGTCGGGGGGGGGGCGGGATCCTTCAGATTCCCCTTGGATACAGGCGTGGTCAGTTCCATATTCGAAGAATTTTCCAGTAAATGCGAACTACCTTTAACCAGAGAAATATACCGTCGGCTACGAATTTGTAGAAAAAAATGTTAAATGTTGGGAACCTAGTGAAAAAAAAACTTGCTAGATTTTCCTTAATGTATCCAAACGCCTTGCCATCCGTCACCGTTGGGAAAATAAAAATCAAAACCAGTCAGATTATCACTCATCCTGTGGGAATATATGGCTACGTCTGCGAGCACCTTTTCCACCACACACTGCATATATCATTATCACGATATTCACTAACTGCAACGGTTCCCGGATCGGTTTCGATTTTATTTATGATCAACTAACATTTGTGATGATATTTGTTAAGTCACGAGTTCACTTCTGAATATGAAGATATTATTTTACGTATAAAGTCTAACTTGTAAACACATAGTTACTCTTTTTTTCTCGTCATTCTTATATCTGCATTTTTGAAGCGGTACACTATGTTGGTATATTTTAAAGTTGGATTTTTTGTTTATATTCAATGTAAAAATTTTTTGTAATGTTATTGCGTTTAATTATATACGTTTTTTGTATATTGGTATTTAGTCTGTTCGAAATATAGTAATATCTATCTAACTGTGAATACAGAACTACTACATTTGTGGCCATTCGTTCCCCACTAACGTTTGTACAGTCAGCAACTGGGTTCCCCACATCCACAAAAACTCAAACTTATGTCTGATACAATGACATTTATAAAGTGGCATTCTATCAAAATTTGACACCAACCAAAAAGAAAAAAATTCTCTACATATACAATATATTTTATTTATGGGGTGGGGGGAGTTATGAATTAAAAGACATGATGCTACTTACTTACTTATGATGTTACTTACTACTTAATTACTTCAAAGCTTGCAACACTTGTCGACTTTTGTGTGCCATGTTAGTGATAGACTTCAAAATGGCAGATGCTATCCGTAAGGCATTTGCCATGTTTTAAAGTGGGGTTTCCTCTGCATTTCAAGTCCTGTTGTTGGGGGTTAGGTAGCATTGCTCCTTTTTTTCCCGATAGCAGCCTGGTCAAGAATGTAATTGGGCAGGGATGAATGGAACTTAGAAGAAGAAGAAGGGACCTAGAGGCGGAAGGAGAATTCTAACACTCAACCATAGTTACCAAGAGTATAGTGGAGTTGGAATGCCATTCTGGCACTTCTTGTTTTTTTAAGTTTCTGCTACTCTATTTTGTCCGTCACCACACGCACATAATACTGCAAAAAATAGAACGTTCAGACACTGCTCAATTTACAACTACATCCCTTGATAGTCACATGGTAATGTACTGCAGTACAACTAAAATCCATCCCAAACGAGAATTAATAATGGCTTCAGAGCACTGTTTACTGTACACGGGACTCCCATGTAAAAAGTCAGGGGAAACAGCTTTGTTGCACGTGGGACTTCCATACAAAGAATTATGGGAAACGTCACACTTCCTTAGCTTTATTGCACACAGGACTCCCATGCATGGTAAATCACCCACCATTAATTAGATATACTTAAAAACCCTGAGAAAGCAAATTTGGTGCGGAAGCAAGGAAAAAATGCCAAAAGTTACAACTAGATAACAATGTTACTAATACTTGCCTCTCTTAATATCTTATACAAAGTATTAGTATTATTCAAACTATTTCCAAGTTATTTTTATGTAAAGGAGGTTAGGTACTAGTTCACAACATGGTAACACTTGTCACTTTCCAAAACTTGCCATCACAGATGTGCATGCATACCATGATTCCGCTGCTTTTGAAAAACACATTTTTTTATTAATGGAGAAATGTTTTTAAACTAATAATCAAGACTTGGTGGAACTGCATAACATGTTACCTACGGAATTCTTTTCAGTGTTGTCAAAAACGACTGGTAACAAAGAAAGTGACCTGCCGCTATGTTGTTTACGATGTTTTTTGGGCTCTGTAATTTTTCTGAATCAGTGAAGGGGTACCCCCTACTTAGGTTAACGCCTTCACTATTCGTTTGGATATCCTTTGAGTACCTGTGAATCAATATAACGTTGAATCACAAAAGTCATGCAAAATCAGGGAAGTAAAAAATGAGTACTCACCTAGTTCATGGGGTCGGATGTTTGTGATGGGAAAATAGTCTTAATTGTATATGTAATCCGTAAAAAAAGAAAAGAATCAGATGTTCAGTCATTTTCGCTGCAACGAACAAAACACAGTAAATGCGAACATAAAATAAAAAGAAAATGGCATATCACACCAGTTCTCACTGCATCATACAGATGTATATGACATTAGAGCAGAGTTGTCTAACCTTTTTGGATGGCGAGCTTACAAATTTTTCATGGAGCTTGCAGGCCAGCGATGTCAGCGAGTTTCATAAAAAAAATGTTTTGGATTTTTTTTTATTCCAAACAGTTGTTGGCAGGCCGGATTAGCACCGTTGTCAGGTTGGAAGGCTCATGAGCCATATGTTGGACAACCCTGCGTTAGTGAGTGTGTGACATCACAAGCTGAACTACTGAAATTTAGAACAATTTCAAGAGGACAGAGAATGAGGTAATGTGTTCTGCAGTAGCACCCAAAACTTGTTTGATTATTAGTTTCCAAACGATCCTCTATTAACGGAAAAATATGATTTTCTAAAATAGCAGAGTCAAGGTCAGTGGCAGACACAGACTTCCATTTTGGGGGGTCATGGACAGAATTTCCCATGGTCTTGGAATAACACCTTTCATTTACCATGAAGTTGAAATTTTTTACGGTGAAAAAATGTGTTTTGGGGGTCATAACCCCTGTGACCTTCCCCCTGTGTCCGTCCTTGGTCAAGGTATGCATTTGCCATAAAGGAAAATTTTCAAAAATCACCACAATTATTTTAAAAAACTAAGGACAATTTTTTTTTTAAAGCCCCATTACTTGTATTGAATCGGTGGATGTTTAGTAGAAGGAGACTTCCCCCTACATACCTCTCCAGGATTGAACGTAGGGCTCTGCAGCCTTCTGAATCGGTAAATCCTGCAAAAGTATCCAAAAATCGTTACATAGAAATTTTAAAAAATAAGAGCTTAATTTCTTTAGAAGCCCCAATATTTTTCTAGTCAGTGGATGCTTAGTGGAGGAAGAAATTTCTCCCTACACTCACCCCTTCTGGAATGTGATGTGATATTGAACTTTAGGCTCTCGCAATGTCCTCGATCAGTAAATCTTGCATGAATTTCAAGAAAATTCCTTTGCCTTGTATAAAAGAAAAAATATTTAATTGTATTTTTAGTACAGATAACTTTCGAACATAGTCATCTTTATGTCACTTTTTATACATAAATT
>QLNU02003225.1:83174634-83215769 GCA_006491805.2 Dysdera silvatica | reverse complement strand
GTATTACATTATGGAATTTACACATGGTTTAGAACACCGATATAGATTTTACAAATTGCAAATTGTTATCCGCCTAGGCATCATTGGGTAAAAACTATCGGGATTGACGGAGCCCACATCATATATATTACTAATTTATAGAAATATTTATTTAAAACTTTTATACGTGCCATATTTACTTTTATATCTATCGATACATACATAGTTTTAAACAATTATTATGCGAAAGAGAAATATTTTTTAATTTTTCTTTTCATTAAGCAAAATAAAGGTCCGTGATATTGTCTTTAATACAAAGATAAAGACAATATGACATAATAAATTATCTGAGGAGTCACCCCTTTTTACTCCGTCGGGACGACTCTGCTAGTGGTTATCAGTTGCAGTTTTATTAATTTGAACTTTCAGTTAAATTCTAATAAATTAGAATATAATCAAAACTATACTATCCTCAAGAAATAAAGTTACGGGGCCCTGCAGTGGTACAGTAATAACATGCTTGTCCCTAGCATTCGGTTATCCCGGGTTCTATTCCCAACTGTGCGAAAAAAGGACTTTTACATACTAACTATTTACCGTAGTCTGAAGGTTGGTTCCATAAGACGTTCGGATTCATCGGAAAATTGTACGTTCCGGCGCCGTAAAACCCCAATAATTAAAAATTATGGAATACTTAAGTACAAAATAAATTGAAGAATTCAGATAACTAAAACTGGTGACAATTAATTGGTAAATCAATACCTGGTAGACTACTAGGACATTTACTTTCTCTTAGATGTTTTCACTCGTCAGATTGTGTTATTTTCGTACGTTGATTTACCTTCGCTTACGCTGTTCAAGCGTCCTGTCTGGGATTACAGCGCCGCCTCCGGCGGCCACCCTTCCCAATGAAACCCTTGCAAAAAGAAGAAGAAGAAGATTTACCTTCGCGATGTGGAGGATGCTTTATCAGTGATTGATTCTTATAAGTGTTTTGGTTTAACCGTTCGTTTATATGAATGATTTTCTCGAGGGCCTGTTTCCGCCTTCCTTTACGCATTTCTTGAAAGGAAAGGCATCAGCAAATTTGAACATTTATGCTTTTGTTGTTTTGCATCCCCTTATTTACATTTTACGGGAATCTAAAATGGTTTGAGTAGGTGTTCATCGTTAAGAACTTTTTACCCTGTATGTCAAGGAGGTTAACCATGTGGGGATGGGGGGACTAGTTGACTGCCCTAGGTTAGTTTATAAAGGAATAACCAGATGTCTGTGTGTGAAGGCTTTTTTTTTGCTATTTTCGTGGTAATTGTTGCTTTGTGCGTGGTTTTGTGGCTTTAAACCTTTTTTTTTCTTTTAAGGTACTATCCTTTTCCGATTCGCTATCCTAATTCCTTTAGTTGCATTTAGTATACATTTGATTGATATAATTTTGTGAAATACTTTTGCTCTGAAAATTCGATAAGGACAGTTTTTTTTTCTTATGGAATATTATTCAAAATTTTTATTATTCTATACAAAATATTTTTTAATTTATAGTTTGTGTGAACAAGCAGTATAACTATATAATTATATGATTTAAATCTTGCTGCATATTCATGCGTTTGATATGTCAGTGATATGATGTCATTTGCGAGATTTCTTAGAAATTTCATACATTAGAAATGCTAATTTGTAATCTACAAATAGCGGGAATTGCTGAATGTACCAGAATTTAAATAAACGGCAATAAAAACGACGGTAAATAAAAGGAGACACAAAACCTTAGTTACACTATATTATGATCTCCGGTTGATATGATATCCATCTTGCCAGTGCTTCTTAATAAGAATGCTTTCTGATAAACGTGCTGGTCGCAGACAGCAGCGTCGCAATTATAAACTCATGGGGGAGGGGGGGGGGGCTTAAGGGACTTCAAAGAGGAATAGTACGTGATGCGGCTTTAGAGGAAATAATGTGTTTCGATGTAAAATTGGGGTGGGGGACTTGGGCCGTCCATTTCATACGCTACTGGTCGCAGACATTGGTTTTTAGAACATAGTGTATGGACAATACTTTTAACAGGAAATGATTTTTACAATCTAAATACGTGATTAAGGAAGTCAAAAATGCATTAGCGTAGTGATTGAATGGAAAACAGAGAGAGAGAGAGAGAGAGAGAGAGAGGAGTATGGAATGGGTAGAAATTTCGGCTTGAGGCTGCACAAAAACTTAGAAGGATATGGAGTGATTGAATCAATTGTCCGTGGAAGAAAAGTTGGAATGGCCGGTCATAAACGTTGACACTACATCCTAGAAAGGGGTGGGGAGCACAAAGTGCTCCCAAGTGGCTAGGCTAGCAGTTCTCAAAACATTTATAGCCGTAAGAAATGGCAGTGAACAGTTTTTAAACCATGTCGTTATGCTAACCCCGCAAATCGAAAAATGGGAGAATTCGTGGTCTATCCCACAAACGAGTCAGAGAAACATTTCGTCTGGAAACGGTGTTCTTGCAGGCTGCACGGAAGTGAAAGAGACCAAGATTTTGCCAAAGGACTGAGCTTTATGATTCTAAAAATTGCATTAATTTTAAGTTTTAAAATAAGCTAAACTAATCAACTTTAAAAATAGCAAAGGAAATAATTTGATGAATACATGATTATTTTAATTTCGATCGAAGATAAAACATTAAGCATTTTCATTGATATTGTTTTTTATGTGCTTTCTACCTTTTATTATCTATGTCGCTTGCCATCCCCCTAACATTCCCGAATAGTAGACAAATACTCAGTATTAGCAAATACCGTATATATATATATATATACTATATTTACTATATATATATATAGTAAACGAAACTTCAGATTATCCGAAAATTCATTGTTCAATGTAAAATTGCAAAAGACTGTAACATGCATCCAAAACACTTTTAATTAAATATTCTTAAATTATTATGTAATATATACGAACGTATATATATACTGTTGCCAGTTATTTCGCAGAAGGTCGTGGGTTCAGGTCCCACCGAACGCAGAAATATTTATTTTCTTTCGAACGTTTCACCATCTAATCACGCCATAACATCGGCGCTGGTATCACTACGCCAATAAACGTTGATTGATTGACATTGTTGTTCGATTTATATAAAATAAATCTTAATATATTGTTGCTCAGTGCATTGATCATATTTTCATATAGTTTAAAATAGAGATTCCCTTTTATTTTCAGGACGAGAGCAAGCGTTCTGCTCTCTCCCCTACCCCGCTTCAACCAATAATAGGCGGCCATATTTTCATTGGTATTTATATATTTGTAATTGAAAAAAATTATGTCTTTCTTTATTATTGTATCGAGCGATGACAAATTTGTATCATTTTTAATCAATTAACGTTCGAATTCAAATAAACAACAATACTCACACTGCAATTTTTTTATTCAAACAAATGATACAATACGTATATTAAAACACAAATTCTATAATGATTGCAATGCAATGGCTTGCAAAGAAAACGAAATGTACAATGTTGAAAATTTCGAGATCAAGAATATCCAATTCGCGTAGTTTTAAGAATGTCAATGGCTGATATTGATACAGATATCGTCAGACGGTTATATATCAGAAATAACAAATTAAGGGTTGAAACCATAAGAATTTTTTTTAAAGAATTTTGCTGTAAAAAGTCACAGGGCTTTAGTATCATAAAGTAAACGAAGCGAGTACAATTTACGGGTATGTCATACTCTATACTACAGCACTCAATTCGTCAAATTCTTTAAAAATCTTAAGTCTTATAATGACAAATAGGAATATATCCAGAGTTTATTATGCGCATGAAAACTTGAACATATTAATGAAACGGAAACTAATTCCACACAAGAAAAACCACGATCTTCAGACTAGAATTTGAAATGATAATACAAATGTATAACATATGTATATTGTATACACAATTGAAGAACGAAATTACATGATATAAACTTGTTCCTCACAATTTGTGCATTTAGTAAACCGAGGAAATTTTACGAACTCATTAAAGAGGAGTGATTAGCCTGATAAATATATTTATTCGATTTAAATTACCTTTTATGTTCGAAGATGCCTTAAACATATAGATATTTACTGTCACAGGGAAGATCATCGAAATGAGATACCTTTTTATATCAGAGACATCGTTAAGATTGATCTTTAATGACGTTTCTGATCATAATTGTGAAATTAATCATCCTTTAATCATGAGATGAGAATCAAGAAATGAGGAATGCATATACTCTATATTGATTCAGAGAGGGCGCTGGAGTCTAGAAAAAATAATTTAAGGAAATTTTTGGAAGTGCTGAAGTAGTAGTAGTAGTTATAATTCAAAGCTATATAAAGCGCAAGTTCGTTGGAGCAAAATAATTTTTTAAGAAAAGCAAAAAAAGGCAAGTATTATATATACACAGAGATAATCACCCCCAAAACTTATTAATTAAAGCACAATGTCGATGTGATTGCTGTAGCTTTTTAAATCGTGTACGAAAATAAAACAATTACCAAATAATGAACGTTTGCTGTTCAGACGTTTGTTAAAGACTTGTTTTAAGCAGTTCTAGCATCATTTTCGAATAAGCATGAGCACAAGCATAAGTGTGCAATCATTCTATTCTCTTATATTCTGAAGTCATTTGATGTTTTCTACTAAATATTTTTCACCCCTCCTGATTATATCCACCGTGGTATCCTTGTACGAGAGAGAGAGAAAACTAGTCTTACATAATTCCCCTACGCTTGCACTCACGTTCCTTCCCCATTAGTGTGCAATCTGCTTTCTATGGAGAAAAGATATTTAGGGTCTTAAAAATCTTCTCATGATAATAGAGCTTTAAGCCCAAACGATAGTAGTGTTCGGGCAACAAAATAGTGAATGTGATTGTAAGGTATCAATGGTTTTTTTTTTTATAAAAGCACATTTTCCAAATTTTCCTGTAAATGGGTCACATTTCTAAACTTGCATTCGATAGCCATGATAGAGCTATCATATAATATGAAGACTTAAATAGAATTTATCACGTTAAAATTTAATTAAATGATACTTTACAGAACGATAAATACAATTCTTGAACAAGAAGGTGTAGATTCACGCCTTATGGAAATATTAGATGAAAACTTTAAGCGTGACTAATTTTTTTCCCAAAAGAAATATTCAAATGTGAGTTCTTCTCATATAGTCCGTATTTCTTCAAAACAACTTTGATGACGCGCTATTAACTCTGAGGTATAACTGGGCACACACACACATTAGGGTGTAGGAGTGCGCACACAGTACTTTTAATTTCTTTAAAGATAGCATTTGACGAGAGCGTAACTACTTTGGGCACGTTATCTAAATCTAGAGCTGCGTCTGCATTCACTTAATACATCCAGCTTATAAAATCAAAAATTATCATTCATTAAAAAAGCAGGATGCACTACTTTCTTAAGTTGCAAGTGATTTACGACCACAGTGGAGGGTAGTATTTATATGCCATTTTGCATACTACAATTAGTGTGCATATTTTATTTTATTTAGGATATCTCAGAGCTCCCAAGCCACATCTCGATAATTTCAACACTGAGTGACACATAGTCCATTTATGCGAACATACAAACATGACATTTAACAGTTACCTATGGAAATGGAAATACTACTTTCACAAAACAAACCGCTTTGGAAATGATTGACATTTCGGTAGGCACATGTCATTTTTGCATTTTTATACATCAAATACAACTACTCATTGAAACTTCTATTTCAAAAGGCACACCAGAAGTACTGAAAGTAGAATAGAATTCTCGACACACTCTGAGAAAAAAAGTATACAGTGTAGGTCGTATTTTACACTTACATCACGGTTTAATTTAAAAACGAATTTTATAGGGGCATAGGGTACTTCAATTAGGCAGAGAGAAGGGGGAGAACGAACGTCTAGTATCAAAACTTTGTACTTATTTTCAGAATATAAAAAGTATCAATTTCTGAAATTTATAGGTTAGAAAATAGATGTTAAGTGTAGCAGAGGTTTAGATAAATTATACCTTTACCGTTTTAAAATGGGTAACTGCTTTTTAATGAGTTGACTATTTCTTTCAACTGATTCAGTTGTGCTTTGAGTATAATTCTTCTTCGTACTCCGGTGGGTATGTCTGCCACCTTCGGTTCTGTTGCGTTTTGGTTCGGAACCTAAGAAGGTTCAGTTGGATGTAAAAATATACCATGGGGTGAATTCAGCCGTCTATTATTGCTCCTCCTACGTCAAAACAACTGAGAAATATCCGCCTTTATCCATCAGTTTAAACTGTTAGACACCAAACTTCTTAGACAACCTAAATGTGGCTGCCGAAAAAAATAAACAAAACATGCAATTTTGCCGTGTTTTTCCCTAGCATTATGCTTAAACGAACGAGCTTGATGCACTGCCCATATAAGACTAGACTGTGACGTGTGAAATTGAAGTACACTTTTACTGTTAAAATTATCAAATTGATGTGTAAATAAAACAATTGCTTATTGTTCAATGCAGAACACTCTTGTTAAATTGAAGATCGAAACATTTGGAATGGACTTCTATTTAAAGTGGCCGCTTCTGGGTAACACGTTAGTGTAAAGAGAAGTGCAGTACACGAACATAGAAATGAGCATATTTAAATGTTCCACAAGAACGCATCATATTCACAAGCACACACCAAAACAACTGATACACAACTGTATTTTACATTATGAAATGCAAACTTAGCGAAGTTCACACACAAATTGATCGCAAAACTATTCTTAATAAACACAAATCGTTTACACGTAAGAGAAATAGTTTATATACAGTCGCAGAATACGCATTCAGGAGGGTTTAAGTTCATTCTGTTTCCATTCATACGAACCACTACATTTTAATCCAAGATGATGTGAAAGTCATTACAAATTCATGTATATACGAGGACAGAAAAAAACAAACGAATTTTTACCAAGTCTTTAAATCTCATTATCCATTGAAAATTATACAAAACACATTTTAAGATTTTGTCATGGGTCAATAACTTGCCGTTCTCTGAAAATACAACGGCTCTTCTTGCCTTTGAGAAGCTCTATATTACAAATAGTATCAAAGTAACATTAAATTTTCATATATATAATTAGATATTAGATTTTCCAGATTATAATTTAATGTTAGATTCAGCAATTAAATGATATATAAATACACCGTTTTAGCAGACACCTTTTAGGCTTTGTTCTATTTCTTAAAACTCCCCCTTTTCTCCTCCCAGCTTGAATTGTAGTATGGATATTTGGATTTTTTGTTTGTTTCTATTTTCTGGCGCAAGGACAGAAAAGGCCAACCCGCGCCGGGATCTACAGTTTTCCGAGGAATCTGAACCTCTGAAAGTCTAGGGAACCAAACAAAAACCCCTGGATTAAGATGAGCACTTAATCGGTAAGCATTCAAATATTTTTTTTGGCATTATTGGGAGCTGAAGCAGAGTTAACGACAAGCTAGGAGAACGCAATACCATTGCATTACCGCAGGGTGGCTTTTTTTTTTAAATTGACCTAAACTGGCTTTTCCCTGAACAAAAGTTAAAGATTTCCAGATTAAATTTTAATATTAAAAAATTCATTATACACCTATTAAATATTTTCACTGACTGATATACCGGGTGCTTCAATGGGTTTCGTTAATCTCATAGTTGAATAACTCGTCAACGGGCGGAGCTAGTGTCTCCAAATTCATGCGCATGCGCCTAAAGGAAACTTATTTACGAAGTTCGGTTAATTTCTTCTAAAATTTTGTTTGCGCCGAAATGGACTGATATTCAGTCGAAGATCATGTTTTTTTTAGTCAAAACTTTTTATCTTTGTGACCGGAGACCTTCCGAAACATTATGGAAGTGGTCTAATGCCTTTAAACACAGGCGAAAGCCATCGTCAAGCACGTTATGTGCATAAATATTGTCAAGTTTGAAAGAACAGGTTCGGAGGCTGATGACAAGGAGGGCATGAAGACCAAATGAAAGACAGCAAGGGCACCCAAAAATATCACCGCTGCCAATACAATAATGAAGAAAACACCTTCAACTCGACACTTGCCTCAACAACTTGACGCCAGTCCAGCCACAACATGGAGAACAGCCCGCAAAGATATTGACATTTTCTCTTGCAAAATCCAGTTGGTTTGTGTGTGGATGGCATCTTGGGTCCGCATATGTTTTTGACCAGACAGGGAATTCAGAATGCTACATCGAGTTCTTGATAACGAAGTTCATTTCTAATGCTTATAACGAATATCGCAGATCCAAGATACATGGTTTCAGCAGGATGGAGCTCCCCTACATTCAACTAGCAACGTTATTGACTTGCTCACAAAGTCATTATGACAATCGTGTCATCGGCCCCCCCAATAGCCATGACTTATCGGCAATCAACTTTTTGTGGGGCTATGTTAAAGTCTGCAGAGATCGATCAAAAACCACAGAAAAGCTGAAAACAGTGATGATAAGTGTGATAAGATTGATTTCAGCACCCCAACTCAAGCGAATTGTCGAGAATTTCGAGCAGAGACTTCGTTTCGTAGTCTCTCCAAATGGCAAACACTTTGAAAAACTCACCTTTAAACTTTCTTTATGCTCATGTGAAAATCTTGAAAATTTGAAATGAAAATTATGAAAATTGGAAATAAAAATCTTTTTCAGTTCAAAAGTCATTCAATATTTTTCTTTACCAAGATTCAGTGAAGCACCCTATATTTATATATACCATATAAACTCACAGGCTTAACTTCGTAGTTAAATATATAGCGTAAACTGGGGCGGGCAAAAAAACTCAAAATTGTATGGGAAGAAGTACTATTTTGCCTCTTTTCAAAAAAACTGTGGGGAGGGGGCGGCCCTTGTCCCCGCCACATTATGCCTATGATTGACCCATTCTGTACAGGGAATTACGTAAACACAACAAGAACTCACTTTTAAATGGAGAAAAATTAGTGATTCTTAATCTGTTTTAAAACTGCTATTCACTATTAGAAGTTTTTCTGAGTTTTTTTAATAATTTGAATTGGAAAGTTTCCTCAATTTTGGTAATGATGAACGTTCGTAATGCTTGTTGTTTACAAATCTAGCAAAAAAGAGCTGAAATTTAGTAATGATACTCTCAATTTAATGATTATGAATGACAAAAAATATAATTTATGATGTACAGAAAACATCGCTAACTATAATATTTTTTTTTTATATTAAGCATGAATAAATTGCAAAACATTGCAAAAACATAATTTAATCACGTGTACGTGAATGAAAAACTAAAATGATAACGTTATATCGAAAAGTTTTTCGTCGTGAATTCTATTTTTCGTTACTTTTTTTTTTTTGCATTTTCAATGAAGAACCGGGAACCGGAAATACACAGTAGCAAACATAATTTTTAAATTTACCTGGATTTTTACAGAGCAACGTGCAGTGTAATATGTATACCGTAGTTGGTAAATCCTACTTTTAGCGACAGAGGGCGCTGCTAATTGTCTATATAAATTATTTTGATTAAGTTTAGAAAAACAGCAATAGATTTTCAAAAAATAGCCATTCTTACACATTTGTTCTAACTAAGCTGGCTACAATGTACAGAATTAAAACAAATGTTGTATAAATGAGTATAAGCACATTTAATAGTAATAGTCTTAAAAACTAGTTACTAGGTAAACAATGGAAGAGTTTTCAACTATAACTATTAAAATATAGTTTACTATCAAGGAGTAAAAATCCTAGAATTAATATAAAAGAATATTATCTTGTTTAATTTTATGAAATGTTTTAAACTAATGTTTTACGATATTCATATGAGCTAAATATTTTATTAGAAAAACGATCGCTCTTGCAATTTTTTGTTCCATGTTGTACAGCAAATATATCGAACATTCTCCAATTCATATCAAGAATTTTTTTACATATATATAACAAATATTTCTTCTTTTAAATTCTATATTCTCTGAAATCTTCATTCACATAAATTAATAATAATTTTATTCACTATCGCTTAAATTCCACTTGAGACAATGCAATCAATTTATCACAAATTTTCCACATGCTGCAAATGCAAATCTGTGTTTATTAAAATTTATAAAGGACAACCATAATTTGAAAATGTTATCAACTTGGCTAACGTTTTCTATAAGCATGCTCCAAATTTTAAATTATTTTATTATCTCAAATTTTGAATAGTGATATTATAGACCAGCGATGGCCAATTGCTGTCAATATATGAGGTGTGTTGAAGACACGCAGAATATGTCTCGTTTTACTAATATTTGAAAATATTCCCTGGAATAATAAACACGGGTTATATTTTGAGTCATTATGTTTATTTTAAATTTCCTTTGAAACCCGTTTTGCAAATAAAACAACGATGAGATCAATGGATTGGCCTCGTCCTTTGAACTCATATAAGCAATTCAACGTGTTGTTATTAATACAGGCTGTACAAAATATATCAATGGTAATACAATTTAGCGCAAGTTATAATGAGAATAATATAAATTGCCATGAGAAGTAGCGAGTTCGAAAAAGTAGGTATCCAGCAGTGTTGATTTTTTTACACAGATTCTGGAGGTAGAGAACCCGGGAATTTTGGACACATTGGAAACTTTGATGGGAAGAAACCAAGATAGCTAGAATAAAGGAGGTATTCCCGTCCTCACCTTTCTCCCTATTGGTCGATTTTGACACAGTGGTGAAGGTGTGTCAAAACTGACCAATAGGAATAAATGTGCGGACGGAAGTACCTCCAATGTGTCTAAAATTCCCGGGTTTTTTACATCTCTATCTGGAGGTAGTCAATCGGTTTATGTGCTATGATTTCATTGCTAATATGCAGAAAAAATACATTCGTAGGATGTATGTGGGTGCAATACTGCTACTTTCATTCTACCCAAGACATTTGGTGTCAGTTTAGATTGTGTTTAAGATGTATTTTATCAGAATACCTATGGACATTTTAATCGCAGCAGGAAGTTCTGGGACAAAACCAATAATACAATTTTCTTAATCTCACTGGAGTCGTATGAAAAAACCTCATAGGCAGACATTTGGCCACCACTGTCGTAAAGATCACAGTAATAAGCGTATTACTAGTACTGACTTGAAAATTATTGTGTGTTCCAACATCTCAATTATACAACTTGAAGTTTGTGATTTTCTATTCATTTCAGCATCACAAGCATATGAATGTTATTTAATGCTTTTCTCTTTGACTTTGAATTTATTAGTTACTTTGAAAATTGCAATTTAACAATAATTAATTTTGTAACTTATTGCTCATTTAAAGGAGGTAGCTGATTATACATACAGTGAAACCTCTCATTAAAGGACACTTGCCACACCGAAAAATTTGTCTGCAAAAGAGGAGGGTTATTCTGAAGTTGCTGAAATATTACATTCCAATCATTTAAATACTTCATTTCAAACTTATGTATTTTTCAGTACATAAGACAAGTAAGCATTTGTTGAATATAACAAGTAAATTTACAACAAAACGTTAAATGAAATTTATCTACCATGGAAAAAAAATTGGTCAATAACCGTTTGGTGGGTTTTATTCACCAGTCATTCTTTTTCGAAATGTATTTTTAATTGAGAGATTAAATTTGTTGCTTTTCTGTAGTCGCGCTCACAGAATCTGTGTGGTAGTCAAGTAAACGACAAAAATAAAATTGAACTGCCGTAGATTTGTGTTGGTAATTGTTTTTTAGTTTGGCGCAATATATCACTATATGATTTATTTATTATCAAAATCTTTATTAAGTATCAATCATTTGAAACAGCGAATCACAGTAAACTACCATGTTTTGTTAAGGGGAGGGGAAATTCTCCTTGGCTTCTATCCTGTTTATCCTTAGTTTCTTGTTGTGAGAAATGCCTCTAGTGAAGGGCGAAGTTCAAGCGCATTTCGACTGTACAGGGTATCCTGTCTAATAGAATGAATCATGGAAACAGTGACCGCGCCCGTATCTGAAAGTGACTGCTAAGCAGGGGTAAATCGATTTCTGCCGGGGAATTTTTATCTTACAATGAAGACGGGGTGACCGCGTCCAAGGGGTGTCCATTAAGAGGGTATTTCACTGTACATACAACGCTCAACCACTCCAGTTGCAACTGGCAACGATACATGCGTGATTTGTCGTGCCTTCTGTACATAGATGTAGTGTGGGGTCCGCCCCCAATTAAAAATAAATTGCAATTTTACATATATCGCAATGAATAAATGTACGTAAAACGTGCTTGAGCCCCTCCCCATAATTTTGAACACTCTAATTGCTGCGTATAGACAGTGGTACCTTGAGATACGAGTGTCCCGACACACGAGTTTGAGATACGAGTGTCCGGACAGACGAGTTTTTTGAGATACGAGGCGACACTAGGTTGACCTTTTTGCCTTGAGTCACCAGCCTGCTTTAGTGTAGTGACAACCACCACTCTGCACAGATCCCCCAGCTTTGCAGCAACATACGGAGGTTCTGCAGGCAATTGGTGCAACGGCGGAGGAGGAGGTTATCTCTTCAAGTGAGATAAAGGGAGTGTTGGCAATGTGGGAGAAAGTGTTGGACTTCACTAAAAAGAAACATCCTGAAAAAGTTGCAACTGATCATGCAATGAGGCTACTTAATGACACTTGCCTAACTCATTTCAGAAACATTCTAAAAGAGACAAGAAACAAAGATCCTCGGACAGGTTTCTATCTAAACGCTCTGCGGATGAAATTGACGAAAGCGGACGGGGTAATAATAATACTCTAGTGAAGAAGAAAATTAAGCAAAAGAGAAGTGAAAGAAAAATTTAATATTAATTTTTACGTAGTGCATGTTAATCGGCGCCGCCGATATTATTTGCTAACATTCTCATTTACATACCTACGTCTGTATATTCTGTATTTGTTTTTTTGTTTGTATACTTATTTGTTCATTGTAAATAGTAGTATGAACATTATATTAAAAAAACAAACAAACCCCTGAGTGATACGAATTAATCTCATCTTAATGGGGAAATTGAGATACGAGCATTTTGATTTACGATCTCGGTCATGGAATAAATTCAACACGTATCCCAAGGTACCACTGTATTCTCAGCAGTAGAGTAATAGATATAATCTGTGCTTTGATTCTTTAAATTGAGCACATAAGAACTTGTCATTGTATTCAGTTTCGGCTTTTAAAACCGAAAGGTGGTAAGTGAACACTCAGCAATGTGTTTGGGGCTTGCAAACAATGACGAAGCTCCATCGCCAATTATTAAATGAATTTCTTACAGAACGCAACTTTCTTTAGGGCAGAAAGATATACTTCGCTGGTAATATATAATTTAACCATGCTTGTCGTTTTTTACAAGAGAAGAACTTGATTAAGTTTGACAAAATACTTTAGATCTTAAATGAACCATGCAAACAGAGAAGTGGTTAGTTGCCATGGTATTATTTTGCTACTAGCCTAGGGTAGGACGCAGCTTTCTCAGTTAGAAAATTACTCGTTTTGTAAAGAGTGATATAAAATTAAAAAAATAGTTTCAAAAACCAAGATAAAAGCTACTACAGTAAATTTTTTGATATTCGGAAATAGTTTTATTTTCAAAAGATTCTGCATGCATATTACAAGGAAGAATGTAACGTGTGCCGCCTAATGTTTTGTATGGTATCAGTGTGCTTGGAGTACAAATATACTTTTACACTTTCCCCGATCATGTGCCTGATTCAGACGTTTCATTCCCACTCTGAGACACGATTACAAATTAATGTATCAAATTATAAAAATATATATAAAAATACATACAATTACCAATACACACAAATTCAGATCACATACTAGTGTGTTATTTACAATACATTGCGGGACTACACACGCAGTGGCCCCATGAAAAACAGCAGCTACCTGCAAAATCACCGCCATGCAATGTACAACCATTCAAAAATAAATAACCTTTAAGGAAGAGTGTTATGGAATTAACTATAACGGCTATTGTCTACATAGGTAAAAGCGTTTCACTAATCAGTGGTCAAATACCGTCTGTCGCAATAAATTAAAACATGTCTCTTTACTCTTCGACCAATTTTAATAAAAAAAAGTACATGTCACTAAGTGATTTTACAGGTCAAACTACTGAAGTAGTGTTAAAATACAACATTGACTTCTGAAGAGCGGAGTACTCTACACAATTTACATAGCCTAGACAGTACAATTGCTTTAAATGTTGCGTGTCCGATCGACTGTGCGAACCAATAGTTAGCCACAATTAATGTAGACTATTGCCTAATCAAGTTGCAACAGATTATGTCATTTGCAGTTTCTGGAAATTGTTGACCATGTCCCAGACTTTTGAAGATCGAGATGGTTTGCTTGATGCCTATCAATAGAAAATACGGTCAGAGCAAAACTAAAAGGTACAAACGAATTGCAAGTTAAGAACTACAAATTAGAAGCATGTCAGCTTGATTCCTGCCATATAATATGAACATTGTATTTGCTGTGCATGACTTTTTGTGCAGGAGGTGAGACTAAATGTCAAAATGCGGAACTTCTTGATACCAACTATAAGGGGGAATACTGTGTCCAAAATATGGCAGAACTCCAACTTGGTCGTGAGAGAAAATGTCAAAAACTAAAATATAGAACACCGAAAGTAAAAATCTGTCATTTAAATTACATTAAAAGCAGCTTGAAACCCCATGAAACAGAGTGGTTTAAGTATCTTCAAATGTAAAATCAAATAGTTAATAGAAATATTAAAAAAAAAAAAACATACAGAAAAAGACAATGGAAGCAACTTTAACTGAAAAAATATTTAAAAAAAATATAATATGTTAATAGAACTATTTTATGAATATTGTGTTTAAATTGAAATGTTCGAAAGGATAAAGCAAAATAAACATATAGAGTTAATGAAAATTAAACTTAATGAGAGAGATATTTGTCGTAAATATAATGAACTTATTTTACCTAAAATAAAAACAGAAAAAGGATGACGTAATAACAATTTCAAAGGTCTAAATCTTGGGAACAAATTGCCAGAAGAATTAAAGAAATTGAATAGTATTGATTCATAACCAATTTAAGAAAGTACCTGCACTCACGATGCAAAAGGGGGAGGGGGGAACGGAAAATGATAGGGAAAAAATCTGGAATTGAATGTATTGGAATAACCTGGTGCATTTATGATTTCTAGTTTATGATTTTTAATATTTAATAATTGCATATGGTTAATTGATATGTTCAGTTATGATTTACCAAGGTTCTTTACATCCTTGTAGATATTTTCCTGGGACCTTTACATGTACGGTTGAATTCCACACGTATGTTTTGAGATAATGTTATGTAATTTACTTCAATTTTGACTGTGCATGCGAAGAATAAATAAACTGATTGATTACAATTTTAAAACACGAAGGTTGGTTGGTTGATTGTATTTTTATTGTGTAAGAACAGTAAGGACCATTCTGGTCCAAACTTTATAGTATAGAATAAAAAATTTCACGTTCTTCAAACTATTTCTTAAGGTAAACGCATGTGTGTAAAGGATTTAAAAATATATTTTGAAATTAAATAAGACTTTGGGAAGAGTAAGAATATAAAATTTTCACAAATTATGAGTATGGGATGAAGGTATGAACAATTTTTTTTGTGCAAATGCTTCTTAGAAGGCTTTCTAAAAGGTTTGCAACTTTTGGACCACCTAAAATGGATCTTAATTGATGCTCAGAAAAGTATGGCTTTTCATCACTGGAAATGATTTTAAGATTATTGAATGAAGCTACGTCTGGCGAAACATTTTATTTAAATATACAAAGATATCAAGATTACTCACATCTAAGAAAGAATTCGTCGATGAGCCTATTAGTAGCCTCTCTCGTTGCTCTCTCAATTCCCGTCGCTGTTGGGCAAGCTGTAACCAAGATGGCGCAGGTCCATCGGGATTTTCTTTTCCTTTATCTAAATCTGGTCGAATGGCAGTAGAACTTCCATTGGATAATGTAGAAGATGGAGAAATTGACATAGAAGCTGTCCGTTGGAGATGATCACTTCTGCATGTTAGCATCATGCTCGTTTCAAGGGCGTTATTTTGATAATTTTTCAGGCACGCGATGTCCGTAGCAGGAGGTAAAGCAACAGGAACCTCTGGTTCACTAGCAGTTCTTTGCCTACGATGGAAATTTTCAGATTCAACAGCAGGAATCTCTGGTGATATAGCTTTTAGAGATGGTCGACGATGAATATTAGCATCTTTCAGAGGAGTAGACAATTGAGATGAGGGTTTTTCCTTTTCACTAAAAGATTTTGACTTTTTTCTTATAATTTCAGGAGATGTACTTTTAGTCGGTTCAGAAACATCTAGTTTGAGAGCAGGAGTAGGTACAGGGGAAGTAGATTCTAGATCTTTACTATACTCCATGGAGCTTAAGGAAGAAGGGCTTTCAGATGCCGGACTGTCGTCGGCTACGAGTTCTTTGTCATTGGCTTTGTCTTTATCCGAATGTTTTTGTTTAATCGAACGTCGTGCAAATACACGTAGCAGTTCAGGTTCTGGATCCTTTGAGGGAGGTGTTTCTCGGAGTGGTTTACGGATATTTTCTTTGTTCTTCGAAAGTCCATCCTCAGTGACTGGACTGACTGGAATTGAATGACCACCTTGTGAATCATTCAAACTGCTTCCTCCCAGATCATGATTCTCCTCAGAGCGACATGTTTTACTTATGATGGATTTAGAATCAGATAGCGCTCTTTTAATTTCACTTTGAGAAACAATTGTTTCTTTTGTTTGGGAAGCAGTCTGGACTTTAACTTCCCATTTCGGGAGATCATGTGTCTGCTTCAGTTCTCTTGGTGACTTAGATATTTCCGAAGGTAACTGAATTTCATCTCCAACTCTGTTGACATCAGGTTTTTCACCACTGTTTCCCTTTTCATCAGCCCTGTTTTTATGGATGCGTATTTGAACCGGACAACGAAGTTGATCAGTTTTTCCAGTTGGTTTTTTATCTCTACAAGAATTCATAACATGAGGATCAAGTTCGGCAGGTAATATACCAGAAAACGAATGGCGGTTATTACTCTTTTCAGCGTCTTTTCCCTTTGGACTAATCCTTCGCTCCGATAGATTTCTTTCAACGGCAACGGTTGCGTTTGCTTTCGGTACTTCTGAAACCAAACCTTTGTTAGAAAAGGACAGAGGTTGATATGCTTTTTCTTTCATTCTTTGACTAAAAGGTACTATCTCAACAGACACCTTCTTAGACATATTTACATTCTTCATAAAAGGCGCCCTTGAATGGCTTTCTGGAGATGGAGATTTCTTCTTTATTTCTGGTTTTTTAATCTTTTCATCTGTATTAATTTTATTATTAGAAATTGGTTTTGCAGTAATAGGTTTAATGCAATCCTTAGGTGGATGCATAGTCGCTGAATTAGAAATAACTTCATTGGATTGCATTTCAGAGAGAGTGGATTTTAGTTCACTTGAATTTATTGAAATTGTAACCCTGTCTTCAGTTAATTTTTGACTATAGATGTTAGAAGTAATCGAATTTACTGTCACATCAGCGCTTTGACTTGCCGAAGAAGGAACACCAAAGGAGCTAACCCATGACTCCCTCTGAGGAACGTCCGGTTCCATGGATACAACAGAATTGGGAAATCCCTGAACACTTAAATTGAATGTTTCATCTACTGTAATTAAATTACATGCTTCAGTAATTTTTTCCTGGTGAACGGAAGAATCATGCGAAACATGGTGCAATACCGAGATTTTATTGTTTTCATTTGAGGAAGGTTTTTCAGTATTTGGACTCACGCATTTATCAGACATAATGCTCTCTTCCTCAGGACCCAAGTCAGACATTGCGCCTGAGCTTTTCTTATGTTTAGTTATGATCTTTTGTTGTTGAAACTGTTGTCTGATCTCCCGTTCCATCTGACTTTGTTCGTCAGAGGCTGCATCGTTATCATATATATTTTTTGATACGTAGCTTACATTGTTATTCATGGTAACATTACTTTTATATTCCTCAAAACATACATTAGCCATCCGGAATCCTAGATCAATCGGCTTATTCACTGAAGAAACTTCTTCTGCAGAGCTGTCGTTCACTGGATGATAGTCTTCTGCCTTCCCATTTGAATTAACAGCTTTTTCCGTTGCATCAAGAACATTAAAGGAATTCAGATCAAAGTTGGATATCAGACAATCATTAACTTTAATATTGGTATGACTTTCCTCAACCGCGGTTATGTTTTCAGCAAGTTTGATCTCTACATCTGACTGTTCTATGCTTTTAATCAAAGAAGCAACACGTAATGGTGGCTCTTGAGGAAGGTTTTTTTCACTGTGTTTTTGCACATTCCAGTCTTCATTTTCAGCTGCAAATGGCTGTAAGAAGCTAACTTTGTCATTTTGCTGATGATCATCATCTACAGAATATTGAAGCTGCGCATTTTCTTCATGCTCAGAATATTCTGCAAACGAAGACTGAAGTTGCTCTATAGCCTGTTGTTCTAAAGAAATGTGTTCAGATGAATCTCCAAAAGTGGAAATCTCCGACTCCAACTGTGTGCCGTAATCCATAGGCTCTTGCTCAGTTTTAGCCATGTCTTCCTCTACATATTGACTACTAGTTTGTAGTGAAGAAACTAAGCTATGAGACATCAGCTTCATGTGAGAGGCCTTCCTGTCAAATTGTGAATGCGAAAGTTCTGTAGAACTTTTAGATTCCGTTAACGTCTTCTCCAAAACACCATATGATGCGGAATTTTCACGAGATGATACTGTAGCAAGTCTGCTAATTTGATGCATGGACGCTATGGAAAATTAATAGAATTATAGTCAAGACATCCACACAATTTTAAAAACAACTAGGTAGAAATGAAATCATTACACAAAAATTTCAGAATGAATAATATAGCCACAATAAAAGATCATACTCACACACAAAATATCATTAAATGAGGATCAATAAACTTACATCATCATCACAATACAATATAAACATTATTTAGGAGAATCAATTATAATTGTAGATATATTATATATTACATAAATGTTAAACTGAGTCGTCTGGGCAGCAATGGGTAAAGACTATAGGGTCCGACAAGGCCCATGTTGCCTGAGATAGAAATTTTTATTGTTTTTAAAATGAGTAGATGTTAATTTAGTAAGTATTGAGAAAGATAATTTTTAAATAACAGGAACAAGTTTAATGATTATAAAGTTGAGGGAAGAGAGAGTTCCATGCTCTGGAGCTAAAGCAGTCAATTCGCGTTAACCTTAGATTAATTTTTGAAAAATCTGGTTTGAAGTTAGTTGCGTTTCTCATTAAATTGTATGATTGGGAAGATGGAGAGGAACAAAATATGGATGTGCTGAAGATTTTATAATATTGAACATAAATGTTGAGATTTTAAAAATGAGAAGTTTATCGATCAGCAGAATTCGCAAACGTCTAGCAATTTCTAAATATTGGGAGGAAGAAATATGGTTGGAGATAAGACGGAGGTATTTTTTCTGGAATTAAATTAAACGTTGTGGATTTGATTTTGACGTGTGACCCCAAATTAGTAGGCAGTAATATAAGTTAGAGAAAATCAGAGAATAATAAAGACTGAAAAGGATTGAAATAGGTAAATAAAAGCTAATGTTTCTAATTACACGAATGTTTCTACTCAATTTGGTACTAACTGTTTGAATACGTGTATTCCATTTTAAATTTGCCTGAAGGATTACTCCAAGAAAAATTGTTTTCAGAGAAAAATGAACAATATTGTTATTTATGATTAAGCTGAATTGTTCCAAATTAATATTTTTTGTCAGTAAATAAGACATCTTGTCTTTAAAGTGGTTAATGTTAGAAAGTTCGTTTCGAAAAGGTTTGTAAAATATTTAATATCGTCATGGACCCTTCGAATTAAGTTATTAATTTCAATATCATTAAAAAATGCTAGTGTCATCTGCGAAGCAGAGGGGTTTGAAAAGTACAGGTAAGAAAAATATATCATTTATATAAAAATTAAAGAGTAAAGGTCCAAGAATAGACCACTGCGAAACACCACAGAGCATATTACGGTGTGGAGAGCGAGTCTCATTCATGTGTACTAATTGTTGTCCGTCCATTAAGTAACTTCTGAATAACGTACTACAGAGACCACGAACGTCGGGCAATTACAGTTTGAGAAATAACTTTTCATGATTTATGGTGTCAAAGGCGCTAGACAGATCGAAGGAAACAAACTGCTGGCGTTTTTAAATCTGAAGATGAATAAGTAAAATTAGTAGCTGCCAGTAAGGCATGTTCAGTTGATTGTCCCTTAACAAATCCAATTTAGTTATTGTGTATAATGATGTTCCCAAAACAGCTGTTCGTATATAATCTTCTATAAATAAGTTTCTTAAATACCTTTGAAAAAACTGTTAATACTGAGATGTCAAATCTTGAACCATATTTGAATACTGGAGTAATAGTTGATATTTTAAAGTCAGTAAGAATGATTCCATTTATAAAGACGAAGTTAAAAATATGAGTAAGAGCTATTCTAATAACTTCAGCGACGAAATTTATAGTAGCTTGTTGAATTTGATCATATTCGGGGCCACTACAAGGCTGAATTTCACCTAGAATCCTATTCGTTTCCAAATCGGCAACGGCTGACAAAAACATTGTTGTTAATAAAGTAATTATGGTAGTCAATTTTAAAATATAATGGATTTGATTGAATACTGGTGAGGATAGAGGGAAAATCAACGAAACAGTTGTTAAATGGAACAAGGTTTTGTACACTTGTTGTCAGAATTTGATTGTCATTAGCAAGATCTATTGAGTTATTTGAAATTTTTTCCCTTCAAAGTAATTCATTGAATTTCGCCCAATTTTTTTGGAGTCAAATTAGTAAAAATAAAAGTTTAAATATGATCGCTTAGGAAATTTTAGTCTGTTTAGTTTGTTTCTGCAAATAAGGAAGGTACGAAGGCCATTCTGTGATCTCGTATTTTTCAAAAAGATAAAAAATAATTTATTTTTTGTTTTAATCTTCGCAAATTAAAATTAGTCATCCATAGTTCTTTAACTTTCTTATCCTTAGTGATCAATTTAAAGTGAAAGCCGTCATTATAAAAGAAATGAAAGATTTTAAAAAAAAAAAAAAAATGGATCTAGGCTTCGTTGGCATTAGTTAAATTGAGGACAGGTAACCAGGTAAGACTTAAAAAAAGCATTAAGTTATTTAAAAAAAAAAACCCTGAAGGAGGGATTTCTATTTAAATTTTTTCAGATGGAGATCTGAAATATTAAAAGTTGTAAAGATAGGAATGTGGTCATTGATGTAATAGATCAGTACTTCAGAATGTTTAGAATGAATATTACTTATACAAAGATCAATTAACGTTTGAGAGTTAACAGTTATTCTGGTAGACGATTTCATTATGATTTCAAATCCATTTGCGTAAATCATGTCTTTAAAATTTTTTGTATACATGCTATGATTTAAATTAATATCTATATCGAGTTGCCCAATATTATGAATTGGTACAGTCGAATAGACGTAGAATAAAGCTAAAAGAGTCTTCAATATTTGTGCTTGGATGTCTATTGATAAAGGCAATAAAAACTCGATTAGACTGTATGGTAATAATTTAAATTTCAGGGTAGATAATACATCATTGTGAAAAATTAAAACTGTGTGAATGAAAATGCGTGAGCAATTAAAATATTAGTAATGATAATAAAGCACACATATGAAGGAATGGATACAAATTCACACTACCTGTAGAAGTCATGATGGTTGTGGTTGTTGTTTCTGCCTTTAGATACTCTGTGACTTCAGGGGTTGTCGGTAATGTATTTAATTTGGATGCCGCCACCTAAAAAAATTCCGTCAAATTTAATTAGTTTCCTTTATCAAAAGTTAAAGAAATAGAATATTACGTTATAAACCAGAGTAATTAAACAAATCCTTATTACAAATTATTGGAATTTCAGTTTTTGTTAGAAATGAAATATATAGCAACTTTCTTTTTCCAAATTCACAATTCTTATTTATATTAGATTATGAATACTATCTAAAAGATTATGAATACTAACATATAAGTTTATGAAATACTTTCATAATATTTCATAAATTAAAATTTACAAAAATAAATCACGTCGAACAAAGAAATAACATAAGTATTGCAAGAGATTTAATAGATTACTGATTAAAAATAATAAGCAAGGTATGCAGTTCTATTAAATGCTGTTTCAATGTAAAAACCATCAAATTCATAATCGTGAATCCAAATTAAATATTTGTGCTAGAAAACAGTAAATTTTAATACATGTAAATTGAAGGAAAATTGCATAATTACTTTCCCATAGTAGTATTAACAATTAGTAAAATTTTTGTGACTATTCGGAATTCGAAAAACAAAGTAAGAGGGTAAAAGCCACAATCTCTGTAGAAAGATTTACAATGTATGAAGAGCTACATTACTTTTTCCTTTATCGAGTGAAATGTTGAGAAAGCATACGTGTCCTTACCACTTCGATTGATAAAGGGAACAGCAGTTCTCGAAACGTTGCAGAACTTTATGCAGATTGTATCTTTTACCTTCTCACTTTATTTTTTACATTACGACCGGCAAAAAAAGTTATGGTAAGTCTTGGTTACTCCTTGTAGGCTGTTGTCAGAAGCATCGAGACAATTGGTAACATATGGATAATCATTTGTAAGATGTTATTATCCTTCTGAGGGTTAACTTTCAGAAGGGTCATAATATCGTAAAAATTTTAAGTACGAAAAACAAGGAGTATGATTCTCGTGTCCAGGTGGCCGAATAGGTTAGGGCACTCTGGTTTATAAGAAGGGTTCGCGGTTCAATTCCGAGACAGGATGGTGTCTCTTTTCCTTTTTTTTTTATAAAAAGCTCTAGTTTGAACTTAAACATGGGTGTCAAACTTTCTATCCATAAATAATCATATCTAAAATTCACAGCGGAAGCTTTAATAAAGGAGATTACCAATGCTTGTTATCCCCCTGAGCTCTTGAATAGCATAGAGACACAAGTTCCACACAAGTAACACTCAAGTTCCCAAGTGTCTGTTATTTAGAGATTTTGCTGTGCCATATGTTCCAGAAACACATCATGGGTCATCTGAGTCGGGAAGGACAACCTGAGTTCATAGGCGTAGCTAGGGGGTGGTTTTGGGGGTTGTAACCCCCCATTGCAATGAAATTTTGTATATTTAACATAGGAATATGTGAGTTGTAGCTCTGTAACCCCCCATTGAGCCTATAACCCCCAGCCCACCTTTATGAATTTCCTGCCTACACATATGCTTAAGATGACCTCCGCCGAGCTACGTGTTTATTTTCATAAAAGCTCACTGAGAAATAATTCAACCCGAAAAGAACAGAACTGACCATTGCAACTACTGTAGGGGGAAGTAGGGTGCCACTCATTTTGGATTACGTCTTAAATCCTCTATAAACAACAATAATGAATAGTATACGAATATCAACGAATGCTTATAATTAAGAGAACGTTTGACGATTGCGATTTATTATTAAATATATTAAAGAATCGTAAAGCTATGATCCACACCCACCATCTTTTTACTGGAAAAATAATTTAATTAATTGTAAATATAAAGTTGAAACTGTCAGGAGAATGGCTCTATGTCCAGGTATGGGGGAAAGAACTCCGTAGGTGACAGACGAGACCTTGAGTGGTCAAGGTCACACTACAGACATGGGGGATGACGAAACTAGAGGAGAAGAGCTCGAGACAGCTGAGAGGAAGGAGGTCTCCGATAAACGGGAGCTCAGGGGTTGAGCTTCGCCATAACCGAACTGTCACAAAGAAGGTTCAATAAAACTTTGAATTATATTCACAACGTTTGCTTTCGTAGTGTAATCCCGTAGCCTTTTTATCCGACGCAATCACAGAGAATCTACGTAGGCGATAGATACGCAACTGGACGATAGTATTGTTCCAATGGGCAATCAAAAGCCCTGTGGCAATCAGTGAAAAAAACTTATCGTTCCTGATATCGTGACATATGACGTACTATTGCATAAATCCTGTAAAGACGACGGATTTCCTGTTGGGAAGAGTTCAAGTACTACGTAAACATCTTTGGGGTTGGGGTGGGGGAGGGTTGCTGTTGTGCTTATTTTCCTATGTTAGCCAATGTTAATTTTTGCTTACCAGGGGAGGGGGTATAAAATGGCCAAAATATTGCTTACGTAATACTTGAAAGATAACTTGGCAACTAAATATGAAAAATATCTTTCGTTTTGTGCCACAAAACGGTTTAGATGCTTAATTTAGGGCGGAGACAGAAGGCTTCCTTATAAGCAAAATGGTGAAACTGTTTTGCTGACAAAGAAGCCTTTTATCTCTGCCCCATTTCGTGCAAAACAATGAAGCCTTAATACAGGGAGTATGCTACACCCCCTAAAACTCAAAGTTCATATACCCGTTGGCGCAGTATAGCCCAGATGCTCTTGCGCCATAAAACATCCAAACAAACAAACAATCATATACCCGCTAAACAATCAAATTGCAAGAAAGAAAACTATTGCGCAACTTATTTTTTATACTTTTTCTGCATATGTAAATTGTAATAATCTTTAGTGTGTAGCAATTTTTCAAAGAAAAATACGGATAGGGATATAAGGAGGGAGAAGGTATCATATAAAGTAAAATCCTGCCACCTCAAAAATTATCAACCGTCCGTGAATAGGTTAAATGAGCAAGAAGAAATCCTGGAATTTCTTTCTCCTCCAAATAAAAAACATGAACTTTTTTTGTGTAAATGTAAACGAATTATTTCATAACTACCGAATATTTTATTTCGTTTCTTTTCTGGTAAGTACATTTTATAAAAAAAATTAAAATTTTGAAGGTAAATTTGACATCCCACCTACGGCGTTTAACATCCTCCCCAGTGAGCAAATATCCTGGTAAACACCTTGCCTTAATACACCTTCAATTTATATTCTAATTCTGGTGCATTTGGCTCTTAGTACAACCTAATGTGAGTTTGAACCGAGTAGAGAAGCGAACTTGCAGCCACATAAAAAGATAATCCTATTTGGGTACTGGAAAGATGGATAAGAAGTATGATGCAATCATATTAAAATTATATACAATGTGTACTATATACACCAAAATTGTAAAATTATATACACTAAATTGTAAACAGCACCTCAAAATTGTAAAATTATATGCACAAAATTGTAAAATTATGTACAATAAAATTGTAAAATTATGTACAATAAAATTGTAATTACTAAAATTGTAAAATTAAGGTACAATAAATTGTAAAATTATATACAATAAAATTGTAAAATTATATACAATTATATATAGTAAAATTATATACAATTATATAGTAAAATTGTATGCAATTATATAGTAAAATTGTATGCAATTATATAGTAAAATTGTATGCAATTATATAGTAAAATTGTATGCAATTATATAGTAAAATTGTATGCAATTATATAGTAAAATTGTATGCAATTATATAGTAAAATTGTATGCAATTATATAGTAAAATTATATACAATTATATTGTAAAAATTATATACACTATATTGTAAAATTATATACAATTATATTGTAAAATTATATACAATTATATTGTACCATATACAATTATATATTGTAAAATTATATACCCCGATTAACCGAAACAAAAGGAGTAAACCCTATTTCGGAGAAGCAAATTTAGAATAATCTAGAAATTCAATTTCAGTGTAAGGGTGCAAAATAACAATATTTATTCAAAAACACATTCTGGTTATAACATCACAAGTTCTTTTATGGGGTAATTTATGCATCCTTTTTCTCCACCGGGATCTGATACACTGGGTTTAACCATCTCAGTAGCTTGCTTACGTGTGCAATGGTTAATAGAAGGGTGACTGCCGAAGGCGGCGCTGTAATCCCAGACAGGTAAAGACATTTGGTATCGCAAATACAAACAGCCTAAGAGGTTAGGACGGGATGTGAAGTCGACCATGACCGGCATACAGGGACACACCGCTCGCACTGATGTCGTCACCTGTCTACCGAATCCAACATACCAATCTGCTCCGAAGACCATTAGCGATCGGCGGATGGGATGGAAGAGAACCAAGGGGTCGGCCGATGCTCCCTCCTACAGGAGACAGCGGTTCCCCCATGGGCGGGTGCGGGGAGCCGCAAAGCGGCAGAGGATGGGTTGGAGACAAGTCCCAAATCCTCAGCGCACAGCCATCCATCTATCCCAATCCAGCGGCCTTGCCAAAGTCCCATGCGCTCGTGGGCAGAATCAAGGCTCTCCGCAAAGCTGACTACTGTTGGAACACAAGCAGGAACTAAGGCCCGCCAGACCCGGACCGAGGCGAAAAGACGTTCGAACAGCTTCGGAGCCAGAACTGGTCTCAGTAGCAGCTATTAAACCATTTAATACCTAACCACTGAGGGGGCATTTCGGTTTAGAGAGAGGGAGAGGAATTTGCAGAAAAAATGTTTAAGAACGAAAATTTATGAGTCAGATGTGACATAACGACGTACCAGTTAGTGTACAATGGAACTTTGCAAGAATTTTGCAGATGTGATATGTTTGCTAAAACACGCCATTAAAACCCCTCCAACCCGAAAATTTTACTTTCATACCTCGACGTCACGCGTGTTTGTAGCCGGCATAGTTGCCGAAGAATAACAGAGCACCCAACTTTTCCCCCGAATGTTCTGCTTTTATTATTACATTCTTGAATAGTTTTTTCTTCAAAGATTGGAGTAAACTATAAAACAAGTATGAGCTTTTTTGTATAAACTATTGTACGACTGTCTACTTTAAAATATCACGATTCAAAAATAAATAGGTAGCAGGCAATGTTGGTTAATCCGGATTTCGGTTAAGCGGGGGTTCTACTGTATACACAATATAACAACCGTACACGTTGTCAGGGTATATAAGTAAAAATACTCCTTGAAACGTGTACAGACCTGTTTGAGTCGTTTCTGCGGTAATCCGTGGGTCCGTTTAGGACGTACTGCAATGCGATGGCGAGCAGCCTGGTGGTTGAGGGGCACAGGCTGGCTCAAATCAGGATCGCCTTCTAAAAATGACCAAATAAAAGTTAGTATAATTAAAAATAGCCAACTTCCTTAAAAATGGTAATGTAAAATTTAATGATCAAGATAGAAGGTCACAAACCAAAGTCAAGAGACCGTCTGTCCAGGAGTGACATTCGTGATGAGTTCCCTGATGATGACGCCACAGCCGAATCCTAAAAAAAAAGACCACCATCAATCTCAAATAACATTGAAAAGAACAAAGAAAACAGTCACGCATTTTAAGGGCACGTAAGGGGTCCTATGAAATGGGATCGATAGAGTAACGAGGCCCTGTGGTGGCGCAGTGTGGTAACGCGTTCGCCTAGTGCGCCGTTAATCCGGGTTCGACTCCCAACAGTGCAAAGAACGCTTACTCAGAGATCTCATAAAGATCGCACTGCTCACTGTAGTCCGGGGTTTGGTTCCCTAGGCCTTAAGAGGTTCGGATTCCTCGGAAAACAGTAGGTCCGAGAGGTTCGTATTCCTCGGAAAATTGTAGGTCCAGAGGTTCGGATTCCTCGGAAAACAGTTGGTCGCTGCGCAGCATGACCATTGTAGACCTTGAGCCGTAAAACCACAAACAAATAGCATAACGAGATATCTCGGTGATGGCTCGTAGTGGCGAACGATTGGTTGCCATAGGAATAAGTCTAGTTTGAATGTAGAAGGGGGATCTGGGGCATGGTGTTTCTTTCTCTACAGGTCCCAAGTTGGATTACCTAGGTGTACGATGCCTTGGTTCCTCGAAGAAGTGTAGGTCCTGGCAGAGCATTACCTCAGCTGCCTTTGATCCATAAAATACAAATAAATATGCTTAATGAGATGAGCAAAGTTTTATTCGTAATTCAGGATTTGTAAATGGCGTTTCACTGGCACAACACCGAACCTATTCATTGAACTATGAAGGTTAAACGTTTTCTTAATAACTGTAATGTTTTAGAGTGGATTTGTTGCTACTAAAAACGAATAATTCAAATGATCATGCTTTACCTCATCGTTCTCAGAGCTCCCCATGCTGACAAGACTTCCAGCACTACAGGTCTTGAGACTTTTTGGCTAAAAATAAACAGATTTTAAAATCAAAAACAATATATACATTTTTAAAAACAACAAGAACTAAAAACTACCAGTATCTTGCACAAGTCATTCCAAATCAGAAACACGGTTTTAAACTACTTTCAAATTAAGACATAAAAACACCTGTATGTTATTCTGATTTGCAAAGGGAACTTAATAGTGAAAGTTAGCGATTGTCGCCACCAGAACAGCACTCTTACAAGCTAATAACACAATGCAAAAACATAGGATGTTATCTGTTCAATTATGAATTACTTGTGATGATCTAAAGAGTAAAGGTAATAAATGATGACGCTAAAAGAAAAATGGACAGGGACATCGACAAAAATGGATAGAAATAAAAAAGTTGAAAGTAGATAAAATATGTTACTTTTCGCTTTTGTTTATATTCCCATTTAATTTACCTCTTTTTTCCTTATTTTTTTATGCATTTTGATTTCCTTTCTAACCCAAAGATTTTCCTTCGTTTTTCTTTTATCTTTTTTTTCCACTTAACGCCGTTTTCTTTATTATTTGCAAACTGAATATTAAAGAAAATTTTTGAATTTTAATCTCGGATTGTCCGTATAAACTGGCTTTCAGAAATTAGCACATCTTTTACATTTTTTATCATTGTATCAAACGAGTTCCTCATATTTCAGGTTCACTTTGAGGAAATAATCTAACAGCATCTACTATAACTTACATTCTTTTCCTTTCTACAAAGTGGCCCTTCATATTCACCCCCCCCCTCCATAAATTGAACTTCTCCCAACCTTCTCTGGCAATACAGAACCACTATTGTAGCCGTCCTATCATCAGCAACAACAGACCAATCATAGCGCTACATAAATCTCAAAACTCATTTATGAATATGCGATTATGGACGTGCATAGCGCACGATCACCAATAGTGTTTCAAACGACGAATTAATGAAGAATAAAACATTGAAAATAGTTAGTTGATAAAATACTAAAATTGGCACCAGCTTCTGAAATCGCGCAATTTAGAATAAGATCGTCGTTACCTTTAGACCTTGTGTTAAGACATCAACAGTAGTTGGACTAGTGCAGGGACTGTGAGGTAATCCAACATCATCATCGTCTGAATCCCTCCGAGCTCGAACCCTTGAATACAGCTCGTCCTAAGGCCAAGTGAAAATTACTCCGTTAAAATACATAAAATCCTCTCGTTTTATTTTTAATTTACGTATTGAATCAAACGCACGCAGAGGATGTAATTAATTTTTATAATAATGTATTATATATCATTTTTATACTTATAAATTATGTATTCTTTATTATTTCCAATTCTTGTTGGTCTAAGCATTTTAGTTTGAGCCGAAAAACGAATCACGTGCCAGAAACGCTCATCGTGAAAAAAGCAAATTAAAGAAATTCTTGGATTGGCGTGGCCAAATATAAGTGAGTCGTAGTCGTTAACTTGAATCAGAACATGTGCAAACGAATGAGTACCTGAAAATTTAGTTGGGTGTCCGAATACGTCATTGTAATTCCGAAGTATGGTAACCTAGTAAAGGTTGTTTCATCGCCAAATATTAGAAAAGGAAGCCAACGGAAATACCAATCTTTTTTCTGAAGCTAGTAAACTTCCGAATATAATTATAAACTATCGTTTCACCCATTATAATTTTTAAATTATATATTTCGCTTTAAAAAACTGTCTACGTCAAAAGGAAGCACATTTAAAACAATTCAAAATCTTAGATGATAACTGAATAAATAATTGAAAACCTAGCATATAAACATTGAATATAAACAAATACAATTATATACTCTAAATATTAAAAACAAGCCATTAAAATACATTAAATTCAGAAAAAGTAAACAAAACGCTGATAAAATAAACACGTTACGTCTATTGTGCACATCACATGCAATAAAATATAATCCAAACGATTACACACAAATGCAGATAAACAAAATTTATTAATCTGCCACTCGTCTTTGCTGTTAAGTCTTACGTCTCAAAGATAACCCAATAAGTCAACGGAGATGGGACCATGAACATAGGGTGACTTTTAAATCAGAATATATTGATTCACTGACCAGATTATTGAGATCTAAACAATCAAGAGTTAATATCGTAACCATTTGGTCACTGTAAACTTCTTTGTTGGAGATCGTAATTATAAAACTATTTAGAGATTCACATTAATTTAGCATTTCATCAGATAATAGAATAAAATAGTTCCCATTTTTGAAGAAATTACAGCAAATAATTGTTTACGTATTTTGTGAAATTCAAAATCCCCATGGTTTTGCTAAATTCACAATATTGTCTGTGGATTTGCTAGAAATTCGTTTAGAACCGACAACGAAAACTCTTCAGAAAGTTACTATTATTTGATTGACGATGTTGAAGGCTACAGAAATGATTGTTGCAATTACAAACGCAATAAAATAAGTACTTATTGGAGAATGAAGAAGGTAGATTCACAGGAAAATAGACACGGGAGTTTTCAGCTCGTCGTCACATTTATGTGGATAGCAAGCCACGGCTTGATGCAGAACATACCGCGATACGTTAAAGTTTCCATTTTTATGATTAGCAGTCAAGAGGATTTAAAAATCGGAGCCCGAGTGGTACTATTGCTACAAAAGTTTTCTTGGAAAATTTCCCTCACACTATGCTTGGCGACGTAAGAGACTGGATTTTTTTTTCTATTGGCCAGTTTGACACCGGAGAAGGATGAAAGCGATGTGGACATGGACTGCATTGCTTGACAGACTTTTGCTCATGGACTTCCAACAAGTATGACGATATTTTCCGTTCAAGATACACCAGATGGCTCTTGTATTGTCGAACTCTGTGGTGTCTCCATAAAAATCTTGACTGCTAGTCTTTATTTCCTAAAAACTTGTTGTTGCACCTGTATTTTGCATTAGAGTTTTAAGGCGCAAGGACAGCAAGGGTCAAACTGAGACGGAACCTAAAATTTTCGGAGGAATCTGAACTTCGTAAAGCCTAGGGAACCTCCGGACTACGGTGAACAGTAAGCGTTCTTTTTTTGGCGCAGTCGGGTATCGAACCCGGGACCATAGGCGAATGCGTTACCACTACAGGGCAGCCAATGTTTTATGACCAACAAGTTGTGTGAGGACAGTTTTGGCGGGAAAAAAGTGTTACGACGATGGCAGCAACAAGGGACCGATGCAGTTTCATTTTCATGGGGCAAGAGCAGCATAGGTCATGCTGCACCGGGACCTGCAGTTTTCTGAGGAATACGAACCACTATTGTCAAGGGAGACCAAACCCCGTACTATGGTGGGCAGAAAAAGGGCTCACATCCTACCATATCACTGGGAGTGGAACCCGGACACGGCAGACGAATGCGTTGCCACTATGCCACCCTAGGGCAGTAGACCTACAATTTTCCCACGAACCCGAACCTCTGAAACTCTAGGAATTTAGAACCGCACTACAGTGAGCAGTTGGTCTGTATTTTTTATTTTTTTTTGCACCGTTGGGAGTCGAACTTTGATTAATGAATCACTGAGCCACAACGGGGCTATTTCCTTAATGTGTTTTTAAGATCTAGTGCACTTACCTTAAACATGTTTTTGATGCCAGCATGCTGCATAGATAGGGACGAGCCCTGTGGTCTGTTCAGTTCTTCGGAACTGACAAGGTTTGAGCTTTCGGGGGAAAATATGCTGTCGTGAGAAACGCTCAAGCCTATCTTATAAGGAGGTGAAGGAGCCTCATATTTGCTGAGAAAAAGAACAGAAAAAAAAAAATCACATACACATTTCATATATACACACACATACGAGGCTTGACAAATCGTAGCGAACCGTGTACGTCGGACCAGAATGGTCCTCGCATGCCTCAATTAAAATAACTACGATCTTAATACGAGGAGAAGATTCCCATTCAGCAACTGTAGCATTCTAGTCTCTTATAGCGATTAAATTAGTCGAACCTTGTATGTATATACAGTAGCGTAATAATTCAAAATTAAAGTGGGGGGTAGGCCTCAAGTGGCTTTGAAGAATATTATGTGATGCGGCCTTAGATAAATACTAATGTGTTTTGATATCTAATGGGGGGCTTGAGCCCCTATCCTGAACATCTCTTTCCTATGACAATGTCACTGTGTATATATGATCACATTCAACAATTGTCCGCCAACTGCTGGAGGAATGTCTTTCCATTATTGTCATATATTCTTGTCTATTTTGCGAGCAATTCGTTTCTATGTTATTCAGGGGCGGACACAGACTTTCATTTTGGGGGGGTCAAGGACAGAATTTGCCATGGTCTTGGAATAACACCCTTCATTTATCATGAAAGTTGGAATTTTTTACAGTGAAAAAATATATTTTGGGGGTCATGACAATTGTGACCTCCCCCTGTGTTCGCCTTTGATGTCACCACAGTCTTATTTTATCCATCCATTTTGTCCAAGAGCGTTCCCTCGGCCATTGTTTGCTCGCGTTCTTTACGAGGCAAGGAGAGCTGAGGTCATGCTGTGCCGAGACCTATGATTTCCTCGTTTGAGTTTTACGGCGCAAGGATATCAAGGGTTAGGAGGCGCAAGGATGTCAAGGGTTGGGCTGTGCCAGGATCTGCAGTTTCCAGCGGAGTCCAAACTTTTAAGGTCCAGAAAACCAATCCCGGACGACAGTAAGCAGTCTGTAAGCGTTAATTTCTTGGCATAGTCGAACCCGGAATATCCACACGCTGGGCGAATGCGTTACCAGCACACCAATGCAGGGCACCAACAGTTTTTCGAAGAATCCGAAACTCTGTTGTATAGCGAACCACACCCTGGATTACGGTGAGTGGGGAACTGCATTCTTCATAGCGTCATATTGGAATCGACTCCGGGTTAACGACATGAAAGAGGCGAATACTTTACTGTTGCGCCGCCCTAGGACACCTTGACTTTTAATGATCGCTTGGAATTTAATTAAAATTTCAGTTGTCCATCGTGAGTATGTGTTCAAGTTGGATTACAAATGGCAATTAAAGGCTTAGAAAATCAGTCTGATGGTTATCGCCTTCGGGCCAGCAGGAGTTGATTTCGATTCCTAAGTAAGATTGATTGGACATAAATACATTACGGGGTGATGTTAGTTGCCTACCAAAGTGCCTCTACCCCAAAATATTCGGCGAATATACGACTTTATCCGATAGTTAAAACTGTCAGGTAACTCGAAATAAGATAACCAAAAAATTAATGGTGGGTGTTGGGGGTTGGGGGAGGGGGGACCTAGAAAACGTTCTCGGACTAGATAGGTAGATGACATAAGAAAATAAGTTGAGGCAATACGGAAACGAATTACTCAAAATCGTGTGTGGAGTGCACTTGAAGAGATCGTCATCCGGCAGTGGATAGACAATGATTATATTTAACAATTATATTTAGACTATGATTATATTTAAGTGTAAGACAGATTACTGCTCTTATAGAATAGATAAACGTTAAACTATATTACGTATAAAAACCATTTACATATATTTATTAGAGAATTAATAATCAATAAAATTATATGCAACCAATAAAAGAGACAATTCATAAGTTTTAAATTTGTACATGATAAATATATTGCACTTTAGATATGTATAATTCTATAAGATGTTATGTTAAAGCTATGATAATAGGCATCAAGAGGAACAAAAATTGCCGAAGAACCTAGGGCCGAAATTCACTCTCAGGGGGAGTTCAAGTATTACGTAAGCAATAGTTTACCCAGGCGCGATTTCAGAATTTTTTTTATGGGTGGGCCTTGATTGGAGTAACTGGAGAAGGAAGGGGGGGGGGTTCTTCCCAGTGGCGTGCCAAAAGGGGGATCTGTCCGCAGTGGGTGTCACGAAAGAGGGGGAAGAGAGCCTGATTTTCGTACATTAACTTTAACAAATATAAAGTAAAAGCTCCATTAACGGACACCGTTAATGAAAAACGAAAACCTCCGAATAAGGAATCTATCTATAGGACAATGTGGAATGACTCCCATAAAAAACGTATGTTATTTTAACATGCATAATAGTTTTCGGTATTTATTTTACATAAACAAATACTTAAATACATATTTGAATTACACCATATATCTCATGGTTATACTCCGAAGTCTACTATACAATACCTAATAAAAAAAATAACACGCTTCAGAAACAACTTGTGTTTTGATATTCTAGCAAAGCTAATTTGGGCTCTGAAATGACGAGGAAATGGATATTTTCAATTAATACTTTCTCATATTTCTTCGCAATTTTATCTCTATTTCTGTTTTTTCTTCAATCTCTACTATCCTATTATCTCTCTACTCTCCACTATCCTATCATCTCTCTACTCTCCACTCTCCTATTATCTTTCTATTCTCTACTATTTATTATCCTCTTTATCTCTATTTTCGCTATTTCTTTCAACATATTCTTTCATTTAATGAATATTTACAACGAAAACTGACGTCGTTATCCCTTTCGAGGTGCAAATTTGTCAATTACTGTGTCAGGATTAATCATAAGGACATTGTTAAGTTAATGCTTTATGGATATAATGACTAAGTTATGAAGTCGTTTCACTAGTCAATCTTGCTCGTAGGTAGGGCTGTCCCCAAACGGTATGCGCCCTGTGCGCCGAGTACTCTCAGGAAATTTTGACTCAATGTTCTTTGACGGAAGCAGCAAGCATCGCATACTCTCAATAATTTTCTTAGGGACAGCCCTGCTCGTAGATACGTTTTAATAAGCTTCGTAGTGGAAGAACTCCGTTCAGCCGAGGCTGAAATAAAGAAATATTACATAACGTATGTAGAAGCAAAAATGAGAATAAAGTTGAAAGGATGTAAAAACTGAATCAATGAACTGTTAAAAAAAAATGGTTTTTATTGAATTGGCCAATTATTTATGTACAAAATACATTTAATGAATTTTCGAAGAAGATCCACGGTCAGCAACATGGCGAAGGTTCGTCCGGATGCTTGCACAGGCCCTTCGTACCCCATTCATGTCCATTGTTTTCAATAAATATCTGATACGAGTTTTTAGTTGTTGAATATTTTTGGCCTTCGAACCTCCCTTGTACACGATTTGAGCCAATTCACCAAAAAATCTTCAATGGGGCTATACTGACGCAAGTTTGTTAGATTATGGTCTTTAGGTACAAATGGAATTTTTTGCTTCTCCAAGTATTGCATAGTTTTTTTTCGGCTTTTTTGTTCGCTTTGTCCGGCCAAATGATGAAATCATCTTCTTGATGGAATTTTCGAATAAAGGGAACCAAATATTTGGCCAAACACTGTTTTCGGTAGATTTCCTGGTTGATTGCAAGTCCTCTGAGAACGAAATTATGGAAGTGAAATACCTTTCGTTGACATGGCAATGTATAGCATTACTTGGGCTTGAAATTTACTTTTGAACTTTAATTTTACCTCAGGAGGAGCTGTTGAAGAGTTTCTGGAGTAAAAAATATAATTCCCGGGTATCTGGGATGCACTGGGAGTGAAATACTTCTCATCATCCAAAATAAACTCTTTTTTGCCCAAGTGACGAACCATCCACCGGCAGCTTGACTTCACCGTTGGTATCTGCTCAGCGGTGTAGTATGGTGACCTCTACTTTTTTTCTACACTTGACCCCAAGCGTCTGGAGTCTTTTTCCGATAGTTGTGTGATGGCATTTAAATTTTCTTGCAGCTTCCAGTAGGGACACTCCCCACTTGTTACCAAATTGCTTCAGCAACTGTGCATCACGAGTTTTTGTAAAAATTTTGTTCCCCCCACCCACTTCCAGACTTCCTTTTCGTCGAAGAATCCTATAGATGGTGGTATTTTTTCACTCTCAAAATAGTTGACTATAATTTTTTTACCGATGGGTTTTATAGAATCGCACAACACGCTCGCGGAGCACCTCTTGGTCCGTGGGCATTTACAAACGATAGATAAGACAATAAATCGCATTAAGTTACCTTACCAGAATGCCGAAAACACGTTCTATCATTCGTACGTTTTCTTTTTTTAATCTTACTAAGCATGTTTAAGTTTAAATGCCGAGGAAGCAAACTTATTCTCATTTTTTCTTCTACATCCGTTGTAACTCTTACATTAATTTACACAGGTTTAACTGCATTCTGCATACATTAACCCAAGCATTCGCACGGTCCATGTGAATATTTATGTTCATGTCTGTACCTTTCTCGCGTATTTTCTTCATTATAGAAAAAAATAGGTTAAAAAAATTGATTTACGGCAATAAAAATAGAACATTTAACAGTTAAATTGTATATCATACAATTTGGATAATCATGGTAAGCGGAAAAATGATTTGGATAAAATAACCAATAGAAAAAGAAGTATGGTAATGGTCTTTAATTTCCTAATTGAGGAAATGCATAATTATTAAATGAAATTTCTTAATAGCTATAGAAATTAGTTGGTACATCATTTGATACATCAAAGGAAATCATCCTTATCAAACCCTCTCGATTTGCATATTGCTATCATGAAAATATAACTACACAAATCAGTAAGATTTGATACAGAAATGTACATGGAATTTAGTAGACGTGGCTTCAATAGCAGCCGAGATAAATAATAGGGAGCTGCGGCACACCCCATATGCCCCTGATAGGTTGCATGTTAAAGGCACTCATGTATACTCCGTGCAATTTAATAAATGTGGCTTCAATAGCAGCCGAGATAAATAATGGGGGGGGGAGCTGCGGCACATTTCGATACGCCTCTGATATGTTGTCATGTATAAAGACACTCATGTGTACTATCTGTCTATAAAATTTGGTAGATGTGACTTTAGTAGCATCCGAGATAAAGGCACCCCTCGATGCATCAATGATGATAATCATTTTAAGAGGGTTGCAGCTGTGAACATTGCAGTTATTTCAATTGCAATTAAAATTATGAAATTTGTGAACGTCCCCTTCGGCCTTTTTTTCCAGGCCATGTTTTCCGTATCCTTCTTTCCATAGGCCCTTTTTTCCTAGATTCGTTTTCAGTCTAAGTATCCTTATTCACTAACAGTACACTTTTTTTTGGTAATGAGAAATGGCGGCCAACAAAACAAAATATTGCTTTTTTTATAAAAGAGTGCTCAATCCACGCATTCTTGTCATATCAAGTACTGTGAAATGATCTATACTTATCACCCATGTGTCGGCGGGAAAAGTCAAGTTTGGCTGTGTTGGCCCTTTATTACAATTTTCACTTAAATTCAAAGTTATTTTTTCAACTTAGTCCATGTTGTAATAGTGTTAAGATGAAACTTTATAGCGTTTCAGTCTGTATATCCATTATTAATTGTTTCCCACACTTTTGAAATGTTCTCGCGAAGGAGTAAATGTTTTACACATTACCTATTCTGACCCTTATGTACAATAAATACACACTTATAAAACGTACTCATTAAAATTATGCCCCGTATAAAACATGCGTCCAAAAACAGCTTTATTGCAATTATATTTAAAAAAAAAAACCTTTTCACATGTTGATGAATGTTCAAACTTTTTACCTTTCACAAAAAATAACCAAAATGTTTGGGTGGGAAAAGGCCCACCCGCTAAAACCACCCCTGATTTTGCCTATTCCCCATCGCCGGTAAGCAAAATTCAACGTTAGCTAATACAGGAAAACAAGCATAACAGCCACACCACCCCGCATAAAGGTGCTTGCGTAATATTTGAACTCTCCTCTAGTGCCAGAAGTTCGAAACACGTCTAGTAATGCATAAGTGCTTACAACCCAGTGCACGAGAAGCGCAAGATAAGATGTCCTAATCATCTACACTAAGGATGCTCAAAGACGTCAGTTGGCGCATCAGCCATTTTGATGCCATTGTATCACGTGATCTCATTCGCTGTCGGGTTAAAGTTGAGTGATTTACAAGCGTGTTATTTTTAATAAAATAGGGTGAAATGGACGAGTGTTCCACTGTAAATCGTTCAAATCACTCGAGGTAAATCAAAACGTTCTATGTCTATTGAATTGATCCTGTAAGAAGAAGGAAATTAATTATTAATTTTCCAATGGTAATCGTTATGAAACTGCTAGTGTACAATAAAATGGCGGCTGGTGCATTGGCCTAGAATTCCAGGGGCTCTAATATACACAGTTGATTAGTTGACCCGACTAGCATTTTCGGTTTCCGATGCACTAGTGCACTTGTGCATGCTGGACGTTTTCCTAACTTTCTCTTTTCTGGCATTAAGAGTGAAATTCGACCCTGAGTTCTTTGGCAATTTTTGTTCCTCTTGATGCCTATTATCACCATAGGCTTAGGCATAAAGTTCATAGGGGGTTATAGGCTCAATGGTGAGGGTTACAGAGCTATAACTCATATATTCCTACGTTAAATATACAAAATTTCATTGCGAAGGGGTTATTTTATACATTTATACATTACAATATACATAAAAATTCAATTCATAATCAAATTGTTGGGGATGGGGGACTCGGGCCCTACGGGCCAATATAACTCTAAGCCTATGGTATTAAAAAAACCAATCAATTAAAGACAAATTATACAACAACTCATATAAGAAGTGCATTAAATATGCGTGACCTTTAGTAACGAGTGAGGTGTGTTGAAATATGTGGAAATAGCCTGATGGCCGAATTTATTGTTTGGGTGAATTATCATGTTGAATCGGCCTGAGGTCCTCAAGCCTGTCATATGCATCATAGATATTTACTTGGGACCTTTCTTTGTGTGGTCATTTATTGTCACAAAGTAGTCGTGTGTCACACAAAGTGGTAATTTATTGTCACACAAAAGTAGTCATTTATTGTCACACAAAGTGGTCATTTATTTTATATAAATCGAACACTACGCAGATTAAATCAAACAACAATGTCAATCAATCAACGTTTATTGGCGTAGTGATACCAACGCCGATGGTATGGCGTGATTAGATGGTGAAACGTTCGAAAGAAAATAAATATTTCTGCCTTCGGTGGGACCTGAACCCACGACCTTCCACTTGCCGGGCGGAGGCTCTACCCACTGAGCTACGAAGGACAATATATAATCTCTTTACGAACGTATATATATTGTTGCCAGTTATTTCGCAGAATGGTGTAGTACATAGACTACTATTTAAACCAAATTGCAAAGAGACTGGTATTAAATTGATCGAAATGCCCGTTGTGGCCTATGTATTTATTTATGCATTATTTGTATGTAAATGAAATACATATGCCGCAACGCTTTCATTATACCGAACCTAACGGTATTCTCCGTTCGTAAAAAGAAACATCGCAGCCAACTCGAAAGTAACCCTGGCTGCTTGACCCTTTCTTTCGAACACGTTCCTCGTATCCACTCCTTCGGCATCCTCCACTCAATAAACGTTGATTGCCCGGTACATTGTTTAATATATAGTCATTTATTGTCACAACGACTGTTCAAAGAAGAATAAATAAAGTATTATAATGTGCATGATGAATCATACCTTGGAATGTCTTGCACAGACTGTAGTTCACTGGTGGACCAAGATTTCTTGGAAGCTTCGGCTGCTTCACCAGTTCCTTGCCGTTTGACTCGACGACGGAATATTTTACGAACTACCCGAAACGGATGAAAACGTTTCCATTTGGCTTCTGGAATAAACGAACACTACTATAAAAACGCAAATTTTAATACAGAGTATCTAATAGAAATAGAATCTAATAGGGAATTTTCTTATATTTGACCCAGCGATAGCGTGGATATCCACTGCAGTGTAATTTTCCTGCACAATAATTTCTGGTACCACACTGCGATGGTGAAGTACATCTTCGGTAGCGTACTGTTGGTTACAGGTTAGCTCCTAACAGTAAAAAACTAAACAAAAGTCTTACCAAACTAATCGTTTACCGTAGTTTGGGGTTGATTTTTCTGGGTCTTGGGGTTTTTGTTGTTTTCCCAGGAAAAATGTGAATTGCACCACAGTGGCGTGGTGGTAACAGATTAGTCTATTATGCAGCTAACCCAGGCTCTACACTCAATGATATTGTGGAATAAGTGATGTTTTCACCCACTATGGTCCAGGGTTGAGTTCTCTTTGCAGCAGAGGTCAGAGTTCTCGGAAAACCCGTAGGCTCAAACGCAGCATGACCCTTGCCTTTTCTTGGGCCGAAATAATATAAACTTCATACCATATGCAATTTTTATAATGGGGATGTACCATGTAGGAGCACAAATGTTGATTATATTTACAGTTTCCGTAAATTTTCAAAGTGAGTAAAAAGGCCCGGGGCAAGGGCGACCTAAAGCTGGCAAAATAAGGGGGTAAAGGGTCGGCAATTAATATCTTTTTCAACTGAAATAGCTTATCATTATATTCTACCATGGAGGTAGAATAATTATTGGAGAGCTCCCCTCATATTTAAGCCAGGCCGTTTGGTAACGCCCCTCCAGTCCACAACTTTGAAAGGAACAGCACCTTACTGTCTAACGTTAAAGGAGTGACATTTGAAACGTAGTAGATACATTATAAAAGAGGTCTATAATCATAGAGCTAGTAAAGTAAGCATATCGTATCCTCATGTCTCTTGTGTTCAGAATAAGCCACGCCCCTTATGCCCACTAGTTAGAAAAAAGCATTTGGGCATTTTAGTTTTTAACACTCTGACAATGTAACACTTGAAACGCAAGATATTAGTAAATATAAAAGAGATTTATAACCATAGAGCTAAAAAATCATAAGTATATCCCAGGGGTGGGCAAATGCGGCTCTTCATTGAGTTAAGTGCGGCTCCCGTCGAAAATTTAAATCCTTTTTTTTTCCAGAAGTTTTTTTATGAATCTTGTTAAATTGACGAAGAGTAAAAGTCGCAAGTAATCACTTCGAAAGTAGATCTTCTGTTGCTTCGATAGGTCCTTCTTGGAGTTATTATTAAATTTTGAAATAATTATTTTGTGTTTTCTTTCTCTTAATTATATTTTATTTTATGTATACTTTACATAGCACTTAAGATTTGTGTACAATATGTAACTATATTAATTAAATTTGTGCATTCAATACTATGTAACCATGGTGTGGCTCTTT
>QLNU02003225.1:83158839-83174534 GCA_006491805.2 Dysdera silvatica | reverse complement strand
ATGTGGCTTCAATAGCAGCCGAGATAAATAATGGGGGGGGGAGCTGCGGCTCATCTCGATACACCTCTGATATGTTGTCATGTATAAGGACACTCATGTGTACTATCTGTCTATAAAATTTGGTAGATGTAACTTCAGTAGCATCCTAGATAAAGGCACCCCTCGATGCATCCCTGATTATAATCGTTTTAAGAGTGTTGCCACTGTGAACATTGCAGTTATTCCAATTGCAATTAAAATTATGAAATTTGTGAACGTCCCCTTCGGCCTTTTTTTCCAGGCCATGTTTTCCGTATCCTTCTTTCCATAGGCCCTTTTTTCCTAGATTCGTTTTCAGTCTAAGTATCCTTATTCACTAACAGTACACTTTTTTTTGGTAATTAGAAATGGAGGCAAACAAAGCAAAATATTGCTTTGTTCTTAACAGAGTACTCAATCCATTCATGCTTTTCATGCCAGGTACTGTGAAATGACCTACACTTATCACCCATTTGTCGGTGGGAAAAGTCAAGTTCTGGCTGTGTTGGCACTTTATCACAATTTTCACTTAAATCCAGAGTTATTTTTTCAACTTAGATCATCTTGTATTTGCGTTAAGATGAAATCTGATAGCGTTTCAATCTATATATACCCTTTTAATTGTTCCCACACTTTTGAAATGTCCTCGCAAAGGAGTAAACGTTTTACAAATTACATATTCTGACCCTTATGTACAATAAATACACACTTATAAAACGTACTCATTAAAATTATGCCCCGTATAAAACATGCGTCCAAAAACAGCTCTATTGCAATTATATTAAAAAAAAACCCACCTATTCGCATGTTGATAAAAGTTCAAATTTTTTACCTTTCACAAAAAATAACCAAAATGTTTGGGTGGGAAAAGGCCCACCCGCTAAAACCACCCCTGATTTTGCCTATTCCCCATCGCCGGTAAGCAAAATTCAACGTTAGCTAATACAGGAAAACAAGCATAACAGCCACACCACCCCCCATAAAGGTGCTTGCGTAATATTTGAACTCTCCTTTAGTGCCAGAAGTTCGAAACACGTCGAGTAATGCATAAGTGCTTACAACCCAGTGCATGAGAAGCGCAAAATGAGATGTCCTAATTATCTACACTAAGGATGCTCAAAGACGTCAGTTGGCGCATCAGCCATTTTGATGCCATTGTATCACGTGATCTCATTCACTGCTGTATTAAAGTTGAGTGATTTACAAGTGCGTTATTTTTAATAAAATAGGGTAAAATGGGTGGGTGTGCCACTGTAAATCGTTCAAATCACTCAAGGTAAATCAAAACGTTCTATGTCTATTGAATTGATCCTGTAAGAAGAAGGAAATTAATTATTAATTTTCCAGTGGTAATCGTTATGAAACTGCTAGTGTACAATAAAATGGCGGCTGGTGCATTGGCCTAGAATTCCAGGGGCTCTAATATACACAGTTGATTAGTTGACCCGACTAGCATTTTCGGTTTCCGATGCACTAGTGCACTTGTGCATGCTGGACGTTTTCCTAACTTTCTCTTTTCTGGCATTAAGAGTGAAATTCGACCCTGAGTTCTTTGGCAATTTTTGTTCCTCTTGATGCCTATTATCACCATAGGCTTAGGCAGAAAGTTCATAAGGGGGTTATAGGCTTAATGGGAGGGGTTACAGAGCTACAACTCATATATTCCTATGTTAAATATACAAAATTTCATTGCGATGGGGTTATTTTATACATTTATACATTACAATATACATAAAAATTCAATTCATAATCAAATTGTTGGGGATGGGGGACTCGGGCCCTACGGGCCAATATAACTCTAAGCCTATGGTATTAAAAAAAAAATCAATTAAAGACAAATTATAAAAACAACTCACATAAGAAGTGCATTACATATTCGTGATCTGTAGTAAAGAGTGAGGGGTGTTGAAATATGTAGAAATAGCCTGATGGCTAAACTTATTGTTTGTGTGAATTATCATGTTGAATCGGCCTGAGGTCCTCAAGCCTGTCATATGCATCATAGATATTTACTTAGGACCTTTCTTTGTGTGGTCATGTATTGTCACAACGACTGTTCCAAGAAGAATAAATAAAGTATTATAATGTGCATGATGAATCATACCTTGGAATGTCTTGCACAGACTGTAGTTCACTGGTGGACCAAGATTTCTTGGAAGCTTCGGCTGCTTCACCAGTTCCTTGCCGTTTGACTCGACGACGGAATATTTTACGAACTACCCGAAACGGATGAAAACGTTTCCATTTGGCTTCTGGAATAAACGAACACTACTATAAAAACGCAAATTTTAATACAGAGTATCTAATAGAAATAGAATCTAATAGAAATTTTCTTATATTTGACCCAGCGATAGCGCAGTGGAATCATCCACGCAGTGTGGTACCACTGCACCATGGTACAATGGTACCACACTGCGATAGTGAAGTACATCTTCATTTAGCGTGATGTTAGTTCAGGTTCAGCTCCTAACAGTAAAAAACTAAACAAAGTCTTACTGACTAATCGTTTACTGCAGTTTGGGGGTTGGTTTTCTGGGTCTTGGGGTTTTGTTTTCCCAGGAAAAATGTAGATTTACTGCCTTACAGCGGCGTAGTGGTAACGAATTAGTCTATTATGCAGCTAACCCGAGCTCTACACTCAATGATATTGTGGAATAAGTGATGTTTTTCTACCCACTATAGTCCAGGGTTGAGTTCTCTTTGCAGCAGAGGTCAGAGTTCCCGGAAAACCCGTAGGCTCAAACGCAGCATGACCCTTGCCTTTTCTTGGGCCGAAATAATATAAACTTCATACCATATGCAATTTTTATAATGGGGATGTACCATGTAGGAGCACAAATGTTGATTATATTTACAGTTTCCGTAAATTTTCAAAGTGAGTAAAAAGGCCCGGGGCAAGGGCGACCTAAAGCTGGCAAAATAAGGGGGTAAAGGGTCGGCAATTAATATCTTTTTCAACTGAAATAGCTTATCATTATATTCTACCATGGAGATAGAATAATTATTGGAGAGCTCCCCTCATATTTAAGCCAGGCCGTTTGGTAACGCCCCTCCAGTCTACAACTTTGAAAGGAAATAGCACCTTACCGTCTAACGTTAAAGGGAGTGACATTTGAAACGTGGTAGATACAGTATAAAAGAGGTCTATAATCATAGAGCTAGGTAAAGTAAGCATATCGTATCAGCGTCTCTTGTGTTCAGAATAAGCCACGCCCTTATGCCCACTGGTTAGAAAAGCATTTTGGGCATTTTAGTTTTTAACACTCTGACAACGTAACACTTGAAACGCAAGACACAGTAAAACATAAAACAGATTTATAACCATAGAGCTAAAAATCATAAGTATATCCCAGGGTGGGAAATGTGTCTGCCGAAAATTTAAATCCTTTTTTTTTTTTTCCAGAATTTATTTACGAATCTTGTTAAATTGACTAAGAAAGTGAATCGGTTAATGAAGAGTAGAAGTTGTACGTAATCGCTTCAAAAGTAGACCTTCGGTTGCATCGATAGGTCCATCTAGGAGTTATTATAAAAATTTTAAATAATTATTTTGTATTTTCTTTCTCTTAATTATATTTTCTCATATGTATAATTTACATAGCACTTAAGACTTTGGTACAATATGTAACCATATTAATTAAATTTGTGTATTTAATACTATGTAACTATGGCATGGCTCTTTACAATATAGGATAAATTGGAATGAGGCTCTCATTGACCTCATGCGTGCCTACCCCTGGTATATCCTATCTCCATATCATGCCTGTTTATAACATGCGACGCCCCTTCTGTCCAAGCTACCTCAGTTTTCTCTCCAATCTGCCTCCTCCATTGCTCTCCTACCTCCTATTAAATACAGTACAATTTATACACATCCATAACTTTAGGAGAGAGCAATCGCTCTTTTCTTTGGTCCTACGGTGGTGAAATGGTAACGCGTTTGTCTAGTGTGTCGTGAATCAGGGTTCGACACGCTTTCAGGGTTCACTGAAAAAAATAATAAGAATGCCCACCGGCTTACTGTTCACTGTAGTTCTGGGATGGTTTGCTAGGCTTAAGAGTTAAAATTTTCTAGAAAATTGTAGGTCTCGGCGCATCGTAATCTTTGTGGTCCTTGTCAGACTTGGGAACGATTACAATCGGTTTATATGATTACGATTACCATAGTAGGATTATGATTACGATCACACAAATTACCGAAGTATCAAAATTTAGAATATGGTTTGATTACGATTACAGTTTTTTTTTCATTTTTCGATTACGATTATGAATATACACAAAAAAGCATGATTACAATTACGATTACAGATTATAATCATGATTACTTGTACGCAACCAGAAACAATCATTCGATTATTATAATCATCGAGATTACGATTATAGTCATATCGATTATGATTACAATCATATAAGAATTTTTAAAAATGATTACGATTATGATTACGATTATTGAGTCTGGTCCTTGAGCCGTAAAACACAAATAATACTTTCTTGATCTGTCTAAGCGCGCCCTTCCACTACATGTCCAGGAGATACATTAAGAGAATACGATTTCTTTTTGCTTTGTTTTGCTATTTGAAGCATTTATGATCTTTAGTATTGCTGGTCCTATTCATTCGGAGAACTCTGCTGGTCCTATTCATTCGGAGAACTCAAGTCTACTGCACTGTGGTCAAAATTTTGTCTGTTCATTCTGTTGCCAGGACCACTCTTCTACACTGCAAATTTTAAAAATAAATTTGTTAAAAGCTTATCAAATTATTCCTATGTTTCCAAAAATTTTCGGGAAATTGAAATTCACTCTTCAATGCGGATTTTTCAAATTTAAAAGTTTTTCAAAGTCGAACGCCAATTATGAAATTGCCTTTTTATGAGAGCATTCACTCAACCGGATAAAATTTTGGAGATTGCCATCGAAGTCATGGTGACATACACGAAAGAAAAGCCATCACTCACGACTCGAAACTTGGACTTATTCCGGAATAACGCCAAGTGGTTTAGAGGAATCGCTGAGTTTGATTCTTTCAATGCTTCGAAGAAAGAACTTCTAGAAACTGGAAACAATAAATTGATTGACTTCTTTCAAGGCAAATAAAAACATATCCGCTTCTTGTTTGAGAGAGATCGCATTTATTTTTTAAAAGCTCTTGTAAGTTTCCAATTTATGAAGAATGAAAAGCATTGCTTTTGCTCCAATATTCTTAACTTTTGCCGAAGTCTACTTTTAACAATATTGCTTGTAAAAATCGAACAATATAAATCAACGTTCATTGGTACAGTAATACAAGCGCCGATGTTATGATATGGCTAGATGGTTTGTTTGGCTTTTTTATGGCGCAAGAGCATCTGGGCTATACTGCGCCAAGGTGGCTAGATGGTGAAACGTTTGAAAGAAAAATGTTTCTGCGTTCGGTGGGACCTGAACCCACGACCTTCCACTTGCCGGGCGGAGGCTCTACCTACTGAGCTACGAACGACATCGAATCTCTTACGAACGTATATAAAGACTATTTACTGAAGCCGGTTATTTCGCAGAATGGTGTAGTACATGGACTACTTTTTAAACCAAATTGCAAAGATACCGGTATTAAATTGATCGAAATGCCCGTTGCAGCATACGTATTTATATAAATCGAACACTACGCAGATTAAAGTAAACAACAATATAAATCAACGTTTATTGGCGTAGTGATGCAAGCGTCAAGTGATGCGTGGTTAGATGGTTTCACCATCTAGCCACGTCATAACATCGGCGCTGGTATCACTACGCCAATAAACGTTGATTTATATTGTTGTTTGATTTATCTGCATAGTGTTCGATTTATTTAAATAAATATTGATTGTGTTCTCACGATGCAAAAACAGCCACGTTGCTCAGAGACTTAGTTTTACCTGGAATCCAAGCCTCTTATTTAGGGAAATAAGCCCCGGTTATGGTTAGCAGAAAAGAAGTCTATGGTACCATTGGAACTAAACCTTACCTCTACGATATCACAGATTAATAGGGATAAATTTAGATTTCTCGGGGGGAAAGGGTGGAATCATTTTTTTTTTCACTCTTCACCTTTAGACAATTGGACAATTTTATGACGTTGGCAAAATTGAGAGTTATTTGAAGAAAAAGATTGACTTTTTTGCTTTTGTTGGTCGAAAAATTTGGGAATGTAATTGTCCATTTTGCTAACAGTTATATCCGTTTTTCTATATAATGTTACTTCATTTTCTATTGTGTTGTAGCGGTGATTAATATATATATATATATTTGTTTTCCATTAGGTAGTTGGAAAATTGTGTTTCTCCCGCCCCCCACCTCCAATGGAGGTATACTCGGGACCAGTGGCGTAGCTAGATGTTTTGCCGCTTGGGGCGAGTGACTCATTGCCGTCCCCCTCCAATAGGGGTAACAAAACAAATTTTGTTTTTTAAAGGCTAATTGCCGCCCTCCGAATTGTGGCGCTCGGGGCGACCGTCCTCTTGCCACTCCTTAGCTATGCTACTGCTCGGGCCGCCCCTATATGGCAATAAATACGTTGTCCTCCATTGTCGTCGTATCTCATTTGTTGTGAGAGCACTCGAATCGTTAACATTATTACTCTAGAGCAGTGGTTTCCAACTGGTGATCTGTGGATTACTGGTGGTCCGCGGGATGTTTAATTATTTAAAAAAAATAATTAAAAAAAACGCTTATAAAATTATTAAATATTAAGATAATAATAGAGATATGAAATTACAAACATTCATGGAAATTTTAACAGAAAACAGATACATTTTTAAAGATTGGCGCAGTATAGCCCAGATGTTCTTGCGCCATAAAACATCTTTAAAGAAGCTTATAAGCTTTTTTGCTTAATAGTGACTATTCCGTCCACTAGTGTTTCCGTAGAACCAAATTTTTCTTGCTTAAACAGAATCAAAACCAGTCTGCGTAATAGAATGTTAGATTTATAATCTGCATGTTTTAAAGGACACGCACGTTAAAAAATTAAAATTATTCATATGCTTCGATAATATTTAAATTTCATACAATTACTAGTGCATGCGCGGTTTTTGTATTAAAAGGTCTATTATGTTTAAATAATTGAATTATTTAAATACATCCACATTAAATTATATATATCATAATAAATACAATTATTTTGCTAGAAAACGGAAATTTATTGGCCACTTTTCCTGTTTCTTTGAAAGGTGGAGGAGGGGCTCGCCGCTTCACCCGTTCTTGAAGTCACGAGCCGCCACTGGGAACTACTCTGGCTAATTCTTCTACAATCGTGAACTGTCTTTCAATTCCACGAATAAAAATGGATACTTGTGCAGTATCGGTTGAGTCTGTGGATTTATCCATCGTTACTGAATAAAATACAATTTCTTTGCACCTCGATTTGAAACCGTTAAATATATTTGAGGTTAGATTCTGCACACACCTCGCTACTGTCACACCAGACAAGCTAATGTCCGAAACAACTTGAGCCTGTGACGGACAAAGTACACCGACTGCGCACTGAATGCATTCTTTCACGAACTCTTCATCAAGAAATGACTTCCCACGTTTTGAAATTTTTTCAGCTATCAGGTAGCTAACGGCAATGCTATTTTCCGATTTTTTTGTTAATCTTTGGGAATAACGACTGCTGATAATTTAGCTTGGCTTTTAATTCATTAAGTTTGACGTTGCGAAAATGACCCTCTAATTCAGAATACTTTGCACTGTGCTTCGTTTCATAGTGCCTCTTGACGCTATATTCTTTCATCACCGCAACGCTCTCTTTGTAAATAAGGCAAACTGCATTATTCTTGTATTCAACAACAACAACAAAAAAATAAAAATAAATAATTGGATGACCATCTTTCTTGAAAAAAAATTGTGTTCTCATCAATTTTCTCTTCTTTCTAGTGCAGCTCGCCATTTTGCACCTATCCTGTTCAGAGACCAAGCGCGTCTGCTGGCTGAAGAATTTAAAAAAGTAACCAGACATCTGCTCTCTGAACGCTCGAAATAAACGTTGTCTGCTGGCAAACATCTAATGAGCTTTATTACACGTTTGTTTTGTCTAGGTGAGAACTAAATATCTGGCGTCTGGGTTCCTCTCTTCCTTTGTCAGAGAATGCATAATTCATTGTGAAAATTAGGCTGGAACTTTCTACATTTATCCTTTTGTAATTATTTTAAAAATTATTATTTTAAAATTATTAAAAACTTATTATTTTAAAAATATTAAAAACTTATTAAAACGTATAATTATTTTGTAATTATTTTAAAACCTTAAAACGAGCTCGCGGGATACGGGTTGAAGACCCCTATTCTAGAGGTTTTTTGTGTGTTCTCTCTCTCTCTTGCTTGGACATATTTGTTACTAGAATAAAATGTCTGCCATTGAAATTTGTTTCATTACGATTAATTCGACCCCAGAATTTAGAGCGTTGAGCAGACGTACGCACGCAACAATAATAATATTTCGATATAATATATATTTAGATATAATCGATCAATTATTTATTTCAAATATAACTATTATTAATTTAATCTGATTTACGTATGTGGATTGGGACACCCATCTCTATACGCATGAGACGCCATGAGTGTGTAAACTATGACGGTAGTGCATGTGTGGAAACGGCAACCGAGGTGGAGGTTGGCCGCAGCGCAGTGGGCTTACGACGAATGAATTTTCTCAACTTTGAATTTTAAGCAATAACTTTTTTTTTTTTAAATCCTAAGTAGATCCGTAGGTTAAAAAAGTAGGCCTATGCTGAAGTATTGAGACCGAAGAAGTATTCTTTTTTTTTTATAAAAATATCGATTTTAATAGTTTTACAAACATTTTAAAGCTTATTCCGTGTAATCCGGACGGGGTCCAAGTCCAGATTAGACAGGCTACTGTATTTTCAAACCACGGAAATAAACTATAAAGCAAAAACCCTTAAAAAATTTCTTACCAATTACCCAACGAAATAATAGGCTATAATTTGTAAAACGTGCTTGAGACACGTAATGGTGGAACGACTTTTGCTGTTTTGTTACGAAAGTAAGACAATATTTCGGTTTACGCATTTCACTCAACACTAAAGTACTCAATAAGGAGATTATAACGAACAGATAAGTTCGGTCCTTTTTTTAGTCACGTTCGCATTATTATTTTCGTCACGTTTTGACTTATTTTTGTTCTCGTTTTTTTATAACTGCGCATTAATAGTCGTTGAATTCCTGATTTCGATTTTACTAGAAATTCACATTAAAGAAAAAAAGTTCACAGCAAACATACAAAATTCATATCCTGTCCATATAATATATAATTACTATGACTATACATATAAAATTATAATGATAAATTTCAAATATAATAATTATTAACAATAGCTGCCATGATATAGTGACTACGTATTTGATACAAAATGCAAATTGCACTTTAAGCTGCTTATTTCCACGCTCAAAGACAGCTCGGCGGCTTAACGCAACCTTCGACCCATCGTGCATTCACATGTCATCAAAATTACCATATTGGCGCAGCATGACCCTTACTGCCCTTTCGCCGTAACAAAAACGACACACCAGGAATAAAAATTTGCCCAGTGGCGCTGCTGCAACATTTGGGACATCGAGGAGCCCACTTGAATTGTATTTCAAAAGAATATTTGCATACATTTATGTCCAAGACTGTACTATGAGTCATTCGGGGCGGAATCAGATGGCTTTTTATGTGACCTTTGAACCCTGATACATTTACCCACGATCGATGTCACTGGGAGGCGAACCCAGATCAATAGGCTTATGTACAGCGGTCGCATCTGTTGGAACATCTATAATGGAAGCATTTTCAGGAATGGATTTGAGTATAATTAAAGCACCCTGTATATTCTCATTGTTCAATGAGATGTACATGCAACACATTTACTAATTAACACTAATAATAGTTTGATTAGTATATAACTATTTCAAATTATATTTAATGTCCTACAACCGTCCTCTGCTAAGAATAAAGGTTCCAGATAGAGCACCAAATTTACACAGTCTGGGCAGTGGTCACTCTCTGGGAGGGTGATACAATGAACTCAGTTGCTTTGGCTGCGGTGACTGAGGTCCGAAACTCCAGTTAAACCACAGATACAGTTTGCCAACACGTCTGGCCAGCGTAGAAGAGCTTAGGGGCGATTTCTCCATATTTCATCATTCTACACGTATGTGCGATGACAGCGATACCTCCTTCCTGTAGTGGATTTATAATCGTAATCAATAATACTGCTCAGTCTCCTATACTATTAAATGATTGACACTCTTATTATTTAAAGAACGCACATTATTTCGTACGCCCCCAGAAAACCAACACACCTGTGCTCTGACCCAAGGGCGGACACAGCGGGGAGGTCATAAGGGTCTCATGACCCCTAAAATATATTTTTTCACTGTAAAAAATTCCAACTTTCATGATAAATGAAGGGTGTTATTCCAAGACCATGGCAAATTCTATCCTTGACCCCCACCCCCAAAATGAAAGTCTGTTCCTGCCTCTGCTCTGACCATATAGTTTCTGAAGATACCTAACATCCACAAAACGCTTTCTGTTGATCCGCTTTTACATTGCCTTCTTTTTTAAAATAACGCCAGTTAAATTACTTACACTCTGTGCCTTACTCAGGAGGAGAGTCCCGTAACAAGCTAATGCTTTTTACTCTCTTTTCCATTTTTCAACCTAACAATCACACAGAAGATATCACCATATCTATTACCAGGGCCGTCCTTGAGCAGGGGCGAGCGGGGGACCCCATACCCGGGGCTTCTTGGGGCGCGGCGAAGCATGATTCTCAAATTTAAAATTTTTGTAATATTGAAAATTTCACAAAAAAATATTTTTGTTTTGACATTTCGTGCCCAAACATTATTCCATTTTTTTATTTCGTTTTGTTTTCTTACTCGTATGTGTATGGGCCCCCGAAATATGTTTTGCCCCGAGCATCGTATCAGCTAAAAGGACGGTCCTACATGTTACCAGCTGCGAAACATATAAACTCACTAATTGTATGTATGTTTGATGCTATGTATGCAGGAGGTTGAATAAAATATATCATTAAATAAACCGTATTATATCATAAGGACAAGATAATACTGTTTTGAAATGCAAATTAAAATGTGTGGAGACAGCAATTTTGATTAATTGTAAAAATCAAGAGGATTATTCATCGCGCAGTCTGTTTAGTCGCGGGATTTCCCACGGGAAACGAAATCCCTGCGTGGGATGGGTCGATTCTAGACACTGGAGAGGGGAGGGGAGGGAAAATGCGAGGGTGAGTCACTTGACTAAATGAATCAGAAATCGACGCCAAATTAAAGATTACAAATTTGCTTCATTAATGAAGATAACTACGACCACTTCATAATAGCTTCCCCAATTAATCGAAATCAATTTTCGCACTCTTGAAACTCGAATACGGCGCCAAATGGCGCGGAAAAAATTGAAGACAGTATGGTTGACTGGCGCCAACTTACATTTTCCATACTCGAGAAGTCGACGCCGTCATGCATCGATGGCTTTCTTGCCATCGACTGTTATTTGCAGTGAGTTTTATAGCAAAATTTATTTCCACTTTACAGCGACTTTTTATGTCTTAGGACGTAAGTGACGGGTTACGGCAACCCCCGAACTATGATACGTCTGCACGGACATTAACTTAAAGGGTGATTTTATTGATTTGTGTCTTTTATTCTGCTCCAATACAGCTAAGACATCGGGACCTACAGTTTCTCCAGGAGTCCAAATCACTGTTACTTAGGGGATAAAACACAAGACTACGGTAGAGAGAAAAACTGCACGGGTACGGGTAAATCGCGCGATAAACTAACGCTTTATCATGAGACAATGGTAGGGCGGGCTTCAAGGGGAATCGAATTCAGCCGTGTAAAGCCAAAGGCCGTGGTTTAAAGCTGAGTTATTTTATCGAGATGAGGATATAAACTCAATAAACGTAGTAAGCTAACGTGTGCTTCGTTTGTTGATGCGGGACGGGCCTGGCCCGTCCCGCATCATTATTCATTGTCATGTCCCGTAGTCGTAATTTCTTCTGATTAAGGTGCGGATGTCACTGCCATTTCCAGGGCCAACATAATTGCCCGGTGTTAAAGGGTACATCCGTCGTGCACAATAGGCCACTTGGGATAAAGCGCACCACGAATGGTACAACACAAATTCACGGCAAGAGGAAGAGGCACCTCAAGGTTCCAACCATTGACTTGCAGTTTACAGGGTAATTATTATTAGGGCCTGTTTATTCACAGCGCAACGTATATCAGTGCCCCGCTTCATCTTGCTCACTGCCAAATTATACGACGAGTTCAGTTACATACAGGGGTGGACTGGGTCCTCTCAAAGGGCGCATATCTTGGATTATCGAAGGGCGCGAGTCCTATCGTCCACGTGAGCGCACCGGCCCGCCCCTAACTATGTACACCTGCTGTTTATCAATGCAGTTCCCATGGCAGAAAACAATAACCAAGCGCCTGGTGATGTAGAGGTGAAGCGTTTTCTTATCCTACAGACAATGACGTAGAAAAAGGAGGGGCTCAAGCCTCCCATATTGGATATCAAAACACATTATTTTCTTATAGGCCGTGTCATAAAATTATCTTTAAAGGTGCTTCCACCCCCCCCCCCCATGAGTTTTGAATTGCTTCGCCACTGCATACAGATCATGAACAATCATCCTTGACATCTACGTTATTAGTTCAAACTAGATCTTTATACCTAGAAGAAAAAGAGAGATTGTGAATCGCTCTGACCTAGAGTCGAACCGGGGATCCCCCGTTGGATCCAGAGTGCCTTAACAGCTCGACCACTAGGGCAGGAACGATGTTCCTTTTCTTCGTATTTGAGGTTTTATAGGAGTGTATTACCCTTCGCAGGTTTAACACAATTGCCAAACTGGTCAACACATAAAGCTACCGAGGCATTTTTTCTTTCTTAGGAAATTATTACCCTTCGTAGGTTTAACACAATTGCCAAATTGGTCAACATATAAAGCTACCGAGGCATTTTTTCTTCCTTAGGAAATTATTACCCTTCGCAGGTTTCACACAAATGCCAAACTGGTCAACACATAAAGCTACCGAGGCATTTTTTCTTTCTTAAATTATTACCCTTGGCAGGTTTAACACAAATGACAAACTGGTCAACATATAAAGCTACAGAGGCATTTTTTTTCTTAGGAAATTATTACGAATAATCATTTTCGACACTCACGTTATTAGCTCAAACTGGAGCTTTATATACACAGGTATTCATATATTACAATAATAACCTATAAAATCTCATACAGATGATGTTTGATTACCAAATTAAGGTCTAGAGCTTGTTTCTACGAGTGCGTGCCGCTTTTCTATTGATCTGTATTCCGTAGTTGATTTCCTAGAAAACCGTGGTTTGGACTCCTTGGAAATTTATAGGCTTTGGCTCAAAGCATGACCTGAGTTGTCCTTGCGCCACTTAACAACCAACCAGTAAGGTTTCATTTCTTAATTTTACACTTGTTTCAGCCTTTACAACCGAGGTTCCGAATTTGAAGTCTGAGTTGAAATTTCAGGAGGTTCTAGAAAGGGGCTTGAGATTTTGAACGACGAGTCATCGTTTAGTTTGTTGTTTACATTTTTTTCTGAATAAATTAGAATATAATTGTACAATTTGCATTTGCGTTTCATGAACTCAGCTCAAAGCTCGATTTGCATCCACTCGCAGTATTAGAGGTTTAAAAATCAGATTTTTCGTTTTCAAATTTGATATAGCACACCTCGCTTAGCAAAATAATTTGTCTGTTTGTGGTTTTACGGCTCAAAAACTACAATGGTCACGTTGCGCCGGGACCTACTGTTTTCCGAGGAATCATCTTAAGGCCTAGGGAACCAAACCCCGGACTACAGTGAGCAGTGCGATCTTTATGAGATCTCTGAGTAAGCGTTCTTTGCACTGTTGGTAGTCGAACTCGTATTAACGTTAGCAAAATAAATTCTGTTCCAACGGACTTAATTTTAATAAACGGCTATCTCTTAAAACCGGCGATTCAAAATTAAGATTTTTCTTATAAAATTAAATATACAATGATAGCATAAATAAAACTGAAGTGATGCAAAGTGTTTAATTTTCAAATGTGCTGTAGAACCACTCATGGCTAATTATGGAACTTCTTAGATTAGGTGTAGACAACCTATTCTCTAATTCTCATCTCTTGGAAATGTATTCACATCAAGGGCAGATTTAGAGGGAATGCACAGGGGATGCGCAATCCCCACAACAAGAATAACGTATTTATTGAAAAATATTTCGTGAATCCGATCTTAGTACACATACACCTCCTACAAAAGTAATATCACATTTGAAGGTGAAGGAGCCGAATTTTTAATTTTTGAACCACATGCAACACACCCTGGTATATTCACATGTTTAAAGCGTTATCACACACACACGTGATGACGCTTTAGAGCAGTGATTTCCAACCTTTTCCAAGCCGCGACCCACTTCTACAGTAACCAAAAGATCCGCGCTCCCCAGAATTATTTATGACCCCCAAAATATATTAAATACAAAATTATATATATATTAAATACAAAATTATATATATATTAAATACAAAATTATATATATATTAAATACAAAAATTATATATATATATATATATATATTATGAACGGTGGTCCAATTTTTATTACATTATGTACAGTGGAGTCCATTTTCAAATTGCCCCACGTTGGGAAACACTGCTTTAGAGAGAAAGAGCGAGAGAGAACTTCTTCAATGCTACTAGAATTCCCCTATAATTTTGGAATTGCTATGCTACAGACGAGGATTAATAACTGGTGAGAGATTGGAGATATAGCCGCTATAACAGAGAACTTTTAGAAAGTTTAATCGGGATCTGCTTCTTTTATTTTACATTCTAATATCTGTAACTTGTCATCTTAAACCAGACGATAGCGTTGGCGTAACCTCCGAAAAACGACATTTATACATAACCACGCCTACTAGAATCTTAACCCAATCCCGGAAGTTCACCTCCATGGATATAACCAACGAACTACCGAGTTACAACTTTTTTAGAAAAAAAATTCATGGCTCCTCGATGAAATTGACATTTTGTGGTCCTGGTTACTAAAGTAAGTTATTTCTGCCCCTTTCTGGCAATCGGCCACGCATTCCCTAAAATCCTGTCTAAAAAAACATGTCGCCATCATAAATAATGTCTGAACTACAGAAATTGAAATACGACAGTTTTCGACAACGCCCAACGTTTTCGCGGAAAATGCATTCTGATCTACAAAAAGGGGAAACAACTTTAAGTGCCTTTTTATGTTCATTGAAATTAAATTAATCCTTGTTTATTTAAATTATTCCATATTTTGTTTATAAACCCAATTTACCAATGAGCTACATCAGCCAAGACCGATGGTTTAAAGTGTATCCCACGAACTGCTATTTATAACCGTCGATATTGGACTATAGACTAATGAGAGTAGTACTGTTTAACTACTGGGTCGCCGATAATCACTTAGAAAATTCCTTACGGAATGAAAACAGACAGGAGCACTTTTTAAGGATGAGTGTCGAAATTGGTCAAATGGGTTTAAAAAAACTTTCGAATGCCCAGTCTGACGTCACGATGCGCTTAGCTGCAGGGGCGGACTGGGCCGCCGGCCAATCGGC
>QLNU02003225.1:83147028-83158739 GCA_006491805.2 Dysdera silvatica | reverse complement strand
AAAGAGAAACATAATTTTTGGTACTGCTAAGAAAGTACAAACACGTAAGTAAAACGATTTGCTATCACACAACTTTCGAACTTTCAGGAATATAAATATTGATACAAAATTTTCACGAATTATACTGATCGCAGCAGGTGAAGTGCAAATCAAAATCTCCCATGTGGAGTCCTTGAATCGCTAATGTAGCACATGATTGCCCAGAGCCTTTATATGCGCGCGAGAGACCATGTTAATTTTTTTTTCAATTGAGATACATTGCCATATTAACTAAATTATATTCCTTTTCATATGCCCCGATTATCTTTTAATTTTAATACAAGTGTTTATCGCATCAGTAATATGATCAGCAATTATTTCCATCATCAATAATAATTGCTATCATTATCATTAGTAATTATCATCATTAGCAAAGCTACATCTCTCATCAATATCGTTAATTATAATTACCACCAGTATATAATTATCATCATCCGTATATAATTATCATCACCCGTATATAATTATCACCCCATATACACTTATCATAATCATTAGTATAATGGCCACCAGTTTATCAGTCATTGTCACCATTATCATCAATAATTATCGCCATCATGATAATTACCAGAATAGATATTAATAATTACTATCATTATCATTAATTATCATTAGCAAAGCTACATCTCTCACTCGACACCGTTAATTATAATTACCACTAGTATATAATTATTTATCATTATCCGCATATAATTATCACCGGCATCTCTTTCACATAATCATTATAATGGCTACCAATATCAGTCATCATTATCATCATCAATATCTTTTCCATTCATCAAGGATAATTACTAGAATCGATACGAATGGGTGAATCGATATTAGTAATTACCAGAATCGATATTAGTAATTACCAGAATCGATATTAGTAATTACCAACATCCACATTAGTATGTATCAACATCCATATTCTTGTAATTATCAGTGTAATTATTAGTAATTTTAGGTAACCATCATCGTGTTATATAACATAGTAATTAACAGAAATAATTGTTGCCCGCCCCTATTATGTAGTTGCAGGAATTTTTTTTTTTTAATTTTGTAAATAAAGGGAGAAAAAAATGAAGTTCATTACACGTCCACAATGATAAAAACAGCTAATTAAGAGCGCGGATAGGAAAGGTGGTGGAAGGGAGTCGTTGCCACTACAAAAAGTTGAATTAATAATAATTGTATCGGAAATTAATAATTCTTTATTATCGAAGAATGCGCCTTACATCCCATTTTATGAAAATTTCTTTTCGCTGTTGTACATTCTAATAGAAATACTGAGTAACGCCACTAATTAATAAAAATAATTACAACTGGATTTTAATTAATCTTCTTAGTTCCTAAAATTTTATGTTTTAAGAATGTAGCATGCTATGTTTTAATATTACACTATGTATGTTACATTTTTCAACATAACTGTACTGTTGATTAATGTATAAGAAGGACATTATAAAAATAGCGCTTCCTACATTCTGTTTCAGTTTTGTACTGTCTTTTAAGAGAGGGAGTTTTATTAGAATTACTTTTCACCTTATAATGAAAGAGAAAAGTTAATTATAAAAAAATTTATAATTTGAGCCCCTTTTATTGATATAAAATATATAAGCATAACAGTCGACTTAATATTATGTAAGAAAACATTAGAGATTAATTAATAAGCACGGTTTCGTAGCGTCGTTTTTGATTTTAGATAGAACGTACCCATGCGTTTTTTTTTATGAATTATGTTTTCTCTCCAAATTTATTGTTATTTTCAAATTAATTTGTTCGAATGTGCTCCATAACGTTGCTACCAACCTTTCATACATATAAGGTGTATATCACATACCTCACTGATGTAAAATAAATATTTATTCGGTATACAATGAACATTTAAAAAAGTTGTTTCAGTATCAGAAAACAACTTTTATAAGTGGTGTGTGTGTGTGTGTGTGGTGGCGGGGAACCCCATTTCATTGGAGAAAATTTTTATTTCAAACATTTCCTAACTCTTCCAAGTGTTTCCTACAAAATTTCTTGACTAATCGTAAACAAAACTTTGAATTGAATTTCAGTTTCGAAGAGAAAATAACTGACGTTTAGCTACTCAGAACAGAACTTAAAGTTTTCTCTGGCTTTTCCAGGTTTGAGCAAAAAATCTTACATTCTCCTGACTTTTATAGAGGTGATTTTAAATTCCCTGACAACTCCAGTTTCTCCATATGCGTAGGAACCTTGTGTAGGGTAAGATTTACGAACGATTGATAATCAAACCCAAGAGGAATGGGATAAAACATGAATTGGAAGAAAGACGCTCGAATTAGCGGCAGCCAATGTTAAAGAACATTCTAAGTCCCCTATAGAAACCTACATACAAAATTAAGATACCATCAAAGCAGACCGAGGATAATTCAATAATTGTCATGACATTATTTACGGTACAGGAGAAGGTAGAGCACGTCGCAAAGATTGGAGTTCACAAACATAAAATAATTAATGTTTACGAAAAATTTCTGTTTTGGATCTTATAGCCATTAATTGATTACTAGTGATGGAGGGACGTATAGGTAAATAACTGGGAAAACTTAATCGCTGTACAGGCAGATGTTTCGACAATGCTCTTTGAATTCGTTGAAAGCATTGAAAAATTCATTTTTGTTTTGAAGTTGGTTAAATAAGTAACAACAGCTGGAGGTAACTAGTAACCCGATACTCAGAGAGGTCATAGGAAATAAGAAAGAAACCACAAAGATCACTAACAAAAGTTTTGGTGTCGCCATTTGTGACTTACGTTTCTCGGTTGGCTATTCCAAGCACGGCACTGGCGACAACGAAATAAATGGACAAGATTAGGCAAGTCTCCGGTAACTGGGTTACCTTTGCGCAGAACCAGAACATTTCGCTTTCTGCGCATACTTAACAGTCAAATGCAGGAAAGCAGGCTAATTCGCAGGCAATGGGAAATAACGAGAATAGAATTTTTAACCTGTTTAAATAATTGACGGAAATCGTTTAGCAACGATTTCTGAAGATTTGTCCAACAATTTGAAGAAAACAGTTTTGCCGACAGCTATGTCAGAACATGCGAATACAGGCAATTTTCAAAACGGTACTTAATACGAAGGAGGATGTGCGGTGTTGTTCCTTCTTCTAATAAGACAGTTCTATGTTGAAAACTGCCGACAAACGTAAGTTGTAAAATTGGGGAATGGCAATTTTGTTCTAAAGATTATGTGATCCTGTTTTTATCTTGCAGGGATTTGGGCAGCATTAACGTCATTCGTGCGTTAAGTTTGAACCCAATTATTTTAAATTGTAGTTGTCATTCGAAAATGGCCATTAGCTCAAAACATCTGTTGCTTTACTTTTTCAAAGACTTTAAAATTTATGACGATGGAAGTTGTGTTTGAAGCGTTGTCTGCCCTAGTTTATTTTTGTTCACTCCTTCATATACAAGTTCCGAATCCTACCACTAGCGAAAAAACACAATTTTTAAAACGCTTTACGTTGAATACATGAACATTATTTCAAAATATACATATTGTAACGTCCTCCGGGTGGTCCACTGCTGATTCTATTAAATAACAATAATTATGAAAGACTACTGTGAAGTGAACAAGGGAATAGGAACAAAATATAGTTGATGAAACACAAGGAGAGGGTCACTAAAACATAACTATAAAACTTATGCAACCATTCACCTGGCAAACTCCCTTGGTCCTTTAAAATACGTCTACACTACATTGTACTTCATGTATGGGGGTCACTCTTGGTAGACATCCTGCTAATTATTATGAAGAATTTCAACGACTCTGTATTAGAATAATAATAAGGGTCGACTATTCGGTAGCTTTAAGTCCTTTATCTAAGACGAGGTCGACTGCTTGTAGTGATCTTTTCAGGACACACAAAATTTTCTCCAAAAGCTGATAGGAGAATTGCTGTCATAGAAGTTTCAGCGTTCAGCCTAAGTACTACACGTGAAAAACATGCAAGTCCTTTCAACGAGGATTCGAACTCAGGACCACAGAGCAAAATATGGGGTACTTAATCTTGTTATCAAGGCTGTAGCAATTCAAAACATTATTGGTATCTCAAATAGTTTTAAACAAGATCACCTGACTTCGCGTTAAAAAGAATAATGAAATAAAGGGCTCGAGTACTCCAGGGGTGTAGTTGTAAATTAAGTAGCGCCGGAATGCTCTGCCCTTCGTGGTATTGTTGAGAGGGGGCTGAGGGATAGGATATATAACGGGAGAGATCTAAAAGGAAAAGTGCCGGAACGGTTTTCAGTTCCACTACGCTCTTGTTGAACCCACTCTTTCCTGTGCCATTGCCTACTGCTTCACATAAAGACTGGCAATGAAAGCCAAGAGGGTGAGATCCAGTGGATATCATATTCTGTGACTGTTGATAAGTTTCTTTGAAACGGAATCCATGAAAAAAGGTACTTGTCCTCCGCATCGCAATGCACTTCTTAAGCACCCATGTTTATTCAACAGATTGGATAAACATGTGTGCTGTAGAAGCCACCAAACCTGTGGGTGTGATGCTATCGGAATCAAAGAGCGCAATTCAGAATCTGGCTCACATAGAATACACCACACTTGATATTAAATTATATTAATAATTTAGTGGGAGTTCAAAGTGCAATGGAGAGTTATTATCATGCGAATATCCTGAAACTGGATAAATTGAGTGGGCCAAAGCCAGGTTAATTCATGCATTTATACACTCACGTTGATGAGGCAGTTACATCGAGGTTGCAGAGCATGCATTATTACAAAAAAAACAAGATATGAAACAATTTCATAAACAGTTCATGCGGAGTGGGGAGGTTGTAAAGCTGAAGAGAAAGAAATGTTTACCTTTACAATTGTATTTAATGCGTAGGACGCAACGTGTATCCATGCAAATAAAACAAAACCTTACACGAGAGACTCTTCATGGGCAAGCTCGTGCGTAGGCTACATTACAAGCGGGAGAGTGAGTGGTCAGCTCACCTTGCTTTTTATGATTTCTTAAACGCACGCACGAAATAAGCAATCCCACGTCTTTCTTCTGTGTCTGGAGCACGAGTGTGGGCTGCAAAAGTGGAATAATGGCTGCGCAAACTTTATGGCAAGCTTACACCTACGTAGCCCATTTCCATTCTCCTAGCTTCGATTCTTTTTCGAACTGTAGCATCACCTCACAGCACTTCATTTCAATTTCCACAACGCTTTCCCACTTTCGATTTCCTTCCTCCCTTCCCCACATACATCCATTTTGAAAATGCTTCTGACGCGTTTTCGCAAACTTAAATTTTGCGGAGAGGACAGACAAGGCGACGAAACAAAGGCTCTCATTTACACATACTACTTCACTGAAGTCGGTGTGGGCCATCAAACAATTTTGAAGATATTCGTTTACGTATCCAATAAATTACATCCAAAAGATAAGCGATCGCAGTTCAGGTGAGTCTCCAGGGATTGAACGAGAGGTTTAAATCCAATCAAACAGAATCCAAAGTCGTTAATTCAAGAGCGTCGAACACAATGTGGGCATACGTCAGAAATGTACCTTGTCTTTCGATTGCCATTGGCATCAATTAATCGATGATTCGGTATAGATATTCTCACTTCCTGCAATAGATGGTGGCACATTGGGAACGTGATTGCAGCGGGGTATTATTTGATGAAGCGTGAGCTGCATACTATTAAGAGAATAGGTACTACCACAGAACTCTGGGAATGCTTTGTCTGCGTGAGACCTTACTTTGGTGCATTGACGCAGTATCCCCTGCGAGATACTTTTCTACCGTTTATTCTTATCATATTTGCACAGAAAGAACGTGCCTTTGTTATCTTAGTACGCTATATTTAGTCCAGCATCGTAATGCAATTCGAAAAGGAATATTTTGTACTGTCATAAATGAAAACTCTACTGGAAGGGGTGAAGCCGGTATAGATGAGCTTATAGACGGTGTGGACCAGTTCATATCATCCATCAATGCCATGATATCATTGGTGACGTGTCTTGGAGGAGGATGATTAGATTTTTTTCTTTTTATTATATTTACTGTTTCTATCTTTTTCTTTTTATCACGTTTATTATTTTCTAAAATGAAACTTTCTACTCCAAGAAAATTTTCGAGAATAATAAAATGAAATTAATAATTGCAGATCGCTGCATTTTTTTTTCAATGGCAATTCTTTACAAATTTTTTTTGTTTTGTGTGTTTTAAAACTTTTTCTGTCTAGAATTTCCATTTCTCGATCGTGTAAGGCAATAAACATTGTTACAGTAACGTGTTTGTGATTTTAGAAGAAACTAATCGTGACATACTAAAAGATTTTATTTATTGTATTTTTTAATTTGAAAAAAAAAAATTCAAAAACAAGGATAATTTTTTAATGCCATCGCAAAAGACTAGCATTCAAAATCTTGTTTTATTATCTTCAATTGCAATAGGGCAACCGCCAATTTTCTATCCTAATATTATTGAAGTTTTGAAACAGAAGAAAACGAGGGTAATATAAAAATAACTCATTTTTTAATAAGACTTTTGAATATAAATACGCAGCAAGCGCTTTTACTAAATATTAAATATGTAAAATGAAAAGAGATTTATGACTAATAAATTTGACATCCACGTATTATTAGCTCAATCTAGAGCTATTTTTGTTTAGGAGAAAAAGAGACGCTTTCCCCATCCTGGATTCGAACCAGGGTCCCTCCGTTTAGCCCGGAGTGTCTTGGACCGCTAGACGAATGAGGACAGGTAATAACGCTCTCTTTCTCCGTATGTAAAGATGTTAAGATATTATTACCCTCCGCAGGGATAACACAATTGCCAAATATGGTCAACACAAGAAAGCCTCCGGGGCGAGTTTTTTGTGAGTTTTTCGTGGGGCTTTTTATTACTTATATACGGAGAAAGAGAGCGTTGTTTCATGTTCCTGTTCGTCTAGCGGTCGAGACATTGTGGGCTAAACGGAGGGACCCTGGTTCGAATCCAGGACGGAGACGACGTCTCTTTTTTCTCCTAAACACGAAAAAATCTTTAGATTGAGTTAATACGTGGGTGTCAAATTTATTTGTAATAAAAAATCCCCCACAAAAAACTTGCCATGGTGGCTTTGTGTGTTGACCATTATTTGGCAATTGTGTTATCCCTGTGAAGGGTAATAATGTTTGACACAAAAGACTTCTTTACGGCGTCTGCTCTTACAAGAGTTACATGCTTTTTGAACGGATTTTAGTGTATATCAGTAGTGTAGCAATTTAAAAATTATGGGGGGGGGGGCTCAAAAGGCATTAAAGTAGATTAAGTGATGGAATGTGAGAAAATGTGTTTTGATATCTAAAGTGGGAGAATGAGCCCCACCCTCCCTGTCTACTGGTGTATTATCTGAAACTTATCTTAGCGAGAGGAACCCGAATTAATTATATTGGAATGGAAGTTCGTTATACTATAACTGGCATTGCAACCACTGCTGAAGAGCCGACTGCATTGCGAAGGCGAATGCGAATTCAATCGAATGCAATAGGGAAATTTAAATTCGTTTTGTTAAATTCAATTTTAATTAAATATATTCACAAATTTAAATTCGTTTCAATTCATGAACTGTCTATAGCTATTTATCCTGTACTTTGCCAGCATGTTTTGAAGAATAGCTTATGTCTAGTACGTATGGCATAACATCACATCCGCTGACATAAAGGATGGCATTGAAGGTACAAAGGGTTATCAAATACAATCTAAAATACATCGTTTGATCATAATAAGACATCCAATGATGAATGGAATGTATACAATGGAAGCTGTTCAAACATTTCGAAGACGTCCTCACGAGATTAATCAAAATGTCGCTTTCTTATTCTATCTATTACGCGCTCCTATGGCGGAATTAATAAGTCATTGGAATTCTCTATGAACTTATTAAATTTTGTTGAAAGCTCAGATAGTTATGTCATAGACAATTTTTCCGTTGATAAAACATTTTATGTACTATCATTTCATCCTCTAATATTTAGTACATCCAGATTTTCATGAATAGAGTCATTTTATTAAGGAAAAAAAAACATTTTGTAATCTCTTTTCATTGATTTAAGCAAAAAAATTATTTTTACAAATAAATTATTCAGTTATTTATTTAGGGAACTCATTTTTAAATGTTTTTCTAAAGCGCTCTTATCCAATTTCAGGCAGATTTTCAATTACTGAAGAATTAATTAAAACTGTCGATAAAGTATGCATTTATAGGATACTTCATAACACTGATACAAATGTATACCTTCATGTGAAATAGTAATGTTGAAATTTGTAGATATATAACGCAAAGAAAATAAATATTATATTTAAATAAATAAATAATATTAAATAAATAATTATATTTGCTTCATCTCTATTTTTTGCATTAACTTCTAATAATTCTGTTGCCATCTGTATATTTATTTGGGGAGCTTGAAGAGCCTCCTTTACATACGGGCTTTTCACCCCTAGTTTCTCACCGGGCCATTCATTGTATTTTGACGTGTTGATTAAATAAAATAAAGCGTATATTAATAAGGCAAATATTGTTAGTATATTTAGCCATTGTTTAATCTGAACACGCTGTGTTGCATGAAAGACTTCGTTACACGTATCGAACTTGATCGAGAAATAACATGTTATGTCGACGAAGTGAGTGTTACCAGCTTCACTTTTGATTGGAGCCACACACCAGGTGAGTGGAGCGAGATCGAATGCGTTTTCTTTTGTTCCTAGATTTAATTTGATTTATTGTACACAAGAAACAGCCGAAAAAGCTGGAATTGACCCGACACCTCCATCGAAATGAAAAGATCGGGTCGAAATAGTTTGTTTTGAAACGAAGTCACGGGCATTTAGTTTTGCTTTACGTGCTCCGTAAATACATTCATTTGATAAGCGAACCATGATGCCTTCTAAAATGAGCAGTTAGCTAGGTCTTTTCCAGACAGGATTTCTGCAATACAGTCTACAAAAACAAAAGAATGCCGGCCTCCAAAGGAAACAAATTTGAGACGAATTTGCTCACAGACCGTGGAAATTGTCGGCCTTGGTCTTTGCTCCTGAAAGGAGGGTGGAAAATTCTTGAGGCAGTATACATTTTTTTTTTTTTGTTAAGTTCAAAAGTTGTTAATACAAAAAAGTGTTGATTTATCAGAAGTTCATATACTTAAACGCTTCACTAAGTTATGGGATTATGTAGGGGGATGGGGGTCAAACCCCCATTTTATATATAATATATGCTACAATTTTATATATTTATATGTGCATACGTAAAAATTTACCACTGCAACCCCCCCACCTTTATAAATTTTTTGCGTACGCGGTTGCGGCAAGTTTCTTGCATACATAAATACAGCTACAATGTATTCGGAAACACGATTGCTGAGCGTTTAATAATTTTCATCGGAGTAGCACACGTTAAATTGAAATTTAATGGAAGAAGTTTTGGTGTAAAGTTTATAAAGTAAGTAAAAGACTCTCTTCGTGAAAATGTTACATTGTCTTGTGAAGACATAGGCTTTAGTATTCCCTTTTTACGAGGGTTTTAGGTTTCTTCGTCTATTTCGAGTTTTTGTCCCGGGACATTTAGCAGACTCGGGACGAAATCGATTCTTCTTAATTGTTAGAGCGAATCGATTGAAGCTAGTTGAGGAAAAGACGTGAATGAGGGAGCTTTACGAGTACTTCAGCGATAGTACAATGACATTATAATAATGTAATTGGGAATAATGATCGACAGATTAGGAACCTAATTTAAAAGTAAATGATATTGAATGAAGGAACAGCAAGTGAAATGCAGGAAAAGTATGGCAAAACCAGGACTGTGGTCACAAGCGTAATTTTGCAGGGGACTAAAGCCCTTCAAAGCAGGCTACGTCAATGAATATATTATTTGAAAATTCGATTGGAGAAAGAATTTCTGGAGAGACCACAATTTTTATTTCTCTTTGAGGTCTCTCAATTCATTTATTATAATGTTAAGCTGATATAAATTAATAATTTATTTGTTATCCGTCCATAACAAATACATATTATTTTGTCTTTCAACGATGTTCCCACCCACAAAGCAGAAAAAATTCTCTGACCCATCACAAGCAAATTTCAACTGAATTGCAGTTGCAGAAAAAATGGATTCCCGTTCGCGGAAGATCTAGCTACTCAACACAGAAGTTAAGATTTTCCCTAACTTTTCCATGCTTGACCAAATAAATCACGTTTTCCCCTGACCATTACATATGATTAGCAATTCCTTGACAATTCCAGGTTTTCAAGGTTCTCCGGATGCGTGGGCATCCTGTTTAAATAAATTAGTGTCTCATGACTGCTTTTTTTCTTGTCTTATGACTGCTTCCTTTCTTGTCTTACGACTTCCTGACATGTTTTATGACTGCTTTCTTTCTTGTCTTATGACTTCTTTGGTTGCATGCAACTATTTCTTGGTTCAGAGGTCAGATTAAGCCATTCGTCCCGTCTTTGATGAACCATAGCACAGCCGCCTGGTACATAAAATATATAAACAAAAGGAAATAATTTACCATAACAGAAAATTGGTAATCACTAAAAATAATCATTGCTACTTTTAAAGCAGATACATTTCAGTAACTTTTGGGTTACTTTAAATTTACAATGATACATACTAATAAAGGAAGTTTAATCACAGAATAGAAACAAAGAGAGATGATGTGTTATCTCTAAATCCGAATGGGTTATATAGGAGGGGAATTTAGTGGAGTAGAAAAGGGAGGGGCAAAAAGCCCCATAATTAGATAACAAGGTACAGTGTTCTCTTTAATACGGAATCACTCGACCTTTTTAAAAGCTGCTTGAAGCCCCCCTCCCCCCCCATGCCCATATTGGTGGGGCATCTCAGGGACAGGTCCCCCCCCGAAACTAAATTTTTAATGGGAATTTGAATGCTGTGATTATATTGACACATGCTGTAAAATTTTTAAACTTTCCCGAAATTAAATACGGTCTTACCCCCCATAATTTTTGAATTGCTACATCCCTAGAAACTACATACATAAATTCTGAAGATCATGAAATTATGACTTCTTTATAACGGTGATATAAAATCCGTAAGTCTGCAATGAGAAATGGTCCAATGTTAAGTATTAATCCAGCATTCATTTTTTTAAAATAATTAGTTAAAACAATATATTATCCTTTAAATGTTACACGATTTTAGTTTCCTACAGGACTCTCCATGAGAAAGCTTTTTCAATTCACCAAGCTTTAGATTTCCATAAATAGTGATGCGAAAATTTCGATTTTCTAACACATGAAGTTTCAACTGGAGGATGGGTGGCCGAAGAGGAGAATTGAAACTCTAAGTAGTAGGCTCAAACTGATGATGCTAGCCAAAAAGTTTTTGAAAGGGATGACATTTTAAAATATGGTAGAAAGAACGCATTGCGGAAAAAGTCAGAATCATTGCTTTAAAATACTTAAAAAAAAAATGTTTCTACACATAGGTCGTTATTGAAAATTTAAGACGCATAACTAAAGGTAATATTAAACAGTTTTTTAAACGAATAAAGATACAAACACAAAAATTCAGAAAATAAAAATAATGCATAATCAAAAATTTTAAAACAAGGATATGCAAATAAGATTTTAAAAATCGTTGTTTAAAATAATGATACACAAGCAAATGCTTCAGAATGGTCGACAATAATTAAAA
>QLNU02003225.1:83092559-83146928 GCA_006491805.2 Dysdera silvatica | reverse complement strand
AAAAAGTAAAGGGACCGAAATCTGCAAAAAGCAAGTAACCATTGATTCAAAATATTCGCCTCGACTTTAACGACACCTCAACATATTCTTATAAATTTGAACCAGGATTTCATTCTTCTTTAGAGTGCTAAGATTGCTCACACAATTGTATGTAACGAGATCGACACAGTAAAGGTGATCATTGGATTAGAATACATCCAAGAATATTTAAGTAGTTTCGAATTAGAAATTAGTAGGATTTTCAAGCCGTGCGTTTACAAGAGATACATTGGGTTTTTAAAAGGCAGGGCTTGGTTTATTTTTTCTGGGACCAAGTACCTCTAGGCTTAAAAAAGACACCTAGTGTCGGGGGTAAGGGGCTGACACTATGTTCCATCTCAGAAGGTGAAAGAAAAGCCAAGTTTTCCCAAGAAATGAAACTCTCGATAGCTCTGTTAATGTGTTGCGACGTATTGTAAATAATAATATTGTTAAAGTAGTGTATTTTTGTTTTTAAATTACTTCCATTATTAAATAAGAAAAGAATAACAATTTTCTGGCACTACAAACCGAAGTTCAGAATATAAACGGATATTTAGGATAAAAATTTGTACATTTTTGAGAATTATATCAAGAACATATTAGCATGTAACGATATATTAATATGTGCATTGCATGTAACAATGTATATTACATGCAACGATATGTTAGCATGTATATTGCACGCAATGCATTAGAAGTATGCAAATAGCAAATTTTCCCGAATGTAAAAATCTGTAAACCCTCCAGCTAAGAATTAACGATAATCACAAAAATACTGGTTATTACCAAAATAATTATAAATGCAAGTAAAAATTATCACTATAGCAATAAATATAAAATTACAAAATAAAATCATCAGTAACGACGTAAATACAGATTTTCCGAAAGAAAAAAAATAAGATGTTCGAAAGTATCAGTTTGCACAATTTTTTTTTTATGAAATCAAGAAAAAATTAAATGCCTTTTACTTGTTCTTTTGCAATTATTACGTATGCAGCGTAAAAGAGCCATTCCCTTAGTTTGCTTCTAAAATTAGAGTTGTTGCCCTGATACCATAACCGAATAAACCAATTTCTTTCTTTAAATGCCCTGCCCTTACCCACAGGCGGCCTCTGATTACCGTCGTCAAAAAACGCTATTAAGGTCTTTCCCACACAAGTATTACCTAACATCAAAACACAACTTGTCTCTTTTCAAAATAAAAATAGGAATTTCTAACGAAACAATACAGAGTTTCACCAGGAGATTCCATAACAAACAGTTATTTCGACACTGGCGTAAGGTTTAAACAACACGACGTTTCGGGAGCCAACTGCTCCCTTTGTCAAGTGAAGGCAGAATGTCAAGTGAGGGCATTCTGCCTTCACTTGACAAAGGGAGCAAACGTCGTGTTTTTAAACCTTACGCCAGTGTCGAAATAACTGTTTGTTAGAAAAATAGGAATGGGCTATTTTGAGTTTGTATATTTTTCTCGCTTGGATTTGAATCTTTAACGAGATATAATTTAAAAAACATTTTATGAAAAAGCATTTAATAAGCGCTACATTATACTTCAAATCTTCAATCATGGACTGACCATAGCTAACAAACGCGTTATTGCCGAAAGTAATAGTATACTTTATAGTATACTATTACTTTCGGCAATAGTAGCGGTACTATTGATTGTAGATATTGATTAAGAACAAATATTCATTAAGAGTGCTATTTTCAAATTTAAATACAGTAGAACCTGTTTATAACCACGTCGGTTATGTAAACACACATAGCGATAAAATCACAAGGATTGATTTCCTATTTTTTTATACGTTAAATATATCGTTTATAATAACTTGATATAGAACGTCGGCATATTTTATAAATGGAATTTAGTAACGGCTATTACGACTTGCAGGGTTCCCACTGATATCGAAGAAAAATTACTTCTGACTTTTCTAGGTGTTTCCTTCGACTTTTCCCGCAAAATTCCACGACAAATAGTGAATAAAACTTTGAATTGAACTCTGATATCAGGTTAAATATCTTCACATTTTCTTGGTCAAGCTATTGCAAACAGGTTAGTAAAGCTTTCTCGGAGTTTTTCAGGTTTGATCAAAAAATATAATTTTCCCCTGATTTTTAGAGAAGCTTTCGAATTCCTTGGCAATTCTTAGTTCTCCAGGTTTTCCATGTGCTTAGGAACCCTGGACTCGTAGCCATCAGAAACACGCATTGCGTGAGTTCTTAAATTATTTGCAGTCACGTAAGCGTCAATTCTTGCACCACCAATTTAGCATTGAAGTTTCAGAAAGAAGAGAATAAATATGGTTAGAAAAGAAGAGAATAACAAGGTTAGAAAGAAGAGAATAAATATGGTTAGAAAAGAAGAGAATAAATATGGTTAGAAAAGAAGAGAATAAATATGGTTAGAAAGAAGAGAATAAATATGGTTAGAAAGAAGAGAATAAATAAATATGGTTAGAAAGAAGAGAATAAATATGGCTAGAAAAGAAGAGAATAAATATGGTTAGAAAGAAGAGAATAAATATGGTTAGAAAGAAGAGAATAAATATGGTTAGAAATAAGTTTAAAATAATGAAGTGAAAATTGTGTTCCCACATGCTATAAGATTTTTAAAAAAATCGCACATAGCAAATATCGGTTTCAACGACGTATATCAACTAGAGGCTTCAGCTGGAGAGCTAAGATTGATTTGATGGTTTAGTTTTATAATATTTCCGTGGATTAAGTCCTTTTAAAATGGTTCGTAAAATTTTGTTTTGGGGGCCAGAAACCCCCTAGTCTCATCCTCGGCTACGCGCCTGAACGGTTATAATAACTAGATTCACCCGGTTGTTTGGCGCTCGTTGTATACGATTTCCTCTGCACATACAGTAGAGTTTTGTTAACCTGAACTAATTGGGACCGAGACCTGTTCGGATTAATCGAAATCTTTACTACAGAATTTACTGTAAGCCATAACTGTTTGATATGTGACTTGGTGTGCAAGCTTAACTGACAACAGACGACGGGTAGGCAAAGGAAAATTTCTCATCCTTTTATGAGGAAATTTCAATTAGTTGGCAACATACACTGCGCTGCTTGTTTATTGTAAACCGTGCAGCCTTTGTTAGGTAAAAGGTTAAGTTGAAATTGTAAGTTGTTGTGCATGATTCACCTGGATAGGATAAACAACTTTACACGTTTAAGCTCGTACTACAGCTTTTTTTGGTATAGGAAAAAAATAAACTTCGTCTCCATCCTAGAATTGAACAATTTATTGTTGAAAAACGGCACAATCTGCAGTTTCCTTCAATACCTTGTAGAGTCTTCTGTTTCTTGGATACATGCAGCGATACAATCGGGTATGGAGATGCCCCATGCTATCTCGCGAAAGGGATTTGCCCACAGATGTGGCAACTGTTGCTCAAATCTTACACACTCGTACATGGTCGAAGCTGCCAGAATATGATCCCACGAATGCTGGATAGGCGACCAGCACTTGTGGAATTATAAGTGCTGGATAGGCGACCAATCCAAAGGGTATGAGGCCAAGGAAGTATGGCAATGTGATAGACATTTCCGATAAACCCTAACTTTTTTGTGTGGTGTAACACAGGGTCTTTTCACCGTATTTGCGTGCCTTCACGTATACATAGCTCTTAAGCATTTTCTCATAGTCACGTCAGAATGATCCAGATGGCTGGCAAATTGAGAAGCTGACTACCACGCCTTCGCAGCAGCAAATATGGCCTCTCTCAGTCAGTTGTTCATAGCAACCCACAGTGGGCCGTTTGGGTATGATAATTACTTCCCGATCTCCATCTACAACCTACAGTGAGTGTACGGTACACAGTGATTATCTGGGAACCTCACTTAAACTCCATAATGATTGCAATTCCAGTACCCTCGTGTATTTGCATTAGTACGCAACTGTACCAAAATAATCGTTTGGATATATTTGTCCTATACATAGCTTTATGACAACTTTTGTGTACGTGATTTTTTTGTCATTGTGTGTGCGTGTGCACACACACATACACACAAACTGAATTTTTGAAGCAGAATGATCAAACTTTCAATACATGCGTACAAACCCTAACTTGTACTATTCGGGCGATACCCTGTCCAGTTAGAACAATGTAGACCGATTTCACAAGGGATATAACATACTGGGATTTGTTGATAACGTCTAATGAGGTTCGGATATTGGTCACAAGTTGGCAGTCACGCATCCTTGAGTTGACATCCCCAAAACCAGGAAGCGCTATCGATTGGATTCTGTAAAACTCCCATAAAACTGCAGTTTCTTAATATCAACGTTTCAATCAGGAAACGAAGGAAACAACGTTAACGATGTTTTCCACACTTTTCGGATCTACAATACAATACTTTATATTCCATACTACAGTTTTGTCAATCCTGTACATGGAGGAAGAGTTGCAAAACCTAAGGTTAATTCCCTCTCTCCATATACTGGCTTAAGTTTCATTTCTTATAATTAGTCTTCTTAATTTGTTTCTAAATTCAGTCTCTGATGTAATATTTTTTATTTCGTTTGGTAATGAATTCCACGTCTTCATACCATAATAGTTTATATTACCGGAACCCATGTTTGTTTTTATTTTTTTTTTTAATTTTTAAAGTTTTCCTTGATCAACTATTGTTCATATTTGGTTTATTTTCTATATTTATGTCCTCAATATACTTCCCTTTTTTTATTCGATTAAATATCATTATCAAAATTTTAAATCCATGTATTTGATCTAAATTCATTATATTATTTTCAATTTTTATTTCTTGTTTTTTGTTTTTTTTTTGCGTTACATTGTTCCAAAATCTATTTAACATTGTTTGCATACTTTTTCGATTTTTTTGTATTCATATTTCCCCAAACACTATTTCCATATAAAATATAACTTATATATCAATGAATAATATAAATAAATTTTATGTGTATGGGCAGCAGGTTCTTTAATCTTAGTATTACTATTACATTTTTTCTAATTTTTTTTATTAACTTCCAAAATATATTTATTCCAATTTAAACTTCATTTATATAAATACCAAGGAACTTAATTTCCTTCTCGTTTTCTGCTTCCTAACTTTAATATTTCCAAATTATCTAATTTTTTATTTATATTATGAAAAAGTATATGCTTAGTTTTTTCTCTATTAACTATTAGTTTATTATTTTTAAACCACTGATTTAGAATTTCTAGTTTTAATTTTGCTTTGATGAGGTTTTCTTGTGACATATCTCCAAAAATCAGACCTATGTCGTCAGCAAATAAGTTTACATCATCGTCAAAGTCAGTAATATCATTTATGTATATGAGAAACAATAGTGGCCCAAGTATGAAGCCTTGGAGGACTCCACATATATTTTGCTTTTGATTAGAATATGTATATATATATATTTTATTTGCACAATTTTAGTTCTACCTGTTAAATAACTATGAAACAATTTAAGCACATTATCTCTAACTCCATACATTTGCATTTTAATTAATAACAATGATTGGTCTATTTATAATATCGAAAGCCTTGCGTAAGTCAAAGAATATGCCTATAACAAATTCCTTATTTTCAATTTTTTGTTGAATTTTATTAACTGTTTTAATGAGGACATCCTCTGTTGTCCTGTTTTCTCTGAACCCATATTGTTTGTATTTTATATATTATATCTTTCCAAATAGTTCAACAGTTTATTGTATAATAGTTTTTCAAAGATTTTTGAGAATATAGGAATTATTGAGATTGGTCTATAGTTGTATAGACATTTCCTATCCCCTTTTTTAAATATTGGAATAACTTTACTTGTTTTCATTTTTATTGGTATATATGACGTCTCAAGGATATTATTAAAAATCATATACAAGGGCTTTACTAATTCTCCGGCACAAAATTTTACTAATTTTAGTTTAATGCCATCAAGCCTTTCACCCTTATTTTGTTTAATTTTTTGAAGTTCCTTTTTTTTATTTCTTCTTTTGTGAATTCTGCAAGATACATGCTATTTTCTCGTGATTCCATTCGTTGATAATTTATATCCACACCATTATTATTTGATTGTGTAATTTCTTCCATTATATTTATATAAAAATCATTAAAAGCATTTGCCTGAACAAATTTAAAACAAACCTCCAACAGAAATTCGGAGAAGCACGAAATCTTGCGTGAGCGGTGTCTGACTTGGTTCCCATAATCAAACACAGCTGCCAATACTTGTGCTTAGAACTGTAGCAATCTCCACAAACTAGTTTGCGTCCTTGGATTATTGGATTCGGAACAGTCATACAATAAATATGCAACGATTTTTACAATAAGCGGTAATATCATTCACGCATTTGCATTTAATGAAATTTAATTCAGCAGCGTATATCATTGTTTTTACCATCGATTACTTCAAGAAAAAAAAAAAAGTGGGGTTTTCTTCTGCATCTTCTAAGTGTAAAATTTTAAGTTTTCAAATCATGCTACTTTCATTCTAAGCGTGCGATAGGGTTCCTTTAAACCGTAAATTAACAAAAGTATGGATTTTTAAAATACACCATGTCTCACTTCACATGGGTAAGAGAGAACTTCTTTACAACGCATTAGTGAACAGCACGGAAAAATAATGCTTACAGCATTAGGTACATTTATATTAAGTGGTGTACAATTCGCGGCCTGCGGACTGCATACGGCTCTTGAACTGAGAAAATGCGGCCCACCAGCACAAAACCCCAGAGGAGGAAAAAAAAAAGCGCGAAAAAATATTGAAACATTAATAAAAAATACGCATATTTTAAGTGAGTTACTATCAGAAACCTTCTTTATATATTCCGCAAAATCTAATTTGTTAAAATGCGTGGATCCTTTGGTTTCTGAACTTTCCTTTTGATTAAAAAATTGAAAACGGTACTTACGAATATTCCTTCCTCAGCTGCGGTATAATCCAAAGTAAGGCCGCTTCTTCTTGGCACTAAATAAACTCACCAAACACAAGCACGCACCTCTTCCACTATCAACTAATTTATTAACTACAACAAAATATATTTACAAACTTTTTTGTATTTAAAATAAAACACTTTGGAGAATCATTTCCCTGTGCTTACAGGACCCTGCCTCCCCTCCAAAAGCCCTTGTTAGCCCCCCTTCAAATTGTCGAACTCCTCTTTCTTGGGTTTTTCTCAGCCCATAGCAACACTGTATTTAGTGGCAGCGTCATAGCGTGGCCATGTGTGGATTTAAGTTTTAGTTCGGGTTAGTGACATAATTTATCGTCCTTCTTTCCCGCTCTTTCCCAAAATGGCGGACGTATGTGTACCTACTTATATTTATATTGGAGGTTCCAAACTGTCTATAATCGAGGGCCCGACAGTTACGTCATTTAATTAATTTTTGTACTTTTTCGTTTGGTACTTCCAAGTTTATACTTCCCGCTGGTCGTTGCTGGCCCACATTTGTTCAGTCTATGTGAAGGTGGCCCACCGTTGTTTGGTCTATGTGAAATTGGCCCACAGTTGCTAAAACGTTGTGCACCACTGATTTAGATGAAGTGGTTCGAAATATGTGAATGTCCTCAATTACGCGGTCAAACATTCTACGTCCGAGATGCCCTTGTTCTTCTCCCTTTCACGGAAACTTAACTTATCCGAGGACAAATGTTTGCATCCTTTCGATCTTCGCCCCTTTGAGGTGTTTTACTCTATTTCTATGGGCGTTTTGCTATTACACATTTTGCTAAAAACGGAGTGTAAGTTTTTAAGAAATAGTTAACATAAAAAATTGCCCGATTAACCTGATTGACAAAGAAATAAACAAGATATATACACAGAGCTTGATAATTCTGGTCGTCACTGGCGACGATTAGATTTTTGCAATTGGCGAGTTGGAAACTCTTTTTTATTTATTAGGTTCCCAGATGGTTGTTTTTTGAGTCGGGTGAGTACGTTCGTCGCCATTTGTCCAGCCCCGTACCTACACAAGTAGGGGGAAACTAGGCGTTCTACGCCACTGGCGCGCAACGCCTACTTTCCCCCTACTTACAAGTATATTTGGTGGGCATGACTATGGTAACGTTATATATAATTAAGAGACGATTTTACAAACAAACGTCATAGTTTAAAAAATTAAATAAATTTAAAAACATTTCTTCTGAAGGCAATCCTAAATAGTTTTTCGACAAAATATGCTCTTTGTGAGGTATACCACCTTTCCCACTTTCGAAAATTTAAAAAAAAGAAAGAAAATGATTTATAAAAATAGAACTGTATATTAATTTATAAAAAATAGAACTGCATATTAATTTATAAAATAGAACTTTATATTAACTTATATAAAAGATTCTTTCCCCCGAGCGTCGTCAATGATTTACAAATCCATATTTCAGCTGAAAACTCACGGCATTTGTTCAAAAATTAACGCAAAAAGGAGTTAACCTATTATAACTAAAGTTATAAAGGAAGTATTAATTAAAAGTTAACTACTAACTAAAGTCGTTAAGCAGGTGAAGCAATAAGCCATTAAAATTAATAGCAGGAGAGAAATCTATTTGGAAATGAATTTTGACAAAAGCAGTAAAGACGCCAGAGTCCATAAATAATCAAAAACATTACTAGGAAGTTTTGCTTTCCTCACTATACTCCATGACAACACCCAACACGTGATATAATCTATAATTTTATATACATATATGAGTGTTTTATCTAGAAAAAAATTAGGGCAGGGAGCATAGCCTGACAAAAGTAGTTTTTTTTTGGGTGGGGGGCTCTCTAAATACATGGATACTAAGGGTCAGATTATGGCACGGGCTCGCGAAGCCTGCGCCAGGGCCCCGCGAAAGAAGGGGCCCCTAAATATTTGTAAATTTTATTTAATGGTAAAAAATGATAAAGTTATAAAAAAAAATTAATTTTTATCCTTCTTCGGGCTTAATCCAAAACGAATTCAGAGAAATCATAGCTGGTATTCATTTATATCTACGTTGTTGGCGAGAGAGTGGGATCGAAAAGCATATTTTAGCTACAACTTTAAACGGCAATAAGGGTGTTCACGTTTTTCAGCTTTATATCCAATCTTTATATGCTCGTTAGGGGGGCCCCAAAATGTAAGCGGGGCCGGAGCACCCAATATTCATAGTCAGCCCCTGTAGATACCTATGATGAGCATCCGCGGTTACGTCAGCTTTATTGCTACTAACTCCTTTAAGCAATGTCTTAATTGATTTAGTTTCTGTTGCTGCTATCTTTAAATTTTTTAGTTTTCGTTTGCAGGTAAGCAAATTTTACATTTATTTATTTTTCCTTCGAGTCAGGTACCTGCGAAAGGCGAGGAAAAGTGCGCGTGATTGCGATCTAACGGCAGTGTTGCCAGATGGCAAGATTAAAAAATCCCAACTTCATACAAAATAATAATTATAAGAAATCCCAATTTCATACAAAATAATAATTAAATTATTATAACTATAATTTAGTTAAACATTATCCTATACTATATGACAAGTAAGAGTAATAAAATAGGGATGTAAAACATGCTTAATTTAGTGCTTAAAGACAAACAAATTGATTTTAACAAAAATTTGATCTCAAAAATAGGTGGAACCGCTAACGTTTATCGCAGTAGTCCGTGGTTGAAAGTCTGCAAACCTGGCAACAGTGCTTTGTTTACAAATATTCGTCAGCAATCTGGTTTTGCCAAAACCATCAGTGTTATTACGAAAATACTGGAGTACAAAATTTTTATAAATCAACAAATTTCGTCACGCGTTTTGGATTCTAACGTGGGAATTTGAATTATCATCGGGGAAGGATGGTGCGTTAATTTTCGAGGGATGGGAGGGACATTTGGACACAAGGGCGGACAAGTTAAAGGACAGGGCGTTGCGCCCTTCTATTTCGCTTTAGATGAAACATTATATATATATATAGACAGAGAGAGAGTAGCATTTGCAATAAAAAGTATGAAGAAAGGAAGAGCCCCTGGTGATGATGGCATTACATTAGATATCCTAAAAGAAGCTGGAGAATATGTAGAAGACATACTTGCAAAATTCTTTACCAAATGTCTTAACAGCGGTAACATACCAAACCAATGGGATTCTGCAACAGTAATTCTTTTGCATAAAAAAGGTGATAAAGAGGATTTGAAAAATTACCGACCAATTAGCTTGTTACCTGCTATTTATAAAATCTTCACAAAAGTGCTAACACATCGCCTGCAGAAAAAATTAGATGCAGCTCAACCAAGAGAACAAGCTGGATTTCGAAGTGGATTCAGTACAGTGGACCATATTCAAGTATTAAGAGAATTAATTGAAAGAACACATGAATATGAACTTCCATTGTGTGTTGCATTTATTGACTATGAGAAGGCCTTTGACTCTATAAAAACATCAGCAGTCATCAACTCTTTAAGATCAACAGACATTGAGGATGTGTACATTGACATGGTGAAACGTGTGTATAAAAATGCAAGTGCAAAATTTCGGTTACATAAAGATACCGAAGCTATCAAAATTGGTAAAGGTGTGAGGCAGGGAGATACCATTTCTCCAAAACTTTTTACTTCAGCTTTACAGATGATTTTTCAGCTGATAAATTGGAATAACAAGGGAATAAAAATAAATGGTGAATATTTAAATCATTTGCGGTTTGCTGATGACATTGTTATTTTTTCAACGAACCCATCAGAACTCCAAGACATGGTACAGGAGCTCTCAACTAGAAGTAAAGAAGTTGGACTCAAGATGAACCTACAAAAAACTAAGATCATGTTCAATAATTTTGTAGAGGAAACAAAAATACAAGTTGACAACATTGAGCTAGAAATTGCTGATTCATATATTTACCTTGGCCAGCTGATTTCAATGGATGGCAACATTATGAAAGAACTCAACAGACGTATTAAACTTGGCTGGAGTGCATTTGGAAGAAACAGTTTTATCCTGAAGGGGAAATTGCCTTTGTGTCTAAAAAGAAAGGTCTTCAACCAGTGTGTATTGCCAGTCCTCTCTTATGGATCAGAGACATGGAGTCTAACAGTTGGAGCAATACGAAAGTTACAGACAACGCAAAGGAGCATGGAGAGGTGCATGCTTGGAATAACTAGGAGAGATCGAAAAAGAAACACTTGGGTGAGAGAGCAAACTAGAGTAGAGGACATCATTGTTAAAGTAAAAGGGCTGAAATGGCGATGGGCTGGGCATATTGCAAGAAGAACTGATCAACGATGGACAACAGAAATTCTGAACTGGATTCCAAGAGACCACCGAAGACCTAGAAAACGTCCTCAAACTAGATGGGTGGATGAAATAAGAAAACAGGTTGGGGTGACGTGGAAACGAATGGCCCAGGATAGACTTGTGTGGAAAGCATTTGGAGAGACCTTCATCCAGCAGTGGATAGATAATGGTTGAATATGATATATATATATATATATTACATACACACACGTTTTATAAAGCACGAAAAATATTAAAATTGGTGCCAATACCAATGGAATTGAAACCAGATTGAAAACGTTATGTAGGGCAGGTCATTAAAACCCACCATTGTAGTGGGCATTATTGCCAAGTAGGTGGCACTACTTGCCCTTCAACGTATAGTTTAAAGAACCAGGATTTAGAACTTCGTAATAACCTAAATTTGGAGAGATTTGAAAATGAGAAGGTCAGCACTTTGTGATATCAAACTTGTTTTTATTATGTGCTTATCTCCTTTAGGTAAATTCGAGAATTATATTGTACGAGACTGATTATATTCAGTTGACTATGAGCCTACGAATTAACCCTGTTTCTTTTTTTTTACAGTCTGCAGCGGTGCAATCTAAGTAACGTAATTACGTTTGGCAACCGCTTTTACCATTTTCCATTGTATCACAGAAGATTGCATCCCTTAGTAAAAGAAAGCGTAGAATTTCCACTTTAAAATAATTGGTTTACACGTGATTTATGATGGTTTTTATTAATTTCTAGAGCGATTTACATGACTTCGTGATGCATAAACGAAAGCGCATACATGCTACTGGGCAAACTCGAGATGGAAGGTCACGTGGCTGCTGAAGGGCTTTTTATAAATCACGTGAAATACGGATATGTGTTGTTGATGGCCATGCATCATATCAATACAGGGTGAGCGATTCAGTGCTTGATTTCTTATAAGCCGTGTAGGCTCGGCCCTAGGGCCACGTGATTTTGCCCCCACCCCCAGAGGTCTTGAAGGGGGATATAGTTATATTTAAAATTAAGAGCCATTTTCGTCTTGTTTATTTACAAATGTGCGATAAATCTTCATTACTGATTGTATATATAGACTTGTGTGGAAAGCATTTGGAGAGACCTTCATCCAGCAGTGGATAGATAATGGTTGAATATGATGATGATATATATATATATGAATGAAGATACTAAACTTCAAAGAAAAACCTGATTTATTGACTAAATACCGCGTGGGACACATTCTATCCCGCCAGCCTGGGGCCCATAAAAGCCTTAATCCGGCAATAGAGGGATTAGTCAAGAAGACGCAAAAGTTTAAAAATTAGTAAACGATTTTATTACTTTCATCTTTTTTTTAAACCAAAATCCACAAAACATGAGATTTTGTTTTATACAGTATGAAAAATTGTCTCTCATAAATGTTCCCGTTTTCGGCTTTACAAACACAGACCATCCCCAGAACCACCCACAATGTTTTTCATAGCAATTGTTAGTGTATTTTACTTATTTTGAAATACAGAATTATCCTGGTCGGCCTAAGCTGGAGGCAGACGTGAGCAAAATTGACCAGGCAGAATGAAAGTAGTAAATCAATATTATAATCATAACGAAATATAGCACCTGATAGTTTTTGGACGAATAGAGGCAATGGTGAGACACAGGCTGTGTTTCTCGGTCCACGGCCTTCCAGTCGGATAGTATTGGGAAAGAAAGTAAATTTACAGGTGTCTGATCTGGCATAGATAGGAAGCAATTTGAAGGAATGGTCAAGATGGTCGAAGTGCAAGTGTTGGGTTACTGCGTTAGGTTATGGTACATTTTAAAAAGAAGTGTTAGGCGATGATATTTACGGTTAGTAGCTAAGGGAGGTAAGTCCAAGATCTTGTTTAAGTAATGATATTGATTGGCGTGGTCACCAGGAATTGCGGATGGATCGGGTGGCCAAATTCTGGATGAATTCAAGGTTGGTGATGTTATTTATTTGGTGAGGGTCTCAAATCTTATCTCCATATGACAAGGTTGGCAAGATGTAACTTCTATAATATAGGAGACGGATTCGAGTTGTGGAATGTTTAAGTTATCTTCGGAGGTAGTAAAGTTTAGATCCAGCCTTATTTATAATTATGCTAAACCAAGATCAGAAGTAAAAGTGAGACCAAGATATTTAAACGATTCAATAGGGATGATCGGAGTGTTATCTAGATTATGAAAAGCGATGGATTATGTTTAGGATGAACGCGTAGGCAGGCCAATTTAGCATTAAGAGGTAGGGATTAAGACTTGGACCAGTTAGAGATAATATTTAAATTAAATTGGAGGTTAACACGATCATCGGGGGAGATAATGTTGGAATATATGACACTGTCATCCGCAAAAAGGCGAATCGGAACAGTGAGAGAAGAAGCGGTGTAATGATAAAATGATGAAAATCAAAAAAAAAAAAAGAGAGGAAAGAATCGTTCCTTATGGCGTACCAGAGGTTACAGGAAGAAAATGAAAACACGTGTTTTTGAAATTAATCCAACGCAGGATTTGGGGATGCAGATTTAAAAGCGAAATTTTGTACAACAATTTTGAATAAGAGACTTTGTCAAAAGCCTTTGCGAAACCGAGAAAAATTACACCAGTTTGAAACCTTTGGTCCATTGGTCCGGCAAGGTCGTGAATAAAGTGTATTAATTGAGAAGTACGTAGTTGAGTGACCCGGACAAAAAGCATGCTGAGAATCAAGAAAGAATTTTTGAGAATCAAGATGTTGGCGGATTTCATTTCAGAGGATATGCTTAAGAAGTTCGCAGCATGGAGAGGTCAAGGAAATTGGTCGATAATTGAGTGGGTTATTATATGGAGATTTGTGAATCGGAATAACTTTATTAATTTTCCAGTCAAGTGATAACCTACCAGTAGAAAGGGATGAATTAATAAAAATAAGTATAAGATCGTTGGAGATTTCATGAGCACAAGATTTAAGAATAAAGTTTGGAATACTGTCTGGACTGGAAGAATATATATAAGAGATTGAAGAATCGTAATTAAACCAGAGCGGGAGATAATAATTGGGGAGGGGGGAAGGAAAGGGTGAAAACGAAGAACCAAGGAATCGGGACCTCGAGCACCTAAGAAATCCGGACTTCGAGCGCCTAAGGAACAGAAAAACGGATCAATGAAAATACGGCAAACGTTACGTATCAACGGGATTCAAATGGGACTTTTTTGTACGATAGGCCGATACTTCATTACTACGTCACTGTACTTCTGTAATACACTGTATAAGGAATCCATTATGAGTACATAAGAGGTTGTACTTTCTTTGAAGTCTTCCAGGAGTTTTTCCTTTTCTCTTGATTTTCTACGTTTAAACCTTTTCCTAGTCCCTTATTTCAGGGCTCGACAAAGGGCGGCGGACCTCATTCTCCTGACAATATCAGTATTCACCCGTCTCTATAATAGAACCTAGCAGGAAAAGGCGGTTTCCTGCTCGCTAACTACTAAAATCTAATCACCAGTAGCGACTGAATTTACCGAACCCTTCAATATTTTCTTCTAACAGTTTCATTAAAACAATCAAACCCACAATTGCGGATCGGCAGAGGGCCCTGCGGTGGCGCAGTGTGGTAACGCGTTCTCCTATTGCGCGGCTAATCCGGGTTCGACTCCCAGCAGTGCAAAAAGAACGCTTACTCAGAGATCTCATAAAGATCGCACTGCTCACTGTAGTCCGGGGTTTGGTTCCCCAGGCCTTAAGAGGTTCGGATTCCTCGGAAAACAGTAGGTCCCGGCGCAGCATGACCACTGTAGTCTTTGAGCCGTAAAACAAACAAACAAACAAGCGGATCGGCAGAAAAAAAAAGAAAAGAAAAAGAACGGAAAGCACTGCATATTTATTATTGGAAGTCAATGTGCGTTAGAATCCTGTAAGTACTTTTTTTCTTTTTTGCAGATTCGTTATAAGGGGTTTGGTTGCCTAGGTGACAAAGATGCCGATTCCTCTGGAAGTTGTAGGACATGGCTCAGCAAGATCTTAGCCCTTCTTGCGTTATACAACACAAACGCAATCCAAAGTTTTTAAACTTATATTAATTTATTAAATTGTTAATTATTAATTCATGAAATTATATCAATCATTAATTATGAAATTATATTAATCATTAATTCATGAAATTATATTAATCATTAATTCATGAAATTATATTAATCATTAATTCATGAAATTATATTAATTAGTAATTCATGAAATTATATTAATTAGTAATTCATGAAATTATATTCATTAGTAATTCATGAAATTATATTCATTATTAATTCATGAAATTATATTCATTAGTAATTCATGAAATTATATTCATTAGTAATTCATGAAATTATATTCATTAGTAATTTATGAAATTATATTAATTAATTTATGAAATATTAATTTTGAAATTATATTAATTAATTTATGAAATATTAATTTTGAAATTGCATTAAATCTTTTTCTGGATGAATAATCACAATGGATTGCTCATCCAGAACAATAAAGGAAGATTGGAAAATTAAATTCCATTTCAGTGAGTTATTGCTTTTTATTGGATGACTGATAGTATTATTTTTTCCGACACTCATACCTGAGTTTAAACTAGAGCTTTCTAATGTCTAGGATGAAAAGAAACATCATCCTGTCCAGTGGCGATTCTAGACAAAAAAATTTGGGGGCACAGATTCCTTCCTATGTACACCCGTGGCACATAAGCAGGATAATAAAATCCGGCTTTGATTAAGGGGCCACGGCCCCCCCCTAGAACCGCCACTGGCTCTGGACTAGAGTCGAAGTAGTCTTCCCTTTAGATCCGGAGCGCCTTGGTGACCTAGCGGATAAGGCGCTCTGGGTCTAACGGAGAGATCCTAGTTCGATTCTAGACCAGGGCGTGTCTATTTTTCTCCCATACATTAAAAAGGATTAGTTTGGGCTCAAGAGTGGGTGTCGGAAAAATTACTATCTGTAAAAAAAATAAATTCGCACGAAATGAGGAAAAAAATCTTCAATGTTATTGAATATTAGAACGTTGAAAATGTATTCAATAACATTGAAGACTTTTTCTTTCAGGGTTTTTTTTTCTTTTTTATAAAGATTTCTTCATTGGTGAATGAAGAATAACATTTGAATTTAAGCGGAATAGTCCTTTCTGAGATTACCGACCCGTCTCCGGCGACCATCCTTCCCAATTCCCCCTTGCCCGAGTCAAGTCAAGTAAGCGGAATAGAAAAACTACGTGCGTACCCGTCAAAACTTGAATGAATACTAATAAACAAAAGAGAAAAAGCGCCTTCTGGTATTTCGTGCCTTTCGGGTTACCATGATAACCAAAATTAAAAAGTAAAGAATTAATCACAACTAACATTTCTTTGTTTAGCTATTATTGATTCCACCAGAATATAATGACAACAAACATTTTTCATCGATTTTAACAAAAATAATTATATCATTGATACAACCACAGCCTCCTAACTTTATTAAAAAATAACAAAAAAACAAAACAAACAAAACCATAAAATGTGACGCTTTTTTTCTAATTGACCTCCGTAAAAACGTTTTCAACTTTAAAAAACTACAGAAAACCTGCACTGGTGACTTTGCATGTTCACCATTTTGCAATTGTGTTATTCCTGAGAAGGGTAATAGTATCTGACAAAACCTTAAATGATTGGAGTATTGGAATAAGGACAACAATAGTAATTCTGCTCCAAAGAAAATGAAATTGCACATACAGCTAAGTTAGGAGACAAATTATAGATCGCATACAAAGGTAAAAGAGAATTATATTAGCGAACGTATAGCCTACAAAGTTTTAACATTCAAACGTATAAACACACATACATGCTAATTTTTTTCTTCTAATTTTTTTTTCTCGTTTTATTTTCTTCCTTTTTCCCTAATTCTCCCTTCTCTCTCCACCTCTATTTCCGCGTTGTATAAAACTATTGTGTTTACTCTAATTTTTCTCAAATAGAGCATAGCAGAATCGAATGACACAACGAAATTTTTCACGAACTGTTTAACCGAGTTAAGGTTTTTAAATTGGCGTTTGCGGACGCGAAGTTTTAGCTGTCTAAATTACAAAGCTGGATTTTGGGGATAAAGATTGCGAAAGATGGAAATAATGAGAGATTATTATAAGTTATCAGTAGAGACTAGACAATTGACTGGGGATAATTTCATTATCATTTTCATGGGAACTCAACCTTACGAGAAAGTTTAATGAATTGTGAAATTGGATATGCTCATTATTTTAATGATGCAACGTGATTATAAACCAGCGAATAATTTTTTCTCTTAAATCCTGTTCAAAGAAAAACAATCGATAAAATGCCATTTTATTTTTACTGCAATCAATGATGATCTGTTTGGTCCACAACATTTCACACATGTTCTAGAACTACATAAGACTACTGCTCATAAGATCACCCAAGACCGCTCATAAGATCACCCAAGACCGCTCATGAGATTACGCAAGCCTGCTCATACGATCACACAATACTGCTCATGAGATTAACTGAGCCTACTCTTGAGATTACCCAAGACTCTGCTCATAAGACTACCCAAGACTTCTCTTAAAATTGCTTAATATTTTATTAATAAGATTACTTGCTATATTTTATTCAGAAGATTATTTGCTATATTTCATTAATAAGATTATTCGCCATATTTTATACTAATATGATTACTTAATGTTTTATACCAATATTATTGCTTAGTATTAATGTAATAGCATTCTTAACTATCGTCGAACCACATTAGTAAACTCCCAAATTTATCACGGACTTGGACCCACTACATAGAAAACGGGTTTTTTTCTTTTCACCCGTGGTCTATATGGTAAGGATAGCTATTCTTACAATACTCCAAACCTGATAGAAAAACTAAGTTTAATATTCATGATCAGGACGTGGTAAAAATACATAATTTCTATTGCAACAGCGAATGCTATACATGAAAATTTATGCAATTAACTTTCTCAATAACGCTGTACTGATTAGCGAGATTATTTCTGTGACGACTACTTTAACAACAATATTTTGAGGTTCCAGCAAATGCTCCACGGAATTACACAAATTCTGGCGTTTTTAACGTTTGACGTTCATAATGTAACGTATATAGCTTTTATAACGTGACGTATATAACATTTACAATGTGGCGCATATAACGTTTATAATGTGATGTACATAACGTTTATGATGTAACGTACGTTAAGTTTATAATGTAATGTTCGTAAAGTTTATAATGTGATGTTTATAGCGTTTATAACGTGATGTATATAACGTGTATAATGTGACGTATACAACGTTTAAAATGTGACGTATATAGATAGCATCGTACGTAACGTTTTTTCTCTATTTTTTGAAAGTCGTTATTGGGAGAAAGTTTAGAGAGAGAGTGTGTGAGAAGTGACACCAAATTTAGGCTGATATATTGCTATCTATCTGGACCTTCTAGTTATAAGTATTCGGAGACAAGAATAAGAAAATAACGCGTAGTTTGTACTTTACAAAAACGTGCATTACGCGCAAACTATTTTTAAACAAGAAATGTACTTTTTGTTTTATCCAGCCTCCCATAAAATCCTCCCCGCCTTTTTTCACCCCGCATAATTTTTCGATTTAGTTTTACTGTGGTTTGGCGTGAGATGGGTTTTTCGTTGCACTGCATTCAAAAATTCCCTGTTTCACACAGTTTTCTGAAACACGGTATTCTTTGCCGTCAGGGACTGTAAACGGATACATAACACGTTTCATACGAATGTATACGTTTATACACAAAGAACTATATGAAATGACTCTTAAAGAACGTTCAAATACATCAAAAAATTAAATCCACCACGCAGGCTTACGGCGATTTTTGATTACTTTCATACGCTTTATTTTACTTTCATTCAAAAGTTAATTGCTTACTTTTGAAGACAGTAAAGGAAAAAACGTAAGAGATATTCAAATAAGATATTCAAATCTTGTAAGAGTTTTAGCTTCGGGGTCTTACATTCATCTTCAAGTTTCCTCTTTTTAACAACGTGTATGTACTTCTTTTACCTATTTATTTAAAATAATCCCATAATGTTGCAATTATTTTTCAGTTCTATCTTTCTGTCATCTTTTATGTTCTACTTAAGCGGCTTTTAATGTGCTTTATCGTTCTTAAACGTCTTGATGCTTCCTGATAAAATGGTTCTCCCATAGCCTACAGATTCAGGTAAAGATTGCTTAAGGTAAAGATCAGATCCAGAGTCAGAAAGGTAAAGATCAGATTTAAAAGAGACAGATTTAGGCAAAGATTAGCTTACCTCCTCTTGAAGATTGTTCTTCGTCCAGTCCTTCAGCACTTGATGTCTCAGATGCGATGGAAGGTTGCTTCGATACTGCCATCGAATAGACGAGAAGGAATCGATGAATTCACTTCCTTTGTGGTGGATTCCCTTCTGCACGGATGCGTTCTTGATGTTAATTCTCCAATAAAATCTAAAATAAAGACAAATGCAACTTCGTTTGAAAAACAATTTCCAACCACTTTCACATCTGGGCCATTTTTTAGAGCGAAAAAACTTTCCTTTTAAAAGGTAATAGTTTTTGGATTAAAATGTTTAATAGCGAAGGCAAGCCCTTGCTGGAAAAAAGATTCTAAGCAATGCATCATGCTTCAAATGGCGAACATTTATTAAGTTAATTCAAAAATGCCGTACGTTACTATTTTCTCCCGCTTTACCTTATTTGAACAGAGCCATTAAACCCTGGGGATTAATTACATGTGTTAACATCTTGCGAAAAGGAAAAAAAAAAATTCTTCGATAAGGTTTCTAATATTTTACAGAAAGTGGAAGTTGTCTTAAAAGTATTTTAAAAGTAAAAATTAACTTAAAACAAAAACAATGGTAACACTAAAGACGTATGGTAAAGATTGCGTATAGATCCGTTATCTCTTTCCACATAATGCTTTTATAATTAGGGGAAGATTAAATTCAATTCTTGGAGCTAATTTTAAAATTTGAAATTATACTGGATTTCATATTTCCAGAAAAATTACTTTTGATCTGTGTTTTTACTTCTCCCAACTGGTTTAATTTATACTATAGATCATAGATTATAGCTATAGATCATGCTATGGGTGTTAATCTGCTATGGTATATATGACTTACTTTACGGATCGGTGCTTAATATCTTAAAACTTAATTTAATATATATTGAGTGAGGTAAGTAGAAATAACGAATTCTCGTTAGGTTCGTAACATGTTCTTTGAACAAATTGATTTGCACATGAGTCACAAGCAGCATATTGAAATAAAACACAAAGTACCAGGGAAGCAATTCACATACAAAAGGTAAAATAACAAATGAAATATTCAAGCTTTCAGATACGTCAGCAACAGTCCTTCATCAGGAATGTACATAAGTAGCACAAGCAGTGGCGGCTGTTGGGTTATTTAAATGGGGGTTCACAGTGGCGTGGCTAGTACCTTTGTTTTCCGGGCAAACTAAGATTCTGGCATGGCGCCCGTGCACCATGGGCCGCCCTACCAACATTCCAAGGCATGTACCTCGCTTGCCGCCCCTCCAGTTGTGGCCCTAAGCTTACGCTACATAAATTATGAAAAGGAATTTTCACAGGTCAACGATTATATAAACGTATAGAAGATATACCGCGTTTTCTTGGCATAAGATTGAACGAACTTGTAATGCAACTTAAAAAATGCACTGTCAAGCTGTTGAAGAATACCAAGCAAACAGAATTCTAATGTGGAGTTTAAATGTGACTGCGAGTATTCATGTTTCGTTATATTTTTTTTTAGATAGATATGACAACTCAGTGATATAGTAATTCACCCAACTCGAATCACCACTTTGTTATCAAATAGGAGACGTCGAAAACAAAACAGCCTGTTAGTAAATTTGTGGGCTCACACAATATAAACACTATGTTCACTTCGCAACCTTTCATATTTGTTGTTGCTACTAAGAAACGTAAGGAAAGAAAACTTAAGTTTAATTTTTAAAATTGGCAAAATGTCAAATTGTTTCCTTTTACATGATTTCTAAAGGTACGTAATTTTGCTTTTCGTATCTGGCAACAAAAACATTGTATAATTATAATATCACATTTTATATTTGGCAACAGTACGTGTAATTGTTTTCCGAATTCTAAAATCAAATCAGTCTTCAATTTACCATCGACTTCTGCACACGTACCACGAAGGCCAAAAAAGCGTACTAATTTCTTTAACGTTGCATTTAATTATTTATATTTCGGCGAATTATCGAACTAACTTAAACAATTAAAGCATTCAATAAATATTGTTTTCAACTGGATGGAATTTCTGTACATCATCAATACTTATTTCTGCAAATTCACATCCACATATCCATAGATTTTCTTCATATAATTCGGGTTTTTTGAATTTCCTTTTAAGTCCCTAGTTTTTTATTTTAGCACATGGATAAGGTCAAGTCTAGTATTCGCCTAAGCAGTTTTATTTCTATTTTCCTTTCCAGCGATAACGTCGAAAAATGTAATTGTTTCAGCTCCGAAACACCTATTTAGCTAAATGCCATGTTATCTATTAATACTAGTTTGTGCACATAATAAAAACAATAATAATTAATTAAAAAAAATTAAACTAACCGAATGTACCAAGTAGCAAACAAAGTGAGAGCCAGGGCGAAAAAGAAAATAAAGGCAATTGCGTTCTACCTCCCGCACAACAAAGACTTTGCGAGCGGAAGTTCAGTAAGCGGCGAATATCCAACACCTTCCAATGCCTTTAATACTAAACTGCTTTTCAACGTCAGGATTTTCAATCGCACGTGCGACAAAACTAACGCTCTACTCTCTGCATCCCGATTAATAATGTCACCAACCAAATAAAGCAATAATCGACTTATACATAACAATTTTCGTATTTTTACACCATTACAGTTTCATATTGCTTATTCGATATTTTATTTCACTTAACCTGCTATATCGTATTATTTTCTTGATTTCTTTTTGGGGGTTCGCATGCTCATGTGTACGAATGGACGAGCCGTCACTGGGAGCAAAAGTACTAAAAATATATATGTGGGGTCAGTTCATGTCAAATCAACCAATAAAAAATAAGTTTTCGAATTCGATGTCATGGACTTGGCTAATTTTTAGGATATTTATTCCTTATCATTTAAAATATTTAAATTTTTCCTGTTGCCAATTTTTGAGTTTCCAAAATTGCCAAAATGTCCAAAAATCGCTCGCCGCCGAAACTTTAAATGCAATTTTCAAGCTATCTGTTTCAACTACAAAGCTGATTATGGTATCATTTTAAAGCTTATGATCAGGGCTTTCATTTGATATATAACATGCATGGTGTTTGTGTACAAAAATTTTGGTAGCTTTCCAAAATATTTATTTTGCAATTTTTAAAAATCGAATTTTTTTAAAATTCTGAAAAAAATCACACATGTTGGTACACAGTGATTAGGGTTTATGCACTGGTTGATTTGACATGGAATGACCCATTAGTATATTATAAAAGCTGCAATTTAAGTGCAAAATATCTTCAAAATGCCGACTCGTTTTGGAAATTGGTCTTAATCAGGCCCGTCTTAACACATTCAGAGGCCCTAAGCCAGACTTGTAGGCGAGCAGGGGCCTGGCCCTCGTTGCCCCATGCTTGTGCTCTAGTTGCCTCATCGAGCTATATATATAACAATCCCCGGGTTCTCTGCGTCCCATATGCCCGTTGCCTGGTCTTAGTTGCCCCTTGCCTGGTCTTAGTTGCCCCTTTACCCTGGCTACAGGCCAGCCTCAATCTCCATCGCATATTTTATAGTCCTTTTTTGCACAAACTTTTAAATTTTTACAATGAGAAATATATAATACAAAATAAACAAATTTTGTGAATACAGGACTTTCAATTTGGATAGGGCTTTTGGGCCCCTCAATTCGCATATTCGTTAAGCCGACACTGCTTTAACGATTTTTTTTGTTCCCCTGTCAGTTAAAATTGCGTTTAAAATGGTGAACTTTAATACAGACCTCGTTAACACAAATTTGTTCGAAAATGACAAAAATTTAAAAATGCAAGTCTAAAATGGGTCAAGTCAATTAAGTCAAAATGGGTGCAAGTCTCAAAAACTTTCCAAATCACTATTATCATTTTTAACAGTACCGTAACCCAGAATTTAACTCAGATGGATAAATCATAAATCGAGTTGAGAGATTTTGCCTCTTTCTTCTTCTTAAGATTAAATTGGAATTGAAGTTTAAAATGCATTATATATATTGGAGCAACAAGATCATTACTAATGAGATGAAATCTCATACACGTATGATGCATATTGCGGATTGTAAGTCTTCAACTTTAGGCTATGTAAACATGACCACGGCCCACAACATCTCGTAAGTCAGGCCTGATGACGTGTTCTACTTGTAATTGACGATGTTATTGCTAATTACATAATCACTTGGCAGGAAGGAGGGGCTATTATCATAACTTGTCTTAATTGAATCATATGGAACAAGCGTATGTAGAAAAATTAGTTAAAATAGAAAATATAATTTACTTCCGACTGTGATTTGCTTAAGTTGGCTGAACGGAAATCTGTTTTCTAACCGGTTTGTGCGCAATCCATAGATTTATTGGATTTATTTTTAATGGTTGGCACATGTATTTTTAATGGTTGGTTGTATTTTAATGGTGCAAGAACAGCAAGAGTCATTCTGTGCCAATGCATTATTAATATTTTACTGTGATTGAAGTAAGTATTATGACTAATTTGATCCTACTTGATTTAATTTGAAAATAAACTCTGTCGGGAAAAAATATGCACAACGAAGAAGGTATCTTATTGCTGTGAAACTTCACATAGGCAATGAGTATGTGAGGATAGAGAAAATTTCGCATTTTTATCAGGAAAGGACTTTTTATCACAGAGCAATAGGAGTGATCTAGTAAAAGGTTCATTTAGCAACGTTTTTTAGTACAATAGAACTTAAAAAATAAAAAATCAACGATCGTTTCGGACGATCAGTGTTCGCCCTTCTTCTTGGGTTGTAAAACGTCGAATAACAAACACCTAGCGCGTGTTGCCGATTTCGGGCTTGTTAAGTTGCCACAAAAATTAACAAAAATAGAAACTGTTAATCGTAAAGTGTTAAAGAGAGCTGTGTGAAGGCCAACTTTTTTCTTATGAGAAGCGTGGAGGCCAACTTTTCTTTATGGTAAAAGAAGAGGCAGTATAATTGCGGAGGCGAATCCAAATCAAGAGGAGGGTCTGATGAAGAAAACTGAGATTGTAGGTTGGAGAAGAGAGTTCCAAGCACCACTGAAGCCAGGGGTGGATCCAAGATCATCAACTAAGTAATTCCTGAACTTGTGAATAAAATAGGCTTCTGCGCAGTCCAATTCCAAAGGTGAGCGAAGTTTAAAGATGATGCTAGCATCGTTGAAGAGGAATTTGTGGCTGAATTCATGGCAATGCACTGCGACTGACGACTTTTGAACTCTACGAGTTCAACAACTTCGGTGTTCTCTGAGACACTGGAACAATGTTCTTCTCGTCTGACTGATGTAGGACATTCCATATTGGCAAAAAAAAAAAAAACAACAACAAAAAAAACCCGATAAATTCCCTAACGATGAAGCGTATGAATGGGGTTTTTAAAGATGGACGAAGTTTATTGACAGGACAGAACATAACTCGGAATCCTGCCCGTCGAAGAATTTTTGCTATGGCAACACTAATCTTCTTCTTTTTGCAAGGGTTTTATTGGGAAGGGTGGCCGCCGGGGGCGGCGCTGTAATCCCAGACAGGACGCTTAAACAGCGTAAGCAACACTAATCTTAGAGGTGAAAGGGATGGCTATTGTACCAATAGGAGTGTCGGAACTAGAGGGGGTGAGAATAGTGGAAGGTGATGGTTTGGAAAAGTTGGCTAAAGCTGAGTCAATAATAGTGGGGTTGAAACCCCTATTAAGCGGCAATGCCTTTAAGGAATTTAATTTCACAAACTAAGGCAACTTTAATTCAGCAGATATGTAAAGCACGAAACACAAAAGTGTAAAAAGCGGCCATTTTTTTGTTGAAAAGGATGGCAAGATTTAAAATGTGGAGGAAGTAAAACAGCGAAAGGCTTACGGAAAACAGAGGTCAAACCGATAGCCGACTTTTTTAATAAGAACATCAAGAAAATAGATAGTATTACGTTCTTCCAAATCATGAGAGAACTCAAGATAAGTGTCTAAGGAGTTTATGATAGGCAAAAGGGCGGTAATTTGATCCGGTGGGGGGGCATCCCAGATAATAAAAATATCGTCGACGTACCTGATCCAGAGTCTGAAATCTGCCTGGGTAAACAACCTGAGTTCAAAGTAATGCATGTATATATGGCACAATGTAGGTGAGAGGGGATTACCCATTGCCACACCAGTTGTTTGCTGGTAATGGACGCCGTTGCAAATGAAATAGGTGAAGTTAACACACATTGAAATTAAAGCAATTAATTCATTAATCTCAGATTGAGAAAAATGAAACTCCACAAAACGACACCGGAGACACAAGTTCAGGAATTACCTAGTTAACGATCTTGGATTCACCCCTGGCTTCAGTGGCGCTTGGAACTCTCTTCTCCAACCTACAATCTCAGTTTTCTTCATCAGACCCTCCTCGTGTTTTTGATTCACCTCCGCAATTATGCCTCTTCTCTTACCATAAAGAAAAGCTGGCCTTCACGCTTCTCACGAGAAAAAAGCTGGCCTTCATACAGCCCTTTTTAACACTTTATGATTAATCGTTTCTATATTTGTTAATTTTTGTGGCAACTTAACCAGCCTGAAATCGGCAACACGTACTTGTTGTTATTCGACATTTTTACTATCCTAGAAGAAGGACGACCATTAATCGTCCGAAACTATCGTCGATTTTTTATTTTTTAAGTTATATTGTGCTAAAAAACGTTAAATGAACCTTTTACTATCTGTGAACAATGAATGTCATTTCTTCGTCTATAGGAATGATCTAGTGATGATATTTAATAAATGGTTATTCAATTAAATAATAATTTTTAATGAATTTTCTTTTGGCGATATAAGCCCATACGTGGTGTGGCATGCAGTCAAACTGCAGCTTAATATTGTACTATGAAGATGTTCTGTAATCATTGGCCTCCGAATTATATTAATAGGTTTTTAGAATCGCATGGAACCTAGACTTCACCTACGTGTTAGGAAATTATCGCTTTATATACCATGCTAATTTTTTTGTATAGAGCAGTATATTTCATACATCTGTCATACATATCACGCATGAAATATTATCCAAGGAACTATCGGTCAAAAAGTTTACGACAGCTTTACTCGGAGGGAGATTTAGTATGGAAATACAGATGGTCTTCTAACTACCGCACTCTGTGGACTATTACCGTGAAGTACTGGGTACATCAGTATCTTCAGGACTTCCTGTTGTTTATGTATAGATTTTCCTTCCCATAGACTTAACTCTATCCTCGAAACTAATCTATTACCGGGTAGGCGAAAGTGCTGTCAATGTTATCAGATGTTAAAGAGCGACAATCGCTTGAGATAACGAAGAAACAATTGACGGACACATTAACGTTATTAGTCAGGCTGCAATCGGTGTTCATTGACCATATTTACAATAGCAAACTTCGCGTTGACCATCCTTTCTCTCTCCGACTCTTAATCTTTCTCTCTGTATCTCAATATTCCGTCATTATCTAGTGTTGATGGATGAGGCTTTTCTTTCAAACTTCCTCATTTTCACGCGATGCATGTTTCTGTGCCGAGTTCTTCGTCCTCGTGTTCATCAAACTTGCTTTCAGATTTCATTTGTCTTGTCTGAGGGCGTTGTGTTCGATGATCCTTTGATATCCAGATAAGATACACGTTTGGCCATAAGTGTAATCAGCTCTTCTTGCACTGTGTCCATTCCGTTGAAATTTAGCTGTTGGACTTTAACAGTGATGTCTTCATCTCTTGTTTTCTGCGTTATCCAAGTGTTTCTTCCTCAGTCGCTTCCCTTTATGTAATTTTGAGGAGAGTTATCACCGGAAGACTAAGGATTACTTCATATTGCCGACAAAATAGATGACTGTCTCAAGAGAAGCGTGGTAAAGATACTTTCTTACTCCATTGACCTGTATAATCGCCAGACTCCGCGTGGGATGCTGCAGAAAAAGCGCCCAGGGGCGTATCTTCAATTTCATCAACCGTTCCACAACGGCGCGACATTGTTTCGTCTGCATGAGCTAATATGTTGCTTCAGGAACCTCAGAGGAATTCAGATACTCCCAAGCGATCAACAGTCTCAACTGTGATGGTATGAGGTGTAACCATCTCAGTTGTGATAGTAACTCTCTCAATGATGATATTTAAAAACTAGAAAGTTACGCGTTATAAATTGGCAAAGCTGTGTTATATAAGTCTGCGTTATACAAGGCTGGAGATTTTAGAGTTTTATGCTCCAAGAAATCGGCGCTCACAGAGGCAGGGGGTATATGGGAAACGGTTCCCCCTATCCTAAAAAATGAAAGTATGCACATGTACAGCAATTTTTCTAATTAACGAGTTCAAGGGGCGAATATAAAAACGCCATTATTCAGAATATGTATAATTCCACGAAACGTTTTCCGGAATCCCAAAATACTGTCGTCAAAAGGAAAAATGATCGCTAATTGAGAACGTTGTTTAGACAGATTACTGTACATTAAATTTAAGCTGAAATTTCTTTAACCAAAATATGAATGGATTATAATCATTAGTTTCTCTCGTAACTTTTATTGGCCCATGAACGTTATTGCCCGTGGATTATACCATAGATGGGAGCGAAGGATTAACGTTACCTTTGAATCATGATATACGTATAAAGACACACGCCTTGGCTTAATCTAATGAGATGAGTTTGACGAACACGGCGGTAGTGAAAACTGCGCAGCCTTTTCAACCAGAAACCGAAAGTACGGACAAGAAATTCTGCGATATGGGTATTTCTATCTTTGCAAATTATTGTAATAGTGTCAAGCATCTGGTGAAACGTATAACTCTCTCCCTTTTTACTACAATGCGAATATAAAGCCCCAAAAGAGCAGGACGGTGGGGTCTAAAGTGACCTCATCCAGACATACATCGTATTGAAATAAAAATGCCTCACAAACAGTGCTGTCCCCTAAGGGTACGCGATGTGTGCTCCGCGTACTCTCACGAAATTTTGAGAAATATCGAGTACGAAACCGCATGGTATCATGGTCTCAAGAAAGTATTTGTTGTTATTTGGGTAACTTTAAACGAAGTTCCGCTTCTTTTTTCTTCTTTTTTAACAGTTATTTACAAACTTGAATGGAAACAAATGAGGAAAAACATCCTGAACTCCCCCAAGCCTCAAAATAATATCCTGCGTACGACCAGGAGAGGAATGAAAAACTGATGAAAGTGGCAACTGCCACCTTGGGCTTGGATAGACGATAGACGACCAGTCAAATGTCAGTCAGCGCGGCGCTGTGAGGTCACCAAGTCCAGTAACTCCGCAATTACAATACTCTTTAATTAAGACATCACCGCATACTCTCAATAATTTTCTTCAGGACAGCCCTACTCACAAGAGCGTATATGCGTAAATGTATAGTTTTTAAGCTAATTAACTTGCTATTTTATCTGCATATATATAGGCGGAAGCAGCGGAGTTGCAAACGGCATGTGTGCTACATGTATAGAGCTCCACTTATTCGTCATATTCAACTCAGATTAAATTAAGAGATTAAAATGCAGGTTAAAAAGTGAAAGGTAGGTGCGTAGATCTATGAGGGAAGAAAAAGCGAGTGAATGAAAATGAAAAATATTGTGGATAGACATTCTCCATTCTGTAGATATCAATAGAAAGAGAACTGGTAATTCCGATATTAAAAGCACTGTGCATCTAAATAGTGTAAAAAATAGTATTTTTGCATAAAAATGATGTTTTTATTATAATAAAAACGGCACAACTTTTGATATAAAAATATCTTTCTGACATGAAAAATTGTCCTTCTGACATGAAAAATCATGTCTTTCTGATATGAAAAATCATACCTTTTGAATATGAAAAATTATGTGCTTGAGATATATAAATTAAAAGACTTCTTTTAATCTACAAAGTAATATTGATCCCAACTATAATGTAATGTCGATTTCAGCTATTAAGAAGAAATGTGATTCTGAAGGCAACGGAGATCAATAGCACCAATGTATTTGGTAAATTCAATGGGTATAACAGGCTTGATATATGCATACAGATGTATCAGAGGATAAAGAAATATTAAAAGAGATGATATTGGGATATTAAACAAGAATTACCTGTTAGAACTGCCGATGACCGAGGCGTGGTTTGGATATTATTTGTTGCCGACTGGTGGCCATGAAATTAATTTGTCGCCAAATGTGTCAACAAACCAACTGAAAAATAAAATAACAATGATTATAGGTGATGACGATGAAAAAGCGATGATATTGAAATGGGGAAAACATGGGGGAAAAAAAAAGAAAACTTTCAAGATGTAATAACAGACGGGTAAAGGAATTTGTAAAATTAAATAAATTTCTTTTTAAATTCTGTGTTTCTCGATTACATGGAAAAGTCATTGGGAATATGAAAACTGATTTAAAGTGACATCAGAACAACGACATATTAATACAATAGTCGTGCCAACTCTACGGAGCCCAGGTCTCTTTGTTCCCCCCCCACCTCCTCCAATAAAATATTTGGGGGTTTGAGTCGAGTTCCCCAAATTAGTAGAGGATAAATGGAGGAATACAGAATATGGTGGAGGACATAGCATACTAACTGTTTATGTTTTACTTATTTCTGATTGGCTCACAACTGTATGTGCAGGCTCTTTCCGTAGGGCAACCCAATATTTTCTTCTAATTGACGCCCCTGTAATACGTTGAATATTAGTAACAACGTGTTGGAGAACAGATATAGGGTAAAAGATATAGATGTGTTTCGAGCAGCGTTAATGACCATAAATCTACACCCAATTTTAGCAATTAGTGGAAGGCCTTATTGAAGTCCACTCATAAGTATCCCTCCCTCACTTTTAATTTTACCCATCATTCTTCGGCCCCCAAAATATTTTCCGCCAACATGTGGCGCTGCTGCCACACAACCAACAATGCAGTGAAGCGGTGATACTCCGTATTCACTTGGAGTTCAGCTCAGTAGATTTCTAGTGAATGGCAGCGATATCCGTCTGAAATGCATTGATATATTTTATCTAATATCAAAACTTTTGCTACATAACGTTGGTTGATCCTGACTTGTAATGCATTCTGCGTAATGCTACGTCGGTTTTTTATACTACGTTTGTAAGTTATGATCAGGGGCGAATTGGGCCCTCTCAAAGGATGCATACCTTGGATTATCGGAGGGCGCGAGCCCTTGCTTATTTGGAGGCGTGTGTCCTATCGACCATGAGGGCGCACCAGCTGCCCAGTCCGCCTCTGGTTATAATGAAAATAGACAAGCAAAAACAGCTAATTTTGACACGAACCTTAAAAAACAGTTCACAACCCCGAGTTCACAAAATATTTTATTGCGCGCGCGCACACACACACACACACACACACACACACACACACACACGCAGGACTATACATGTGCGTGTCCTTTTGAAGTATTTAATAGAGAAATTGGTAATAAATTGTAATTCAATTTTGAATCAGTACTTTAAAAACATTAAGAAACGGATTGAGAGATCAGTGTATTAATTTAAATTTCCATTAATGAGTCATTTACACCACTGTTTCGCAATGTGAGCTTCGCGGAACTAAGAGTTTCACAAACAATTTGTAAACTATCGTCGAAACTTTCAAGAAAATCTATAAAATCTGTAGCATTTTTTTCCCACGACAACCTCTTAGATGAGTTACCTCTAACCGTAACAAATGTTCAGCAATAATAAGAAAGTGTTACCTGTCTCTTCATATTGATTTATTGCCGTTTTTATGTTTATATCCAAAAAGTGACAAACAACAGCTCTGTAGGTTTTCCTATAAATAATATTTGTAGGGAGGTTCTGTCAAGGCATGTGTAAAATAAAATAAAATAAATAAATTAATCAATTAATTAAAAAAATGGAATGCTGCAGGATGGAAAGTTTGAGTACCACTGTTTTACATCTTTCTTAGCTTATTCTTGGCTTTTATGATACAATATGAGAATGTTCAACGGGCGAGCGTGAATTTGTTTAATCCTTGCTAAAAATAATATTTTACAATACTTTTTGGAGAAAGCTTTTCCTATAATTATTTTTAACCACTGCAATGTTCAGTAAACAAATATTGATGATAATTGTGACGTAACAAAAAAATATCATTGTGACATAACGAGATAACGTCAAAACAATAATCCATTATTGATGCCAGTTGTGTAAATAGCTGCTCCACATTTATGTCAGGGTTGAATCTTCCTGTCCTACAAACATTAGAAAGACGGAAAAAAAACAGTGTTTCTTCTTTCATTATTAATGGAACCTGCCCATTACTCATTATCTCTGTTGCCTAATTGGGCCCAAAAAGGGCTAAATATTACCAACAAGGAACTGAATCTACTAGGTTCAACGCCCTAAACGTTAACAAATAAAGGTAAACGCGTCAACTGAACCATCGTCATAGGAATGTAAGAGCTTTTTTTTCTTTTTTTACAGCCTTATTGCATAGGAGAAATAACGTCTAATTAACAGCTCCAGTAAAAGAAACTATCCTATCTAAAACCTTTTTATTTATTTATTTTTTTTGTTTTCAATGCTTGACTCGAGTGTAACGGAGCATAAAATGGAGCACAACGATTACCGCAGGCAATTGCTTGAAAAACTTCCCTCATTTTACTCTTATTTTTTTCTTATCTTTTCCTGTTTCTTTTCTCCCTTCTTCTTAGATTTACTTTCGCTTATTCATAAGCTGCTTTGTGTCGTGCGGAACAGACGATTCCATGTGTTCACGTGGTTCGAAATCAACGGAAAATATACATTTTAGTAATTATGCACCGCTGCATGAACTCATACCTATTTCAATTGAAACGCCCTGATTACACTGCCATTTTCTATTCTTGATGTTCATGCACGATAACGAATTGTTTACCTTGTTTCTTAGACGTCGGGAAGTTCATGAGATGGCAGTGAAGTTCTTAAATTAGTCGCCATGTTTTCATTGTTAATTAAACGTTATTCAAATACAGGACACGAAACCAGAAGCTATGTTGCTTTATTTCCTTTTTTTCACTTTACAGACTTCATATTTCATGACATAACCACGAGATCTGCCTCATTTTCAAACACTGCTATTTCTCTACGTATATCACTTAGTAGAAATCAGACGAATACCTACATCACCTCAACCTGTCTATTGCGAGCACTCCTAATTGGATCTAGCCCATTTTCAACAGAGGATATATGGCAGTGTGAATACGTTTCTTCAAATATCCCTCATTGAACATGGGCCGTGTTTCAGGAAAGGTTCTAGTGGCGGACGTACAGAACGTTTTCTCCAAATTTGCCTTATAATTTGGCTTAAGGCTATGGGAGAAAATTTGCAGCAAAGATATATTCCGAGATAGAAGAGATTTGAAACGAAAGAGAAACGCGATTTTTATAATACTGAACTTACTTTTGGCGTTTGGACAAAAAGGTTTAGTCCTGGTTCGGTTTTGCTTACGTTTTTGTGTAAAAACCTGACTCGTTAGTATCGGTTTAAGAAAAACAGCACAGATAATCGATGTAAAATTAAATCGATAGTTTTATTGGATCCAGCGCCTGTTTCCATAAAAGGTGGAAGCTCAAAACGTGAATTTCAAAAATTTCAGATTTTAACTTCGTTTTGCCAAACATCACTTAACACGCAAAATTCGTTATTAAAAACACATAAAAAAGGTTGTGTAACTCTCATTTAAGCGACTATTGTCCCCCAACGTTTATTAACCATACAAAAAAAGTCAACAGTGAAACGGCTACAAATTATTTTTAGTTTTTCTTTGTAATAAATAAATAAAAAGTTATATAATTTAAAAGCAGGTGGTTCCATATTCAATATTTCCTCGGTATGGAAGAATAACTTGTTTTCGTAAACCTGATTATCGACAATTGTTTATTTAAATTCGGAAATGTTGGCATATGACCCGATTCTAGAAAGGAAGAATGAAATGTACAATTTATTCAAATAAAAGTAATGACACCTTTCGTAATTGATCTAAGTGAATTAGCGGTTACTGTCTCGAAATTGCTACCGCATTCACAGGGCAAAGAATAATCCACTATTTACTTCTTTAAAGTTATAAAATAACAAGGGAAATTATTTTTAATCCTCAGTTAGGGAAAAACAAGAAGAAAAAGTCTTGAGAAATGCAGAGCGATCGATTACGAATATTAGCATAAAGGAACATTGCAATATTTTTCTTATTTCTGTTCATATACTTTTAAAAGAGGGCATTATTTTAATAACTAAAATCACTCGACACAATCAGAGCTTAATTTCATTCATTCTAATTGATTACCACTGTGTAATAGTAATCAGATAACACGCAATACCTTCAATTTCAGCAGCAATTAATTTGATGGATGCGGTGATCATGTGTGATTTTCATGAGATTTTAGTTCAATGGGTTTTGAGGTTGAATAGAGGAAAATGAGTTTCGAGAGGGTCAGATGATTTGACCGAATCCTTTCACGACTGCAGGAAAAATTGGAATTTTAATGCACCGACATAATATACAGTAAAACCTCTCAACAACAATATTATACGGACCGAGAAAAATTATCTTTGTAGAGGGAGTTATTGTTATAGGGAGGGTTCATTATACAGTAAAACCTCTCTACAACACTATTATACGGACCGAGAAAAATTATCGTTGCAGAGGGATTTATCGTTATATCGGATATCGTTATTGGGAGGTTTAACTGTGTATATGCATAGGCTTAAGCTCACCCGAGAAAGTGTGTAGAATTAAAATTTGAAGGGCTCATCCTTTGAGAGCAAACACTACAAAATGACAGCTTTCCCCAATGAGACTTTTTATACAGAAATAAATGCATACATTTCCTTTGACTGTCCGCTATTTGTAATTTAATCTTGAAAAAAAAAGGCAATCAGTCTTCCCCGAACCATCGTAATTAGTAAAATAAATTTATCGTAGTTTGAGCAAAATGGCAGTAGTTTGAGCAAAATGGCAGTAGTTAGTGGTATAGATGGCTAACCTTAATCTCCCTTAATTACATGTTTTTGCGCTAATTTGCTCCATCTTTCATACACTTGGATAACTGGTATTATGCGCGCTCTGATTCTGGATCTGATATCCCTTATCACTTTAGCTATCGGTGATATCAATTTTTCAGAACCGTTGATTCCAATGTTTATTATTATTATTAATAGTGCTGGTGATCTATTTTTATTCTTCGGTTCAGAGATTTTTTGCTAAGTTAAAACAAAATCGAAATTAAAATTCGAATGGGAGATAATTGGGCTTGGCACAGCGAAGATTAACTGTATGAGCAAAAGTTCCATCGTCATAGGAGTAGTACAATTATAATTAAAGGTCAGATTATATGCACTAAAAACCAGCAAAATATGCATTAAAACCTCAAAATATGCACTAAAGAACCTCAAAATATCCATGTATATGCACTTAAAAGAAGTTAAAAAATTAAAATTAAATGTTCTTAAAATGAATAAATGTGTATTTAAAAATTTTTTTTAACGCTTGAAAATCTTAGGTCTTACATTTTAAAGCAAATTTATTAACTACCGAGTAGAAAAATTCGATATACATTAAACTAAATATTTTATACAACACAATCTTTATGACGGAATATCACAATACGTCTCTCGATGTTCTAAACAATTAAGTGTTATTTTTTTTTTTTCTTTTTTGCCAAAAGGGTCCATTTCGGAGCTACAAAAGATGTTGGACAGCACTTATAAATTTTTGCGAGTTATCTATTACGAATAGTTTATCGATGATAGAACCATGTCTATCACTGAAGGAAAATGGTGTGGAATTTTAGAATAAGTGTTTGTTTTAATTTGACCTTCAATCAATTGCCAGCCAAGCACAGTAAAACTCAGCTTTGGTCTTCATAACAAGGATGGTGACTATAATTCAGCTATGAAAACATTTTTGTCACACTAGGACGTAATTAAACGTGTACATTTACAAATTCCATTGCCTTTCCGCTCAGATAAGAAGTAAGAGGGAAATTTAACTTTAGCGTTGTGGTGAAATTTTTCGGATGAGGGAATAATAAAATTCTTAAAATTACTAAAACCCTTAAAATATGCATTTATTCTGGAAATTCTTCATCCTTTTCATGCACAAAAGCTAAAAATGGTTAAAATATGTAATTGCATACGCAGTTGCGTATAATCCGGGCTCTAGTTATAACCTTGCTACGCTTTTAACACCGACTTTTGCTTTTGTATTTGAAGTTCGAATATTCAAGGTTTAAAATTAAAATGCTTTTAAATATTTAAAATCTGTGTTTGCTTATTTTATAGCTCTTTGATACACATTCCTTCATGTTTTATTACATAATTTATTCGAATCACTGAAGATTTTTTACCCATTCAATAATTCTGACTCTGAACATGAAAAATATTCCAATCCAAAATGATTGAAAAGGCAACAAATTAACACAGTTGAATAATAAATTTAATCGTTCACAGCTGTTTCAATAGCCCTGGACTATTTTCGTCAGAACGGTAACTGATGCAACACACCGCGTAATACAACCCGTGTTACAAACGGCGGTTACATGTATAAGTAAAACGAACTGTATAATAAAGTAAAAACGAGGGTTAAAGGAAACGTCTCTGGTAGTGGTACATGAGTTTGAAGAAACGTCTCTGGTAGTAAAACGTGAGTTTGCACAGACACGTCCCTGGTAGCATAAGAATTGCTCTGAATGGGATGAAATACATCGTGAGTCATTAGAAACATTGGATGTATAATTGTTGTTCAAAGTGGGGAGAAAATTCGTCCAAAAGGGAGAAATGAAATTGGACGGTAACTAGTCATTAACAGAGATATCTGCGTTGGCGATTATATGTATGGCCTCAAAAAAATTGAGGTCCAGTGGAGAGTGATTTTTTTTGATCGAGTTGTGCTTTATGAAATAAAAATTTGCGTCCAGATTTCCATCAGTGTTTGCCCAAATCAGATCTGTGGTGTTCTTTTAGGCGAATTTGAAGGGCTCTGCATGTTTGGACAATGTAGAAATGATCACATTGACAAGGAATAGAATAAATTCCCCAAACATCAAAGTCAGGGATGAGGTCTATGAATTTGGAGAAATCCAGTTTATTAACGAGAGTGAAGATAACTCGAAAATTGAATTTGCGAGGGCTGGAAGCAATCTTGGTAGAGAGTTTTGGCACAAAGGTGATGCAGACAGTGTTAAGCGCAGGAGACGAGGAACCAGCGAGAGTAGTAGCAAGTTTAGATCGCGTGAGTTCCTTCAGGGCCCGATCGATGATGGAAGGTTCGAATCCGCGATCAACTGCAATTCTATGAATGTAGTTAAGTTCAGTTTTGGGTGCTTCATTTGTGGATGAAAACCTCAGTGCCCGAGAAACCAGCCAATAAAACGTGCTGATTTTCTGACAACGTGGATGCGCAGAATCGCCAATATTAGTGCGCAGTATCGTCGTCAAATTATATCAAAATATTCCAACCCATTTGTAATCCCTCCCACTACGTATCTTTCATTTTCCAGAGTGATTAGGAGTGATAGGGATTAACACAAAAGTAAAAAACCAGAAAGGAAGTAGACATTTTTGATACACGTTGTTCTTAAAGCTTCCCTCTCTCTCCCCAGCCCGCATGTGGTCGGTAAGGGCATATGGGCTATACTGCGCCAGACAGTATTTCCATCGATCGCAAAACCAACGACACCATCTCCCTCACCATAACAAAATTTATTTTGTTTGGCGAAGCAAGATATTAGTTTTCTTTGCGTCACAAAAATTTAATCAACAATAACGATTCTATTGTTTTTAAACATGACATTTTAGTAATATATTAGTTTAGAAAAATTAAAATGATTTAAATTTTTACATAATACTATATATGATTCAAGAACAAATATCTGTTTAAATGTTGGAAAAAAAGTTGGAACCGAATGGAATAAAGTCAAAAAAATTAATATTCAATAAGCATGAACTGCAGCATTAAAAACAGTGTAGTAAATTGTCTGCCTAATGACGTGTCGGCGAAACGACCTTGTCGGTGAAATGAAGTGTCGGAGAAATGACATGTCGGTGAAACGACACTGTCGGCGAAATGATGTGTCGGTGGAACGACCCTGTCGGTGAAATGACGTGTCGGTGAAGTGATTGTCGGCGAAATGAACCGGCCCCATTTGTGTGTTGCTATTCCATCTTTCACCAGAAGGACAAGGACAGACACGGTACCCTTGAAAATCTTCAAACAGATAACGAGTGGGAACTTGGATCTGAGGCTAAAAATAGAACTTCTAGAAGGGGGAGATTTACTGGCAATCTGCCAATTCTGAGGGGCTGGAGATATTGGCATTTAGATAGCCAAAAGTTCCCTAAACAACACAACAAAGCATTGGGGAAAACGTGAAAAGAAAGCAGGGAAATCTACATCAGCATGCTTTCCAGGACTTTTCCAGGTCTCACAAATTTCCAGGACTTTTCCATGTCTGAAATACCAAAAAATGAATTTCAAGGACTTTCCAGGTTTTCCAATACCCGTACGAACCCTGTTCTGACGAGGGCGGCTCAAGTTCAGTTCGAAACGTTCATTGCTTTTTATTAAACAAATCATACTACGCCTAAAATGTTGGACTCATTTCCTTCGTTTACTTTGCGTAGCGCTACGCCATAGTTTAGTTCTAAATTTACATGTTTCAGTGGACTGATCCATATTTGCTCACTGATGATGAACTAAGCATTTTTTTTTTTTATTTATCCCTGTGCAAATTTCAAAACGCGTTACAGTTACAGTTAATTGATGTTTGATGGTTAATGAAACACACGGGATAAATTGAATGCCAATACGGGATAATCTGAAAAAATTAAGTGAAATACTCGGGAAATATGAAAGAATTGGTAACCCTATTCATATTTTACTTTAAATACGAAACATGAACTTGAAAAAGCAATAGAAAAGGATTAAAATTACCATAAATGATACATGTATATTTAAAATTATTTTATACAATAATTTTTGCCACCCACGTATAGATTATAGCTCAAACTAGAGCTTTATTCGTTTTGGAGAAAAAGAGACGCTTTCCCCATCCTGGATTCGAACCAGGGTCCCTCCGTTTAGCCCGGAGTGTCTTGGACCGCTAGACGAATGAGGACAGGAAACAACGCTCTCTTTCTCCGTATGTAAAGGTGTTAAGGTATTATTACCCTCCGCAGGGATAACACAATTGCCAAATATGGTCAACACAAGAAAGCCTCCGGGGCGAGATTTTTGTGAGTTTTCGTGGGGGAATTTATTATACAATAATTTTTGCCACCCACGTATTAATTACAGCTCAAACTAGAGCTTGTGTAATTTTGGAGAAAAAGAGACGCTGCGAAGGGTAATAATATCTTACATCTTAAAAATAATTTTGTCCACGAAACAAACTGATCATGGCGAGAGAGGGGAGGGTGGAGGGATTGTTTAATCCACTTTCAGTAGAATTAATCAGAATACAAAGCCGCCAACGCGTCGCATAAATCATCCACATAGGAGCGCCATCTATATTCACAAAATGCACTTTCAGCTGAATGATTTTTCGGGTATGACAAATAATTCACACATGCACGCTGGGTCCGATTACTGCACGAATCTCCAACTTCTGTATGTGATTTTATGTAGCAAGTTTAAAATGTCAGTTTGAAACTTAGTTTTTTAAATTATAACTTAGGCGTCATTGAAAACAGCTTTAAACTATTGATTATGCAAATAACAAGAGTTTGCACATGTTATTACTCATTTAAGGTTGGTTGGTTATTTTTATGGCGCAAGGACAACAAGGGTCATTCTGCGCCAGACAAGGTGAGAACCCTTACTCATTGAATAATTTTGCTGCGAGTGTATGGGGAGGGGCCCCGAATAAATACTAGGCCTTTCGCCCCACTTAGGCTTGATCGGGCCCCGTGTGCATGACCAGTGACGAAGGAAAGTGGGGGGCTCAGGGTATCAGGCCCCCATTGCATATTAAAGCACATTATTTTTTTTAAGGCCGCATCACATAATCTACTTCGAAGCCACTTAAGTCCCCTAACCTCACAAGGGCGAATCCAGAAATTTTTCAAGGGTGGGGGCGATTTGTTTTCGATTCCTATTTTTATCCAAGTGTCTGGTACTTTTCATTTTCCATGACTGATATAATCCCTACTCAAGGGGGAGGGGGTGATCTCCCCATCTCTTACCTTTGACCCGCCAGTGCCCCCTCCCCATGAATTCTGAATTGCTGCGCAACTGTGCACGTATTTATGAAATCATTCCTATGCATAATTTTAGTTTTAAATTTACAAAATCTAGAATAAACATCAGCGACAGATATACACTGGGGCTGGGTTGGGCTAAAGCTTGAATTGTTAGAGAGCGGAGGGGCGTAACAAAGGAAAAAGCTTGCTTTCAGCCATTTTAATGTAACCATGACTGTAAAGTGGCGCCGTATATTGGCGTTATAAGCACAAGACCTTAATTCCCATTTAGTGACTTTTTGGGGACCCTGAAACTCAAGTTTCACGTATAGCGCATACATACACCAGTCCTCTTCATACATAAACTCATGTTTGTAAAAATTGCAACACCATGAAGGAATCACTTGATTGAGCTGAAACTTTCAGGAAATGCAAATTAGGGTATGCTATTCAAATGATTAGAATTTCAGAGTCATCGCCTCTGCGTGGGCTGAGCAGCGCCCTCTGAACTGCTGATGGATCCGTATAAATAGAGGGCTGTAGCGGGGCGTGTATGGCTATCTGCTAGTGGTAAACGTTACATGAGACGTCACTATGCCTCTACGACGAAAGAGGGCGACATTTCAGCAAGTTACGGAGTTTGAACGGGGACGAATGATCGGCCTTCGTGAAGGAGGGTTTTCTTATCGTGCAATAGCAGCTCGTATGGGGCGTAACAGCAGCACAGTGATGCGAGTGTGGAAGCAGTGGGTTCAAGAGAACCAGACAACTCAGAAATCCGGGAGTGGACGCCGAAAGGTGACGTCAGCACGGGATGATAGACACCTGGTCCGCATGGCGGTGACGGACCGTTTTGCTTCATCTGGACAGTTGGCAGAACGTTGGTGCACTGCTACAGGTGTATCATTGTGTGCTTCATCAATTCGTCGGCGTCTACTGCACCGTGGACTGCGTGCAAGAGTTCCTTTATACAGGATCCCCCTGACGCAAAACCATCGGCGCCTGCGGCTACAATGGGCTCATGGACATAGAGACTGGCGTGCTGATTGGCAACAAGTGGTGTTTTCTGATGAATCCCGCTTTAATTTGGGGTACAGTGATGGCCGCATCCGTGTTAGACGCTATACCGGTGAACGCCACCTTCCGGAGTGCGTTATCCAACGTCATAGTGGACGAACCCCCAGCGTTATGGTCTGGGGTGCGATTGCGTATCATGGACGATCTCAGCTGCTACGAATTGTGGGTAATCTTAACAGCAACCGGTACATCAATGAAGTTCTGGAGCCCGAAGTTGTTCCCTTCCTTCAAGGCATTCCCGGAGCTGTATTTCAACAGGACAATGCCCGCCCACATATTGCCAGGAATGTTCAAGACTTCTTTTCATCACAACAGATACAGCTTCTTCCTTGGCCTGCCTATTCGCCGGATATGTCGCCGATTGAACATGTGTGGGATTTCGTTGGTCGGCGTCTCGCTCGTGATCCTCGTCCCATAGCTACTACAGATGAACTTTGGGGTCGCATACAAGCAATCTGGAATGCTCTTCCTCAGGCACACATTCAACATCTGTTTGATTCCATGCCACGTCGTATAGCATCACTTATTGCAGCGCGTGGTGGCTTCACCAAATACTGATTTTCGACATGTAATATTATTTTTTTGCTTTGTAATTTTAATCTTTTAAATTTATAAATTTTTAAATTTGTAATTTAATCTTTTTAAATTTGTAATTTATTTGTATCAACACAGGTCGTTTGTACATTAAATTTCATTCAATTCGGACGAGTCCTTCATGGTGTTGCAATTTTTTATAAACGTGAGTATTTGTTACACAACCCATAGTTTAAAAATATCGATTCGAAAATTGAAAATACCGATTTGGATTTTTTTTTTTTAAATAACGCTGGCAAGTGAATGCAAAATAATGAAATGTATTTGAAGAGGAAAACAAGTTCAATTTAGTTTCGCTTTCTCGCAAAAGTGTCAACAATATTACAGAGGGCAAGAAGTTTTAGGGCATATTAGGGCCGGCACAAAGATTTCTTGTATCTCACGCTTGACGTGCAGCCCCAGCGAGAGCTAAAGATTGTGCCTCCCACTTCTTTTTATAATATGATAAATATTCTAATTTTCAGGTAGTTCTTCAACTTTAGAAAATTCATGCAACTAATAAATTATTACGTGAGGCCCTAGGCGGCCGTCTTACTGTCCTTACTTTTAAGGCCGCTTTTGTACGAGAAGGTAGCAGTTTCGCATAAAATTTAAGGGAATGCTGTTTAGCGTTATTTGTAGAAAATCCCAAGAGCAGGCGCCACGAAACACTACCGTGGCGCCATCTTACGGACAGTTCTACAGTAAATTTGCCTGTGTACTAACCCCTGGGGATCTAAAAGAAGTTTGTAAAATAAAAAAATTAAATATTGTTTTAATTAAAAAGAGTTTGTAAAATCGAGAGTTCGCAAATAGAAATGACATTAAAAATTGAAAAATACACTACTAATTAGAAAGAAGAGATTAGTAATTTTATTGTGTTTCCCCCACCCCTAGCAAAATTACGACATATAGGGCCTCAAGACCGAAGCCAGGATTTAATTTCGGGGGTGGGGGAGGAACATGTATTGATACAAGCACAACATGTAAGGCCGTAGCCAAATCCCGTTAAAAATGTAGTTTGGGGGGGGGGCTAAGATTCCCCCTTCTGGATACGGGCATGATAAGCCTCGTCTACGCAGGGAGGGAGGTTAATGAAGTTGCAACTATAGGCATAATCTGGCGGGGCTAGGAGGGGCATTTGCCCCCCGTTTTTTTAGAAAAGACGAAAAATCGTACTTTATCCCATACAATTTTTTTTAATATTTTGCCCCCGTGTTTACGCTATATTTAACCCCTCAAGTTACGCCTCTAGTTGCAACCCCCTCATTGGGATGGAATTTTGTACACATACATATAAATATATGGAGTTGTAGCTCTGTAACTCTCCCGTTGTAGGCCCGTAACCCCCCCCCTTATAAACTTCCTGCCTACGCCACTTCTCTTATTCTTTTACTAATGAAAATCTGAAGTTGTGCGTGTATAATGAATATATTTTTTTCATAATAATCAGAACACAGCACCTTAACTTATCAATAACTTCCGGCACTTTCACATATTTTTACTTTCTAAATTCAAAGTACATATATCAAATATTTCTTCTGCTTATGACATAGGAAAGGGGGGGCGGGCTCAAGCCCCTCCTTGAAAATAAAAGCAGATTTTATCTAACGCCGTATCACACGAACTTTTTAAAGTTACTTAAACCCCCTAATTTTTACATTGCTGCGCCACTGTTCTACCCCATATCGCAGTTTCTCAAATGAAGCCACAAATAAATGTAAACAGTGCCCCCCCCCCTCAACATTTAAGTAGCGTGCTGCTTTTCATAAATGTGTAACATATGAAATTGCGAATGCAAATTCCCCTCAGCTATTTTTTCCCAATTGGGAGATCGAAATCTAACCAGATTGAGGAAATCCGACCCCCCCCCCATTTTTTTTCCTTCAAAATTTTGGCGCTTAGGTTCATAAAAGAAGAATGCGTAATTTTAGTTTCGTGGGGTATTTTTCTGTACAAACGCAATAGTTTCGAAAAAGAAGAGTAAACTGTATGTTATTGAAACTACTTTTGGTTGAAATACATTTAATGTGTACTATGAGGTTTTTAACACAATGAACGAATTTATTCAACAATATTTAATAACACGATGTTTTATGATAAAACGTGGACATGCAAATATTGTTTTGGAAAAATTTGTATTTTATTAAAAATACGAATACTAATTCTAAATTGACAGACGGTATATTAAATTTGTGATACGGTACACATACAAATCTTTGGGACAAAGGGATAGAAAAAAAAAAACGAAGAAAAAGAATAAAATAGAGGACGATAATTAAAGGAGAGGAAATATATATTTTTCTGTGGTTTCATTACCATCAATTTACTAGCAAAATTTACGTTATCTTCATAAACATGCGTGCAAGATGTTGACATACAACTTGTCAATAAGTGTGTGATGCATTTGTAAAAGTATTAAGGATTAGCGTAGTTTTTCCTTTTATAGTAAAAAGAAGTCGAATAAACACTATTGGCAGTATGAGCGGGAAACAGACGAGAAATTGAATCAATCTGTTGATATATTCAAAAGTGTCATTACCCTTTCGTTGCTTAGACCATATCGAGCCACGGACCTCTCCTGAACTTTCCGGAAAAGTCTCATTTATATCCCGGGAATATAACACCCAAAAGGCTAGGACAAAAGCAGGATAGAGATCTTAACGCATAATGATATTGAATATAGGGCTTTTCCGCTGTCTGCTATGAAAAAAATTATTTACCAAATTCAATGTTTTAAATATATGCTGTGCCTTTTAGTGATCGAGTTACAATTGCAGCAAAACCCAAGTCATCTGTTATGACTGAGATAAAGGTAGCTCCGGATAATATAAAATTTAGACAGTGTTTCTCAAAGTGTGGTCCGCGGAGGCTTATCAAGTGGTAAGCACCAAATTTCAGAAGAAAAAAGTAGAAACTGCCGGCGAAGCTAGAATTTAGGTTCAGGTGAGATTTAAAACATTTCTCATGAATATTACCCATTATAAACTTTACTTTTCGGCATTTCGTGAAAGGTTTGAATCTGTCTACATTACGTATTATTTAATTAAATTAAAAATGTAATTTTCATGGTAAATTTGACAAAATAAGATCGTAACTTATACTCTCCTTATCAAATAGTGTTACTCTAAAAATTATTTTGTTTCAGGTGGGTTTGGCCACCAACCCATATTTTAAGACCATGGTTGAAGATTAAAAAAATTTTCTGCCAAAAGCTGGTGCTTTTTTAAAGTAAAAAAAACTGAAAAAGCTTAAAGTCTACCATAAAAGAAGTTAAAATTAACTACAAATTATATTTCAAGGGATGAATAAATCTCTTCTGCCGAAGCTCTTATATATGTATATAAGCCTGCCAATAAATCACATTAATTGAGGATTACTTTGGACATGCCTTTCCTTGGGAGAGTCGGGGTGGGTGGAGATCAGCATGACGGTGGATAAGCAGGGCTTAATATTATTAACCATACGTTGGCAAACTTAATTTCAGGCAATATATTTTTAAGGGTGGGGGTGGGAGAACCCCCCAGGGTGGTTGATAAATAAAGGAATACTCAAAGTGGTCTGTCTGTAAGCAATCAAAGTTTGAGAAACACTGATTTAGAGGATCAGGTGTAAATCTGTTGTACACTGGACGGAAATGCGGTTAATTAAATTATATCAGGGTAACGGAAATCTACACATTTCGAATTTTGTGATATACAGTGCGTGTCTCTGCGTCTTGACCCTCGGGTGGAGAGGATAAATTGGCATTCCAAATAGTTCATTTTAAGATTTTGTTTAGTCACGTTGTGTAAATGGAGAAGAAACTCATTAACTCCACATTGCAAAACGGATACCCGCTTAGATAAACATTAATTCATCTTCTTTCCAATAAAAATAAACTACTATTAGGACTATTTTAAACATATTTAAAAAAATCGTTATAGCCAATAAGAAGTTCAAACGCAGCCATGCATCGTAGTAAATGCTGACCCACTATGTAATTCAACATAAAAAAAAAAAAATCTGTAAAATGTTTCTGTTAAAGCAAAAAATAATTAGCAAATTTAAGAAATATCATTAGTTTTTTTTTAAACTACCCTCTAACTCAGGGTTGTATAACATATATGTGGGTCAAAATCCGGCCCACAGACAACTATTTGGAATAAAAAAAAAATTCCAAAACAAAAATTTTAGAATTTTTTTTTTTCAGAAAAGGGAAAAACCGCGGAGACCGCATATATATTCTCTTTTCAGAAAACACTGAAAAACAATAGAGGGAGTATACCGTATTCCTAACATGTTTTCCGCCATTTAACAGTTTTCCGCCATGTTGTGGCTTCCCTGAGTCTGCGTCGACATTACTAATGAATGCGAGAAACATCACAGTGACGGGATTTCGTTACGAGGTTTACTGAGTAACCACATTAATTAGTAATGTTACATATACTGAGTAATTCACGTCAGTAGATTTCAACATTAACAATAGCTATCAGTGTTGCATTTATGGAAAACTTTTACCTTACCCTTTTTATTGTTGAACGTATATACAAATACACACACACATATTGCACGAAGGACAAACTAAAAACAAAGCGGGTTCAATATCTATTGAAATCTATTAATAAATGTTAACTATTTTATAAATTATAACTATTTTGTCAAAAATTGCAAAACTAAATCATTGCTTCATTCTATGTAATGACATTCAGTGGTAAACAGCAGCATGGCAAAAAAAATGGCTTCACTTTTGGAGAGTTGTGCTCCCTTCGTTTATTTTCAATTTTCAGTACTCGTTGCTCTTTTCCATATCGCAAGTGAACAAACGAATAATTAAAAGAAACTGCGACGATATTTTTTTTTTTTACGAAACCGTTGGCCCGCGAGATTCGCGAAAAATTTTTAAGTGGCCCGCTGTCTAAAAAGGTTGGCCCACCCTGCTCTAACTCAACGCCCGCGTTAAGGCGCTTACCTCATGATGTGCCAGCTTATCGAGATGGCAATGCGTGTGCATATTTAACAATCATAAAACTGCTTAGATTGGTATGCATATACTTGTAGACAATGGTAAGTACGGTGGGCAAATAGCGCAGTACCATTGCATCTTCTTCAAACCCAAGACGCAGATTTGATATCGACATCATCATCTATTTCAAGGACATTACAGTCAATCATAAACTGATCATGGGATCATCAGTGTGCAATTGTCGGATTGACAATGCTGTCAAACAAGGAATGTCAATGTCAATAACAGATGATATCAGCGGTGGCGCAAAATTCACGAACAATGGATGAGTGATAAGAGGGGCTCACGTCAGATAATGTGAAGAGAGAGAGAGAGAGGAGTTCCTCGAACTACATTCCACACACACACACACACACAGTGTGGTTTTTTTCTTTAACACAAAGCTTACAGTATACAAAAGAACATATCCTCCATTTTGAGAAAAAGAAAAAGATTGTCGTATTTATTTTATCTCTTAAAATTGTTGTAGGTTTTTATTCTATTCTAGCAAAGGTTTTTAAACTGAAAATGGCGAAATTTTATGATAATTCCAGTAATTTATAGTATATTTAAAGTGTTTCAGATGTAATTTGGAGAACATCAAGTGGTTGAGTGACTGAAGCCGTGGCTTTGGAATTTACCGACTGGGCTTCAAATCCAAGGACCCCTAGACATCCGTTAATATGTGGTGGCTCGGTGGTTACTTTGCGATACCCTAAATGAAGCGGTATATTTTTGACTGTGATCCATGAACAGCTAACGTCATTGAGCCGGGACCTACAATTTACCACGAATCCGAACCTCTGTCGTCTAGGAAATCGAGCTCCGGACTACGATGGGCTGAAAAATGGCACGCCTTTTATGGTACCACTGGAATCGAACTAAGATTAATGGTACGATAGATTAGCGCGCCACCTATACGCCACCGTATAAGCAATGATGAGATACAGCATTAAGAAGAAAATACAGAAAGTTAGTTATTAATTTGAGAAGCGGTTGTCTCCCCGGCGTTTATAACTCAAGTTATCAAAGTACAGTGGGACTCAGCTTTAACGAACACGCCTATAAAAATGTATGGTTATAGCGAACAAATTATTTCCGCTAGTTTGATTGAATATTATATATATATGATTATACCGAATTATCGCTATAACGGATAATAGCTGTAACGAGAAAAATCATCCGATTTCTTGATGTTCGCTATAATCGAGTTTGACTGCATTCTCAATTTTCGTTATTTCGGTATCCGATTTTGAGAAAAATAACGAGACCATAAGCGTAGAGTTATATGGGCCCACGGGGCCCGAATAATAATTTTGAGAACTCTACGTTGATATCGTAGATATTGTTGAAGACTTCACGCTTCTGAAGTTGAAGAATTGCAAACATCCGTGGGCTTAACGAAAAATTGGGTGACCGTTAACATTAAACAATTTTGAGTGTTGCTGAAGATTTATAAAGTGGGCCAGCTGAACTGGACAAACAGGCTTAACATTGTCTCGGAGCGATGGTGAATTCACGGCTGTATACTCGTAACCAGTTCTGAACTATGATCCACTTGATGCAGTATTCTAGTAATTGGTGAATTTCACCATTACTAGAAAGCGCATTAACTAAACTAAAAGGTAATTACGGTTTTAAATGGCAAGGGCATTTGTTAACTAACACAAAGAGATGCATCCAATTGATATTCTTGTTTCATTCGTATGCATGTCTTCCGCTTCAAGCGAACGGGGTTATACTTAGGATTTGAGACGGGACCGTTGGCTTTACAGGAATGCGAATAATGATAGATTTAAGCGCAATCTAGTGTACGGGGAAATCGAACTCGGGCCCACTGGACTTAAGACAGTGATCGTAACCACTACGGTACTTTTTGGATTGTAGGCGAACATGATATATGGTCAATTTCAAATTCACGTAGTTTCCTATTTAAAAAAATGTATGTTGTAATATAAGAATATTCACTACCATTATATGTAATTTTCTTTAGTAAAAATAAACTAATAAGTGATTGAAGTCTTTATCAACAGTCGATCCACTTTTTCTTTAAACTTCGAGAAATTTAATTTATACTTTTATCTCCATTTCTCACTACATTTTTATTGATATATAATTACATAAATTAATGAAATAAACATTAATCAGGTAAAATTACGCTAAACGTATAATCATATTAAAACGTATCATATAAAATGTAAGTCGTATTAATCTTAAATAATTAACATATGAAAATGCTCGTGCGTATCTGTAGCAATTGGGTTTAAAATAAAGGTTGAAATAAACAAAAAAGTAGACATTTCACTGTCACAAAATGGTTCATAACGACCTCATTATTCAGATAAAAATATTCTTTTTTAGTGAAATAAATTTCAAGAAAAAGTAGAAAGAACATAACGGTGCTCTTTCCACTTTTCATTACTCGCTTAAAATATTTTCTGTATGGAAAAATAAAATTTTAGGGAAATTTTTAAATGTCAAAAGTTTTTGAGGAGTGTTTTTGAAATATTTGTGGGAAAAAATATACCAATTTTTTAAATGAACCGCATTCTACGAAACCAACCTTCTATATGTCGAAATAAATGGAGCAAAAGGACTGAAGTATTTTAAGTGATCAAAATTTCCAAGAAAATTTCTTCTAATTACTTTCCCATTAAAGGTAAGGAAATAAGAATACACATTTAAACAAATACAGTCGAACCTCGTTAAGACGAACACCAAGGGGAACAAAAAATCTGTTCCTATTAACAGCAATTCGTCTTATCCGGAAAGGGTAGTATGTTATACACTCTGACGGAACTTCCGAAAACTGTTCGTATTAAAAGTAATTCGTCTTAAGCGTGTTCGTCTTAACGAGGTTCGACTATAGTGCCATATTGCGTGATTTTAAGATATGCCCAGTGGTCGTTAACTCGAATTCAGTTCGCTAGGTGGCGCTGATGGAGCCGTGTGTTGATCCTTTACATTCAGTGCGTGGAATTTTTTTTCCCTTCCAGCTCACATCACTGGCGTACGCAGGGGGTGTTGATGGGGGTTGTAACCCCCCATTGCAATGAAATTTTGTATATTTAACATAGGAATATGTGAGTTGTAGCTCTGTAACCCCCCCCCCATTGAGCACAAAACCCTCCTTACGAACTTTATGCGCATGCCTATGAATCACATGAACCAAAAATAGCTAGTAAGAACCATAAAAGGTTGAGAATCATGCTTAAATCATACAAGAGGTTAAAAGTTAGTTAATCAATTAAACATTTATGCATTAAAATAATTCGTTTATTATCGTTGAAAAATAAGGCGATTAATTAGTATTGGATGATCAAATCCTCGCAAAGAAAATGATGGTATTTCGGCGTACATTGAGACCCGGACCCACATCATCTTAACTGCCGGTCGAATACTCTACCCATTAAGCTAGGCGTCGATCAGTCAGCCCCTTGTGATTATATATAAGGCTTTCACTGTGGACAAGTCCTCAAAGAATGGTTCACTGCTTAGACTGCTTTTTAAACAAAAGCGACGTTTGGCCGCTTTGATTTAAAAAGCAGTCTAAGCACTGCATCATTCTTTGCGAACTTATCCGCAGTGAAAGCCCTATATACACTCACAAGGGGTAAACAATCGACACCTATAGTTTAATAGGTAGAGCACTTGACCGGCAATCAAGAAGATGCAGGTTCGGTTCGCATTAGGCGCCGAAAAATCAGTCTTTTCTTGGCAAGCATTTGATCATCTAACACTACGGCTGCGATGAGGATTACTCGAACAAATAATTAGCATTGGTCAAATTATCTAACCATCATGACCAAACTTTTTTATAATAATATTGTTCCCAAGTGCTTCTCTAGTGCCTCAAATTACAGCTTTCAATGGTATTTTGATCCCCCTAACGTTGCCATAGATGGATTTTCTAACAAAATTATTCCAAATGAATTTCCTAATTCAGTGCGAATCTTGTAAGTTAACTAACTGTGGAATTAAAGACATGGGCTTCGGTATACAGTTCGTATACAGTTGTATGGTATACAGTATGGTATATAGTTCGGGTATCGGTAGACAGTTACGAGCGTGCGAAATTCCTGACAAATTTCATTTTTAATTTTTATTTTACATGAGGCCTGTGTTTCTATGGTGCAAGGACAACGGAGATCATGGTGCGCTGGGACTTTTTTTTTTTGTGGAATTCGAATCTTTTCTGCCAAGAAAATCAACCCCAGACTACGGTGAGCAGTAAAATGGCAAGCGTTCTATGATAGCATTAGGAGGCGATTGATTGGTTGTATTTTTACGACGCAAGAACTATTCGAAGACGCCTTCAGAGTTGAACTCAGGTCAACAGCAAGGTAGACGAAGGTGATACCATTACGTCATCGTAGAGTGTGGACCTACATTTTCCCGAGGAATCCGAACCTCTTAAGGTCTAGGGAACCAACTTCCTGACCACAGTGAACAGAGTCCATAAGCGTCCTCCCCCTCTTTCTTTTTCTTTTTTTTTTCACCATTGGGAATTGAACTAGGATTAACTGTGTCCTAGGTTAATGCGCTAATATTGTCCTACCACAGGGTCTATTTTGTATACAGTAAATATTAACGGTACGCCAGGTGAATGCATTACCATTGCCCCACTGCAGGTATTATTTGGCATACAATAAATATTAACGGTATTCTAGGTTAATGCGCTAACATTGCTCCACCAGAGGCCCTATTTTGAATACAATAAATAAAAAAAAAATGTCAATTTTCCAAAACAATGATATGCGTCGAAACAAAAACGGACCTTGCGGTGGTGCAGCGATAACGCGTTTGTCTAACGCGCTGCCATCCCGTATTTGAGTTCCAACTGTGCCAAAAAGACAACGCTTTCCGACTAATTACCCATTGTAGTCCGGAGGTTAGTTTCCTAAGCCATACGAGGTCCGGATTCCTCGGAAAACGGTAGATACCCACGCAGCATAACCGCTGCTGTTTTTGAGTCGTAAAACTTACAAACAAGTCCAAACAAAATCGAATAAAAAAAAAGAGTGTTGAAAGCGAAACGACACAAATTAAATAAAAATTTCGAATGCGATGAAAAATCAATTATCTTGCGAAATACTATTAATCATTACGATTCAACTTGAAAAGCACGTAGTTCGAAAGCCAGTTTTATTGGGCTTCAAGATCTCTTGGGCGGCAAACCCCCAGACAATGTCTTTTCGAACAGTGAAACGATTTTCGAGAGATTCTTGGGCGAGAAAAAAAAAGAAGAACGTTACAAATTGCGAAATTTGGGTGCAATCAGCAGCAAAGCCTCACATAATTAAGATCTAATGTTATAGATTAAGCTAGAAGTCTGTTCTTTGTGGAGAAATGGGAGCCGGAAGGCAAACTATCTATTGTTGAAAAAAAAAGTTATTAAAGATATGGGAAGACGCAGTTGCCATCTTGAGTTCTTTGAACAGACTCTTTTCTATTTTTCAGGATTCACAGCCATTTGCAGCTAAGTTGCTTGCAGCAATACACTACAGGGAAGTTTATATTACAGCTTTCAACACCGCAGCTGCAACGGCACACATCGCAGCCATATTTAATGAAAATTAGAGCAAGATAATGCAAAGTGGATAATTGCGAACTTCATTAGAGTGGGGAAGTGTCAGTCCACTTTTTTTTATTTGCATGAGGCTGCTTGCCTTTGAATACTGCTGTCTATGGAAGGGGAGGGTGAAACGAAGAAAGAGAAGAGAAGCTGTTTCCATTCCTAGCAAGTATTGATCGCCAAGGCCATGCCGATAGATGCCTGCAGAAATTGCTTTGGGGACAGAAGATACGGGTTGTGTGGAGAAGGCAGAGGGGTGCTCCAGAGCCAATCGCCTGGCGGAGCACCAGGAGCAGGTCCTTGACGCCGCCCCTGCTTTCACGTTACGATCGATTCCGGAGTACGACTGCGGGAGTCCCGGCCCTGACCTTGTAGCTTCGCCCCACTTCGATCGCTACGACGGCACAGTAGCATTCATGAAGCGTAAGGTGGGACCACAATTACGCTTCTGATTTATGGCAACGATAAGAAAAAGGCTGGTTTTCGTTCCATACCCAGAAAAAGGAGCTCGCGAAGGTGGGTTAAAAAATTCACCCTTGAGCTGGTCATCATGAATTAATGAAGTCTGGTTAACATAAGCGACTGGAGTTTGCCGAGATAATAAACTCTCGTAAAATATGGTTAAGTCAAAATCTAAAAAAAAAAAAAAATTAAAACAGTGGTCAGTTCAAAGCTAACATAAAAAAAGCAGAGAAGAGAGAGCTCACATATACATTTTTCAATAGAATAAAACAGGCGTTAAAGAGTTAATTGGGGTTCCCACACTCCCTATGGGAAAAAAATTCCCTGACTTTCTCGGTGTTTCCAACAAATTTCCTTAACTAATCTCAAACAAAACTTTGAATTAAACTTCAGTTTTGGGTAAGATATCTTCACGTGAAATTTATCTATTCAGAACAGAAGTTAAGATTCTCCCTGACTTCTCCAAGATTGAGCAAAACATCTTGTTTTTCTTGATTTTTAAGGACGATTTCCAATTCCCTGACAATTTCAGGTTCTTCTGCGCGGAACACTTGTCAATATCATTAATGGCATTTTGATTTTTTCTCTGCGATTGATATATCAACTAAAATTGCAGATATAACATAATAATAATAAAAATATAAATTACAGATTCCATAATGCTAGAATTTTCTACAAATTTTTATTCCAATTCATGGAAAAGAAGGCACTAGAGAAATGACAAATGAAGATAAGGGGCAAATACTTATCACGGGTCTAGAAAGATTACCTTATTTTCAATTATTTTTCAAGACAAAATTACAGTAGTGCAGTTATTTTTATTTTAGAAATATTTGTTATTGAGTCTCGCATATTACAGTTGTTATCAACGATGATTTTGAAAGGTGGATTGATTATACACTTTCTCGTGATGGTTTGTAAGCAACTTTCTCTAGAAAGTGAACGTCGAAGTCCCTGCAGCTACAGATCCGTCCATAAAACCGTTTATAAAATTTCATGCAAGAACTGTAATCGTATATCCATCGAATAAACTTCCAAGACATTAACTTGGTAAAAACAAAACAATAGAAAAAAAGAGACGAGACCATGAAATAGCGGGGGAATTTTTTTTTTGTAAATAATAGCGGGGGAATTTTTTTTTTTTGTAAATAATATTGTGGCAATGTTTGTGAATTGCTGAATGCTTGCTGTGGCGAAGCAGAAAAACTCAAAAATTGCGAAGGTGTTGTGATTAACACAATAAGCACTGACAATAGCAACATAGTATACCAGCAGACCAGGAAGCGACATGTCGCAAACCATCCACAGCGCCAGTTCTGAAACCACCCAGCATGTATAAATATTTATAATCAGTGCGTGAAAAGCACCAGATACTACTCAGGTCAGCTGATCAAGTGCATAGATGATTAGGACAACGCATGTTGCGCTTCTCATGCACTGGTTGTAAATATTTGTGCATGCTGGACGATTTTAGAACTGGCGCTGTGGGTGGTTTGCGACTTTAGGTTCTATGACATATTATCGTTCACCTTGATGAGTACTATGACCCCTTGAAGTTTGTAACCCTGGTGCTGAGACACCCTGTATACACACACGGTTTCAATTGACGTTTTTTGTACTATTCAAATTGTTAATTAGTGGCATACCGAATGTTAATTATATGTTTACCCCCAAAGTTTCCAAAGAGGGGTCATCCTAATTTTGGTTTACGAGATACAAGTCTTGAGGGAGAGGGAAGCTCAGTATACTAATAATAACATCTGCATATAATTTAAGCACATTATTTTTAAATATATAATCGTTAATAAAATTATACATATGTTCTAAATTTTATCCCCCGGGTTTTGAATTTAAATATTCTCATCAAAGACTTCAAATTCATCATTTACATACAGTGGCGCACCCAGAATAATCCCAAAGGGGGAGCAATAGTAAGAAAGTTTTGGTGGAAATAAAGGGCCAGACGCCATATCAATTACGGTTGTCTTTTTGTGTACTTTTATCATTATTGAATTACTAATAATTCTATAATGCAAGATACTTAAATAATTAGAAGTAGTAGATTATCTTTG
>QLNU02003225.1:83076946-83092459 GCA_006491805.2 Dysdera silvatica | reverse complement strand
GGCCTAGGGAACCAAACCCCGGACTACAGTGAGCAGTGCGATCTTTTATGAGATCTCTGAGTAAGCGTTCTTTTTGCACTGCTGGGAGTCGAACCCGGATTAGCCGCGCAATAGGAGAACGCGTTACCACACACAGTGAGAATTTAATCGGTAAGTTTTATTTTTTTTACCGTTGGATGCCGCACCAGGGATAACGGCACACTAAATGAACAAAGTATCACTGCAGATGCCAGTTAAAACAGAAAAGAAAGGGGGAAAAAAGATAACTCATAATATAGACAGGACCGTCCTTAGTTCATGCGTGACCCGGGGCAAAACATTTCGGGGCCCCATACATATACGAGGAAAAAAAATGGAATAATGTATGACTACTAAACGGCACGAAATGCGAGATCTGAAGTAAAAATATTTTTGGGGAAATTTTCAATATTACAAAAATTTCAAATTTGAGAATTAAGGTTCGCGGGGCATGGGCCCCGCTTGCCCCTGCTTAAGGGCAGCCCGGAATAGAGATATAATTTTATCATTCATTTGGTAAACGTATGTAAATTAAACGGTTTTCTCATATTTCGCTGTATGAATGGGCGTAACCAGGTGGGGGCCGGTCCCCCCCCCAGAATGCTGGTTGCCCCTCCCCAGAAAAATCTTATATCATGAATTTAAGCTACTTTTGAAAATGGATTTGAAAGCGAAATATTTAAAAAAAAAAATGTGAAAAATATGCATCGCTTTCAGAAAAATAAGATCTAATGTAATTTAAGGTTTAGAAAGCGGAAAATTAAAAAAAAAAAAAAAAAAAAAATGGTGGCTTGTGCGTACACGGGGATTCAAACCCGCGACCTGATGTTCCGAATGGAGTTAAATTCGTTCAATGCTAGAGATTTCTTAAAAAGATGAATGAGAAATCAACTATTGGTTTAAGGGCGATCGTTTCTGGTGCGTAAACTGAATAAAAATGCACTTCAATTTATGCAAGTGACTAGGTAAAAGTTTGAAGTGGAATTCCTTATAGAGGGAAAAATAGGCTTGAAACGTTATTAAAAAATCCCTTTTTTTTCAAGATTTCAATACGGTTGTCCTTCCGTTTAAAATTCGAGTTAAATGTTTGAAAAAATGCTCTATTTTAGCGTTAACTAGTGAGAGTTTTTTCTCTAAATTATTAGGGAAGAATAACTAATTGACTTTTGAATTTCAGAGACCCTTAAAAATGGATTTAAAATGAAATAAGCATCGCATTCAGAAAAAATACAATGTGTTTAATGCAATTTACGACTTGGAAAAGGGGTGAAATTTGAAAAAAAGTTACTCGTGCTTAAAAGGGGATTCGAACCTTGGCCTTTATTGTCCGAACTGGGTTAAATTTCGCTGCAATGCTCAATATTTCTTAAAAAGATGAATGCGAAATGGAGTATTGGATTAAGGGAGAGTATTTTTGGTGCGTAGGCTGCAGAAGAATGTGATTTAATTTATGCAAATGGCATAAAAGATGGAGGATTGACGTGGAATATCATATGACGGAAAAATGGATTTAAAATGTTATTTAAGGAAGGCCCCTTTTCAAGATTTATGATAGTTGTTCTTCTGCTTAAAATTTGAGTTAAATATTAACAAGGTTCCAAAATAAATACTTCATTTTTTAACCCTTGTATGGGCAAATAGTTGTTTGCTGGAATTTTGTTTTCAGGTAACGTATAGTGTACTTTAAACACGTGAACTGAAACATTTGTTAAAAATATGTTCCCTTTGCCTGTTAATAAAAATTCGATTATGGGAAGATCATCCCTGTTGCCTGTTTAGAACCGACAGATAGATGTGCGACAAATATCTAAGTGGGAATATATTTCCCGTCACCCGTTTAAGGGTTAACACCGGCAGATATGAGTAAACTTTTTTCTTTCAATTATTGAGCGAGAATAAGGACTTAAGAGGGAGTCGTGAATTTCAGGTATTCTTAAAAATTGATTTAGAAATGAAATATACATCTTAAAAGTGTGAAAAAATATGCAATGCAGTCACGAAAATACGATCTATTTAATGCAATTTACGGTTTGGAAAACGGATGAAATTTGAAAAAAAGGAGTGTCTTGTGCGTAAAAATTGAGAGTAGAACCAGGGACCCGTGAGAGTCCCATGTAAGGGGATTAAAGGTCGTTTAATGCTACTAGAGCTTTCTTAAAAAATGAACAGGAAATGAATTATTTGTTCAAAGGGGGGTGTTTTGATGCAAGGCTGTATAAAATTACGCTTTGATTTATGCAAACGACATAAAAGGTAGAGTTTAAAAGTGGAATTTCTTAGGAAGGAAAATGGATTTGAAAGGTTATTAAGAAGGCCGTTTTTTCATAATTTTAGGATACTTGTCCATCTGTTTAAAATTCGAATTAAATATTTACAAGGTTTGCAAAAAAACAAACAAAAAATGCTTCATTTCTTACCGTTGATAGGTAAGAGATAGTTGTTTTCTTTAATTTATTACAGGAGAATAAGTACTCAAATCGAGAATTACAGGTACTCTTAAAAATGGATTTAAAAATGAATTTTATTCTTTAAAATGCGAAGAAATATGCGCCGCCGTCAGAAAAATATTATCTATCTAATGCAATTTGCGATTTGGAAAGCGGATGAAGTTTGAAAAAAAAAAAAAATTATGAGAGTGACTGATGCGTACACGGGGATTCCAACCCGGGACCTGGTGTTGCGAATGGTGTTAAAACTCGTTCAATGCTAGAGATTTTTTTAAAAAGATAAATGAGAAATGAACTATTGGTTTAAGGGAGATCGCTTCTGTTGTGTAGGCTGCATAAAAATGTGTTTCAATTTACGTAAGTGAAATAAAAGACACAGGTTTTAAGTGGAATTTCTTAGAAGGGGGAAAAACGGATTTGAAAGGTTATTAAGAAAGCCCCTTTTCAAGATGTTAGTATAGTTGTCGTTCGGTTTAAAACTTTAATTAAATATTCACAAGGTTTGCAAAAAAAACCCCTTTATTTCTTTTTCTGGGAGATGTTTTTTTTTTTAATTATTAGGGGAGAATAAATACTGAAGTTGTGAATTCCAGTTATTCTTAAAAATAGATTTAAAAATGAAATACTATTCTTAAAAATGTGAATAAATATGCATTGCATTCAGAAAAATACGATGTACTTAATGCAATTTACGGCTTGGAAAACCGGTGAAATTTGAAAAAAAAAAAAAGTCTTGTGCCTATACGGGGAATCGAACCCGGGACCTGGTGGTCCGAATGGGGTTAAAGATCGCTTCAATGCTAGATATTTCTAAGATGAATAAGAAATGTAATATTAGTTTAAGAGAGATCTTTAATAACTGAAGTGAGGACGACCAAACTAAAGACACTGAAGGAACAGGACTCCTAGATTTAGGTACTCTTAAGAATGATCCATCTCGGCCTTGAGTCAATTATCCAAAGAGTCAGTTGAAAGATAGCGATCCTTTCCAGCTAAATATTACGATACATAGAACTGTCTTGAATATATCATAAATGAAAACGCAAATCTATTACTTTTATATGCAAGTAATTCTCGATAGAAGGCACATGTGAGCAAAATGAAAAGTTTGTAAACGGTGGATTTTGCAAATGGGAAAAGTAACTGAGGCCTTTAGCAAATTTGGGAATTCGTAGCGCAAACGAGGGCTTACGTTTTGGCCATAAATTCCTAAATTGCGTAAGTTTGGCTGGCCATGGGAAGTTGTTTTGGGACATAGTAAGTGGTAGAATCTTTTCAAATATACGTAGTTCTAGGTTAGAACGGCAAATTTTTCAAATTTTGTTACATGATCGACTAATGTGGATGCAAATAATAGCAGCCCTATAGTTCCAGAACGGCTCATTTTCGGACATTGTTTCACTGGACCAAAGTTGTTTCTTTTGTTCTCCTTCACCTATTACTCATGCTTGACGTGGATGTAGATGTGGATGCAGATGTGGATGTTGATGTGGATGTAAATAATACTTTCACTCTACAGCCAAATCGGGTCCTTTGCGGACATGAGGATTTCACCAAATATGGCATATTTTATGTCCTTTACCACCCCTTTCAGTTTATTCCATTAGTTCCGAATCTCCCCTGTATAGGAGGCTAAAACTCAATAGGCTTGTACAACTTATTCTCATATAAACAGAGTCCTACCCATAATAATACATATAAACAGAGTTCCCACCCCAGAAAATTGTCATAATTATACCTATGTGCCTATGACCGTTCTTTCCTTTCTGAACATTTAATCAATTAATACAAATGTCAACTTCTGTCATACGTTAGTATGTTAATGAATAAATCTCTACTACGAAAAGGGAAAAGTTCTGTGTTTCCTCGTATAGTTCAATAAAAAGGTACTTAAAAATTGATTCTTTGAAATTAGGGACGTTTAAACCTAATATGTGTATCAGTATTCTGATATATAAGTATAGACGAATATCGGTACGTTTTTCTAGGTATAAGGATTATCAATTTTTGGGAAATGTTGATTAGAAAACCAATAAACTTTTATGGGGGGCCCCATGCCCCCCTCCCCCAGTAAAATGACGTAGTTACGTCTGTGGCTATATGTTAACAATTTTTCAAGTATCGCATTTGCATAAAAATTTAGTTTCTAAGTTTGGAAATAAAGATGTGTGTCGATCTTTCCATGAGCTCCTCCACCATAATTGTTTCATAATGCATTTACAAAGTGTGCTCACTAAACAATAACGCTACATTTATTATGAAGGCATGAATGAATATACTAAAAAATTCTTATTACAATTTTCCATCATTAACACATAATCATTACGCTAATAACGTTCAACACATTTATACAGACATATCACCGAGGGTCAGGGGCGCTGAAAGTCAATGCGGGACCGCAGACTCACTTGGAGCGGCGCCCAAGCCCCCTTTCCTGGGCCAGAGGCCCTCCACAGCGTAAGTCCTTGCCAGCGCGGGCCCCTAGACTTCTTCTCCGGCCCCCCCGGCTGCAGCTTTGCCCACATCTCGTCGGCTCTGCCGAGAGTGCGTTAGTGGTCTTGTACTGGAAAGTTATAGTGAACTTTTTTTTTCAGTTTCTTGGGCATGCTGCTATGGGACTTTTTGTTGACTTTTCATCTTTGGCGTTCAATAAAGCCTATGGTGGCTCTGTAATAGACTTTTCTTAGATACTTTTTCGTCTCACAGTTTAATACTAAAGCGAATAAATTGCAACTCTTATATAAAAGTTTTAAAGCATCAGCGCTATCGTAAAACTTATTTCGGAAAATTTTCCCTATAATGAAAGCTAGTTGTTTGACCCCATTGAAAACTTAGCAGCGAAATATGACTTTATTATAATGCTTTTACTTAATAACAACACAACGTCAGTTAAATCCAAAGTGACTCATTTCAAGATCAATTTTATTTAGCACTTGCGCACTTCAACCACGCAAAAAGGGGTCAGTGACCAACTCCTAGTTAGCAGAAGGTTACTTTGGTTACTGTGTGCTAACTATTTTTCTGCGTACTTCCTAGGCACAATATTCACGAGCTGACATGTAATTAGGAACTGATTACGCCCAGCCCAATTAAAATTAAAATGTTCACTAAAATATTAATGAAGGTTAAAGAGAATATAATGAAATTTTACATCAAGACATTTATATTTTTAATATTTTTCAAATATATTACAGGAATGAATCTAGTTTGATTTTTTCAATGAAATTGTGGAATGAATTTTTATATTTTGATTTGAAACACCCGGGAAAACTTTCCATCAGCTTTGATGTGTCATGCGTGTGATCAGGGCCCGATTAACGCACAGGCCTCCGGGGCTGCGATTCTGGGCCCCCCATATTATTGGGGCCCAAGTTCTGTATTTTTTGACAATTGAATGTAAAGTTTAAAATATTAGTTTGAAGCCTAGTAATTTATTAATATTACATTTTTCTTAATTATAACTTAGGTATCATTGAAAATTGCTTTAAAGTATTGATTATGCAGATAATATATTTAACAAAAGTTTGTATTTGTTACTTATTGAATAATTTTGTTGCGAGTACATGGGGAGGGCCCCGAATGGATACGGGGCCCGGGGCCCACTTTGGCTTAATCGAACTCTGTGTGCGACCTGTCATTATCCAAACTTTACAACCGTCTATAGTCGAAAGTTAAAACCCCTCATTATCCCTCTTAAAAAACAAACAAATAAAAAGTGATTGCCTATACTCGAAACTTTAATTGCCATTTTTCATAAACTTTTGATAACATTCAATATTCCTTTAATTAGTTTGCATCTTGCGCGTCTAGCAAGACTGCAAAATTGGCATTTTGATGTTTAAAAAGACACTAATGTAAATTGTAGAGATATATGCCCACAGCAATGTTCAAAACCGAAAATAAAATTTTTTGTGTAAGTAAAAAAGTATTTTAAAACATACACATTTTCCTCACATGGAACAACGAAGTTTCGGAACGTTTCGAATACTCCTACTTTCATCTTCAAATAGGTATAGAAGACCGACTTGAAATCGGAATTATCAAACTACCCCTTTACTTCACAACATTGGAGTCGCACAGAAATGACTTTTAATATACTTTGGCTGATATTTTACAAGTGTAAATTAACACGATATCCTCTTCCTTTTACAAGTTTAGCCTTACGGTGGTTTAGAGATATCGCGTTCGTCTATCATACAGTTAACCCGGGTTCTATTCCAATGGCATGGTAGAACGTGAGCCCTTTGTTTCACACCACCCGTAGTCTGGAGCTTGGTTCTCTGGGCGTTCGAAATCTTTAGATAACGTTAGGTCTCGGGAGAGCATGACCTCATCTACCCTTGTGGCGTAAAACGTGAGCAATTTAACAAATTTTTTGGAAAAATTAACCACCCCATGCAGAAAATTCAAACATTCCAATACACGAGCGTTACGTCTGAGATCTAACCAATCACAACATTTTTCTGAACTTCTAAAGCCAATCAGATTGGATAACAGTTCTGTTCGTGGTTTATGGCGCAGAGACAGCTAAGATCATGCTGAACCAGAACCTACGATTTTCTGAGAGATCTTAACCTTTTTCGTCAGAGGAGTAACAAACCACAAACTACGAATCTCCATAAAAAAAACATCAAGTGTTGGAGACATTCTGGAATCAAAACAGGATTGTTTGTATGGTTGCCAAACGTTTTACCATTACGGCACCGGATAGCTTCAAGTTAAATGATCACAATTTCCTCGCTTTTGTCATGGTACTAATGTTTTTTAAGACAATGGCAGCAACATCAAGTAACACTTAGTAGTTGTTTCACTCAAGTGTAAAGAAGCAACATATTAATTTCAGTATGCGTGGCATTACTTTGTCTCAATACAATGCCATGTTATGTCGTTACGTCATATGTATAACTACATCGATATCTGTTATTGTACATCTGTATCTGTTATTGTGTCAATAAACTAGATTTGGAAGACATACGACCATTTTAGCAATGGGCACAATTAGGTTGCCTGTCCATAACTCAGATAACAATCTAAGGGTAGCCTACATTATCCTACCCACATCAACACGCGCATCAACGAAACGCATACAATGGTAATCAATGCAGTTACAACCAGCAGATAATCTGCAAACAAGGACATCAATGCGACACATTTCCACAAGGATACAAAGCCAATGGTGATTTCGACAAAATGGCGTCGACATATCCTTTTAAACAGCCTCAGGTCAAATGTTATTTTTAACAACAATCGGCATGAAATTTAAGTTGTTTTAAGACAATTTCTTCTCGAGTATTAGGAATTTATACACACCCCCAACAGCCCTCCGATTTTTTTATATACCCCCTTAATGAAATCTAATCCACACCCCCTAAAAATCTTGAACATTCCCCCTCAGTTTATGAATCCTGGAAAAACCCCTGTCTAGTATTCCTCAGGACTCTAGTAATAGGTACCCTAGGCGGCCCTATAAGTCAGCGTCCCGATTTTATTACAGGCCAGTGGCGTAGATATTTTTTATTTTTTTTTTTGCCCTTAGATAAGAAATCATTTTCGTCCAGCTGGTTTTATCAAAGAAAGAGGCGCAAAATGGTGAGGGGGGCTAAATTTTATTGAGGGGCTCTAGGTGTTGCTTAATTTTGCTACACAGTAGCTATGCCAAACATTTTACAATCAAATGTGTACGTGCGTGGGGGGTACAGCATTGATTTTTGTTTTCTAGTACGGAATACATACGAAACAAATATAATTTTTCCACTACCTCCTAAAGCCGCCAAGCAGCTAAAGCCAACCCTTGAATTTCTTAATATAAAGTTCCAGTTTTGAAAACTGTCTGAAAAATAAATATTAAATTTCAGTTTTAAATTCATTCGTTATTAAGTGAGAAACGAGGCATATTCCATCCTATATTTTCACTACAACCACTCGGGCATATTTCAGTTCAGATTTTATACAAAATTCTCTTTTTTCCCCCCAAGAGAGAACATCTTTCAAAATATATATATAGAGAGAGAGAGCCCGGCCTCTTTTTAAATCTGTGTTCGAGATAGTATCCGGAGCTGGAGGAGACTTGCAAGCGGTTTCATGTATTTATAATGAGTTTGAGAGAGAGAGGGCCGTGAAGAAAGAAATTTAAATTTAACTAGCTCAAAAATTTGAATTTTTCATTACGATATGAAATGGCGCCTTTAGAATATATTGAGGAGCATCCCTGCTTTTATACTTTTGAGGTTGGCATCTAAATACGCACGTCGTGTCTTCATTTTTAACACTGTAGCGGATGGCAGTTCTTTTGCTACGGATTCTTTACATTTTCTACTAAACAGTGTAATTGAAAGGACCATATCTTAGAGGCTAAAGTAATAGAATCACGAAGAAAAGAAATTTAAATTTGGAAAGCCTGGCTTCACAAAATAAGAAATTTCATATATGAAACAATAAATATATTTAAATTAAAATTCTTAAATATTTTCTTCATTTTCGGAATTATAAACATGAATATTTATGCAGAAAACTCTCGCTCATTTGGCCTCTGATTGTGGCATAAAAGCGGGAGGGTCGGTGAGACTGAGCTTTTATGTGACGTCATGAGCAAGTGTTAGTCCATGTGACGTCATAAACCAGAGATTCGATAAAGAACTGAGCTTTTTTTTTTCCCGCAATAATTTAGTACTCTTCTGTGCAAGGAATGGTTGAATTAGCAAGGGTCTGCTGTACTGTGAAAGAAGCAAGATCAGATATATACAAAAAGGTGTAGACTGTGCGCTCTGAGGACGTGTATTGCGATTTGGGAACACAGACATAATTGCTGGCATCGAAGGGTTATCTACCAAAAGGCATTCAAGAATGGATTACATAGAAGCATGAAAGTTATATATTAAGTTCCCAAAGACACTGCCATATGTTATCTGGAACCTAAGGTGCTGGCGGTATTTCCTTGTAGTACATTTCTAAATTATTAGATAAAGCACACAATTTTAACCTCTAGTTGTTTTGCATTTCAAGAAACCTGGTCACCACCTAAGAAGGGGACAAACTGATTAACGAAATTTCTGAATATCGATACTTTTGCAAAAACCCACGCTTATCCAAATCGAAATTTGGTACACGTAAATCTCGCCAAATTCAAATTTTAATTGATGCAACAATGCTTTCAAAAGCACTGAAATTCGGAAAATACAGGGTTATTATAAATGAATGAAATTAAAAATTTATATTTTCAAAACTATTACACATAATATAATCAGTGGTACATGAAAATAAAGAAAAGCATTCCACGTTTTTTTTCCCGAACATCGCTCAATTGATAGCTGCTCTTCCTTAGAAAGCTGCGATTGAAATAAAAATTGGCGAGAACGACAGAGAATAGTTTTTGTGCATCAGAGTATGCAAGGGGCTTTTCGTTATTTTTGTGCAGCATGCATTTCAAACCACATGACCACGGCAGATTTAGAGGTCATTCAATAGGAGGTGATTAATGATTTGATTTTTGGAAATGATACCTCATTGGACCTTTACCTTGTACCTTTTCAATGTTAAATTTTTATTCAAGGGGGGCATTTCAACCAGCAGGCATTATAAACTATCATTGCCTAAAACATTCAATGAAACACTCAAGAAGGCACCAGTGCGACATTAACAACCGTTTGCAGTGAACAACTGAAAAATGTCTGGAACGAACTTTTACAGATTAGATGTTTGTTATGTTGCGAAAGGTGCATCCATCGAACATTTGTAACTGAAAAAAAAGGAAATAAATGGAAAGCTTTTCTTTATTTTCATATATCACTGATAATATTATGTGTAGTAGTTTTGAAAATAAAATTTTTTAAAATCGGGTCATTCATGTAATGATCACATGGCGTTAGCATGGGAAAGTGAGACTTGTAGGTCTTCTTTGTGAAAAGGGTCGAGAGGAAACAGTCCGGATGTGGGCGGATAAAATTGCAATAACTCTGGTCTGCAAGGTCCAGATTGACATTACAGAATATTTATGGGAAACATGTGTGGAACGGGGAGAAGGGTCATATCGTCCAATCAGGCATGACCCCGTGCTTAATAATTGGTCAGTATTAAGAAAAAGTAGAAAAAGAGTTTGTAGCGTGCAAAGGGTAAGAGAAAGGAGATCGAATTAGGCAGAGGAGTAGGACGGACACACATGTGTGTGATTTCCGTGCCTCATCAATACGTTGGAACTTAGGGGGTGTGCCTATAGTTGCCTTGTCTGTGATGTCAAGGTATATACTAATCACCTTCAATAAATAGTGTTAGATAGTGCTTCATTCTTGGTTTAGCTACTCTTCGTAATAGTCATTCTATTTAGCACGTGGAATACAGAACCCGCCTCACGAAGAGACGTAGATTGCTCAGTTACGAGCCGAGCTGGTAGCAGCACAACGACTACCTGCACACACGCTAAGTGTGACAGCATATATACCCGGTCATGACAATTCATTTATGAATTTTAGTAACAAATATTCAGTATAAATTTAACTTAATTTTTCTTGTCCGTTATAAGACTTCATAAACGGGTCATTTGCTCCAGGACCGGTCGTTTAAGGTGAATCAATTTTTTTTCCAAAATTGAGCATGAAAAAAACGTTCATTTAGAAAACCGTCAGAGCAAGAAGTTTCATTCTACAGTTTGCGAATAAAGTGATTTTTAAATGACACAAAGTTGAATTAAAAACCACTTACTTAATAGTTAAGAAAAATAGTTTGAATAGTTTTTAGTTATTATGCATACAAAAATTCATATTTCTTACTTCCATCCTTTTTAATTTTCAGCTGATATTTCTAATTTTAGAAACCAGATCCATTTTGATTATTAAACGTTCTTGCCAACGATAATTTTTTTTAAAAATAATTAAAATATATGCTATCCAAAATGAAAATAAACAAAATGGTTCAAAAATTTTATCTTTAATTTTTTTTAATAAAAAAAAAAAAATTTCTTAGGCTCTTAAAATTTTTTATTTTTCCCATTTTTCCCCACCGGAGTAGGGTAAAATCCCCGCTCTTTCAATTACCTGCAGAAGTGTAATCTTTTTGTAAGGACAGAGAGGCAAAAAGAGGGAGGGAATTTCTCTTTTCCCTCTCCAAAGATAAGCCTTTCCCTAAAAACATTTTCTTAATACACTTGCGAGATAAAATCGGAAACATTCTATTGCAAATAACTCATTCGCATGAAATTATCGATTGGCGATACACTGACGTCACTGGCTTCGTGCAATTCTGGAAGTTCTGGCACGAAAGATAATGGGAATGGGATGCTAATGCAAATAATTTCGAAGTCTCTCTCTCTCACTCTCCTTTTTTTTTTAAGTAAAATATCTGACTTTGCAGAATATTAAAATCGTATTTTTGTTGTAAGTGTTCGATGACTTTAAAATACGCATCAAATGATTCTTCTAATCTTATGTGAGCAGGCCAGAAAAGGGAGGGGAGGTGGGCCAAATACCCCGGGCCTACGATTTTCAGGGATCTACCTTCGATTAGTAAAACGGGGTTTGTAAAAGATGTTTAATTAGCTCGTAGATTGAAATGGGTCCTACATTTTCTGTGTGACTCGGGTCTATAACCATCTCAGTATGACCCTGCATGCGATTGCTTCAATGCAACTGCCCTAAGAATTTCACTATTGTCGAAATTGCGCAAACTATCTCTATCCGTGGCAATGGAAATTTCTATGAAGCGTCTGTTTAAATATTTTATATTAGAAATTCGAATCTCATTAGTCCTATGGAATCAACTCTCACATCATAGTGAGTATTATTTAGTAAACACCTTTCTATTTAGTAAACACCTCTTTTCAGTAAACACCTTTTTTTTACCCTCGAACCAGGATTAACGACACACTAGGCAGTAGCGTCACCGCAGGACGGTAACTCAATGTTTCGAGTTCACATTGATTGTGTTCTTAATGGATTTTTTTTATATTTTACCGTCGAGGAAAGAATCAAATTGGAAAGGGAATATGTGGTTTTCATGCAGCAATAAAAATGTTACTAAAGTATAATTGTTATGAGAATCCCAAGGTTTTACGATGGAGCCATAAATTTCTAACGACTTAATCCGAGGATATCTTTGCAAAGGATGAAGAGGGAACAAAAAAGAAAAGAAGAAACCGACATAAAGTAAGATGATTTTTTTTTTCTGGGCGGAGTTGATATATTTATGAGTGGCTGTCTAACATGAAACCTAAATATTTTTTACAAATAGGTGAAGAAAGAAATTGATTTTTTGACCTCACTGGTTTTACTTGTGCTAGTTTTGAGTTAGAGCTATTTGGAGACGAAAATGTCAGAAACACAGAAGCTGTGTATTGAGGATCTCTGACCTCTTGTTTAGAAACAAACGCCCACTCAGGCAGAAAATGATGACGTGACAGGGTCCTTAAATGGATGACAATTTCTTCATAACATCTACGTGCCGCTGACTACGTGGTCTGAAAACCATCTACCTCACCCTAATCAGTGAAAGGGATCCAAAAGGAGTAAAAGACGAAAACAAAAAAAAGGCAAAACTTTTTTTATATAAGCACGCAACATTTTTACGTAATCTTCTATATGAAGCTTAATATTGTAAAATATAAGCATATATTCGCTATTCTTTATAATGAATGCACTCTGCCTTATAATAAAGTGAAATTGATCACATTATGCGCAACTTCTGTTCACGAAGTTATTTATTTATTTATTGCAGTAAGTTTATTTACACATGTGAAGTACATATTTGATACACACGTAACACAAATTAAATTATTATATCACACGTGTGTGTCCCGAGTACATGCTGCAGCATAACCCGCTCGAGACCCTGCAGAAACCAAACAAACGATAGAGTGTCTCATCAGTAGAATTTTAAATTAGTCTGTTTAGGGATTTTGTCATCGCTCCTGCAGCTTTTCCTCAATCAGTTCCCTTTTTAAATTATTTATAACTCTATTTCTCGTTTCCTTACTTTGGGCAGTCCACAATTTAGGTTCTCTATATTCTATGTTATTTCTGTTTTATTTTTCTATTCTTATTTTAGGTACATGTAATACTTCGCCAGCTCTCAACCTTAATTCTTCATTCAAGTATTGTCCATATGTTATATTTATTATTCCATTAAATCTTTTATTTTGGATTCTTCCGTACATTTTGTTCAGTATACAATATGCGTATAATTTGCTTACTGGAATAATACCAATTCCTTCCAATATGACTCTCCAATCCCACTCCTGGTTACCATGCACTGTTGCAAGGAATTGGATCTGAATTTTTTCTATTGATTTTGGATTTGGTTTCCCCAAGCACAATTACAGTACACACGATGGCAATGAACAAATGTATAGTGTAATCTAATTTTTAGGTTTTTCGCTAATACTCTTGTTATTTTTTTTTTTAATTAACCCCATACCTCTACTTATTTTCTTAGATATTTTGCCTATATGTTCGTTCCATGTTAAGTCTCTCTTGTTATTGTTACTCCCAAGAAATCTATTTTATCAATTATGCTTATGATTTCACCATATATATTTTGATATATTTCATCCATTTTTACTATATTTTTATTTTTGAATATTAGTATTTTTGTTTTCTTACCATTTACTATTTATTCATTATTTGCAAACCGTTAAAAGCAGGAATTAATAAAGAAAAAAAAGTACGTTTAACGTAATTTGAAAAACACCACATTTATGCACTATTCATATGCATTTACATTTGTGTATAGAACTTTTTAACGTCTTGCTGCACAGAGTATTTCTCTAATTATTCATCAGTGTTCACATCTTTAAGTTCGTGAAATACGTTGTCATTATTAGGAGGGGGAAATCATGAACTGTTTTGAAAACATTCAATATACATAGATTTTTCTGGATATATAGATTTTTTTTTATATCTATAGGCTTTTTTATATATAGGGAAAGAAACAGAGTTCTTGTGCACGGGATAGAATCACAATTTTCCACGGTGATTCACGAATTTTCAATCACAAGAATTCACAATAATTTCGACATACAGAGAAAGATGAATGGAAAATTTGGACAGCACACAGGATGGTCTAAAAGGGATTTTTACTACATACGAGATTCTAGGGACTAAAACTTTTGAAATACTGAAATAGATTTAGACTGAAAAACATGGTCTCTAGATATATACAGGAAAAAGGAACTTATGCCTCAGCGGTTAAGATTAAATTGCACAAAGTTCTAAAACCTTCAATAGCAAAACGATTTTTTTATTTTATCGTAATCAGCACATGCACAAAACTATAAAAAATCGTTACACTGTATTTTTTAGGATGAAAAACGACTAAGTAATAGCTTTTTCAAATTTAATGAGCATTTATAGAAAAAACGAGATTAATGTTTAAAGCTTTCATTAATTAATTAATGAAAGCTGTAAATGAACCTCGAAGTGATGGATTTTTTGCATTTTCCGCAACGCAAGTGAATAACTAAAAGTTCGGTTTAATAAACGGTTAAACGACGAACTAAAAGTTCATTAACAATTGTCTTGTTATTTCCCAATAGCTACAACGATCATTTAAGGGAGCGGTAGAAGACTTTTTTTGGGGAGGGGGATGCAGTAAATCTTCGAATGTAAAGAAACTTCTCGAGAAGTTGTTTACTTTCTGTCAATGCCATTTTATTTAATACAAATGATGTCTGTTTAGGGAAAAGTTCTAAAGCAGCGTCTTCATTATAATCGCACGCTGAATGTTCATAAGGAGTTGCAGGTTTATAGGAGAGGGGGCGTTAAAGAGTTAAAACTTCATATATTCATATGTCTATAGACAGAATTGTATCGGGATGGCGGTTACGAATATTCATCAACTCCTCCCCTTGTAGCCAGCGCTTCTAGACACGTTTTCCATGATATCCAGTGTCTTAATCAGTTCGCCGTGTGCTATAGAATTATTTCAATTATTGTGAACTCGATTGTGCATATAAATTATCAATAACGATTTTATACATTGTAACAAATGACACTCCATACAAAAGATGGAACGAGTACTGGTGAAGACCCGACTCCACATGGGTATGTTTATTGCCTTTATCTAA
>QLNU02003225.1:83064234-83076846 GCA_006491805.2 Dysdera silvatica | reverse complement strand
CATAGAAAATGAGTTACACGATCATTTATAAGGAGTTACGTGACGACTAAGGAATATTTTTTTTTTCGAAAGCTGGTTTACTTCACTCATAGCAGATAGTGAGGTAAATTACCTGTTGAAAAAGTTCGATTAGAAATTTTAAATTTTTTAAAATCAAACTTATTTTCTACAGCAGTATTTCTCAAAATGTGGTCCGCGGCAGGTTATCAAGAGGTCCGCAGGATCATCACCAGTTTCAGAAAAAAATTGAACTAGAAATTGCAGGCGTAGCTAGAATTTGGGTTCGGGTGAGATTTAAGGAATTTCTCGTAAACATTGCTTGTCATAAACGTTACTTTACGGCGTTTCGTGAAAGATTTGAATCCTCTGAATACACCCGTGCTGTCTACATTGCTTATTATTATTATTTAAGTTAATGATGTCATTTTCATTGTAAATTTGACAAAATACGATCGTAGCTGACACTCTTTTCATCAAATAGCATTAGTCTAAAAATTATTTTGTTTCAGGTGAGTTTGGCAACCAACCCATGTTTTAAGAACATGGTCGGATATTTTAGAGATTTTCTGCCAAAAGCTAGTGTTTTTTTAAAGTAAAAAAAATAAATAAAAAAGTACAACAAAAGGAGTTGAACTTAACCACAAATTATATTTTAAGGGATGAATAAAGCTTTTCTTCCGAAGCTCTTATACCCAATCTCGAAGCTCTTATATCCAGCTCTTACCTCCCAATAAATCACATAAGTCGAGGGTTACTTTGGATATGTCTTTCCTTGGGAGAGGCAGGGGTGTGTGAATCAGTATGACGGTGACTAAGTAGGGCTTAATATTATTAGTTATTAAGCTTAATATTATTTATAATTTCAGGCAATACATGTTTTAATGGAAGGGCAGAACCTCCCCACCCGGTCCGCGATAAAGAAAGAAATGTCCAAAGTGGTCTGTGAGAAACCAAAATTTAAGAAACACTGCTCTACAGCACCTCTTGCATTTATAAATAAAGTGTAATGGTATTATATAAATTATTAAAATATTACGTAAAATTTATAAATCCAGAAATAGGGGAGCATGTAATTTAATAATATGTGTACAGTACTATGAAAGTTTAAAGGAAAAATAAGTTATACGTTGAATTAGAAAGAAGTACGCTTAAGTGCATAAAATTTCTTCGCTGCGTTGATGTTTAGTTATACGGTTTCGACTGTATGTAGTATAGGATACACAGTACGACAAATACGAGAGGCATAGTAAAACAAACACGGGAAATACAGTCGGATCTTCACATATCGAACTCCTATATACCGTGAACTTGTGAATTAAAATCCCTTGTGATCATTTCATATAAAACTCTCTGTGTGTCGACATTCTTTTGTGAATTTATTGACTGTAATGTATTAAAATCCAATTACACATGCTACAGCACACACATGAAGAATTTATAATATGGAATATGTGTGTACATAAAATTATACTCTAATTAAAATATTATACGGCTCCGACTATAGGACTGACTAAGGGTGATACTTAAATACGCACACTGATAACGGCGCATTAAAATTTAAATACTGCTATAATTTTTCACCATATTGTTATATTTAATGCAAAAATTTGATCGTCGTGGAATTCAATTATAATTATTTTAATCATTCGGGCACAACTTAAGATGCCGAGGAAAGGAAACACTTGGTGTAGAAGGTGTATTTCTTCAACTGAATACAGATCTTCCAAATCCAAGATCACTGCTTGGATTTGAGTTTACAGAAGTTTCTTTCTTTCGTATAAAAAAACGTCGTAAAGGTAAAAAAAATCTAATAATGCACAATATTTGAAAAGGACCGCATAACTTTTAGCAAAGTCAGTACTATAATCTTTTTTTGGTATATTTTAATTATTATTATTAAAATTTATATATTAATTTATGTGCAATACAAAATTAAATTGACGTGCTGGATTAAATAGAATCCATTCTCTAAAAGAAAAAAAAAACACAAACCGAGCTTAAAAATTCTCCACTCAAAAAGGAGAGAGAGAGAGGATGTTCTGAGACGCTAAACAAAAATAAAAAGGGTAAAAAAAAGACTGAAGATTTTTCTTCTTCTAGTTGGATAACTTTACTGTAAAACACCTCGACAGCTGCGACAAATCCCATTCTGCAGAAGCCGGGGGTTAAGTTTCGAAAGTGTAATCTTTTAGAGAGAAAAAAAAACCGGAAATTATTTCACCAGATATATTACGTTTCATGTACTTCGATGTGACCTAAGCCAAATACCCCAGTTAAACAGATATATGCGTCATTACTGTAAAACATGTCACCATTTTAAATATATTATTAATAAAATACACGACCTTTATTTTTCCCAATAATTTATGTAATACGCGGTTCCCTGAAGAAAAACTTAACCTAAAATTATTGATATATTGTTTGCTAAACACATAATTAACAAAACATTATAGACCATCTCTAAATCAGCGGTCGTCAACCGGTTGGTCCACCGACCAATATTGCTCCGCAGAAAAAGCTGGACATTATTTGCATTTTTAATGATTTATTAATAATAAAACAAAAATAATATTCTAAGAAATTCTCATATTCTGAATGACAATTTCCACCTTTATATTGCACTAAATTCACGAAATGTGGTCCGCGGGATTTAAAATTATGAATTTAGTGGTCTGTGAGATCCGAAAGGTTGGCGACCTCTGCTCTAAATGATATACATTTGCTACTGGGTAAGTCTTGTGACTTAGTCTTGTGGCTTAGTCTTGGGACTAAGTTTGTTAGTTGACAAAATTCTTGATGAATTGATTTGGTTTGTAAATGTAGGCATACTACACAGGCTACACCAAAGAAGGGTTGATTGATGGTATATATAAATAAACATACAGAGGGGATGGAGGGGGGGAATTGATCAGATCTTCAACTAAAACATTCCGAACAAATCCAGATCAAAAAAGAGCTATCATCAATATTAAAAACGTTATAATGAGAAGTAAAAAGTACAAATTGGGCTGTTCAAGCATTACGTTAAGTACATTTCTGGCCATTTCATACACCCCCCCCTTGTAAGAAAAAATAAGCAAATGCCTGACCCCTCTCATGCTTACGTAAGATTTTGGCTCTCTAATTTTTTGGAAGCTTTTGAAATAAGAATGCAACGTGTGATGCAAATTATAATACTTATTTACGTTTTTATTGTAATATTGAGCACTTATTTGTAAGTTTGTTATAATATTAAACGCTTATTTATAAATAGAGAGTAATCACAGCAAACAATATCGCATTTAAAAAAGTTTTAACACGCTGTTAATTGCTATTTTGCTGGCATAAAGTATTTTGTTACATTTTTATTGTTAATATTTCTTACGTTGTAAGCAACTAGTGTAATATATAAGAAATGGATTTAATAAAATACATTTATTAAAAATAATATATTTATAATTTAAAAATGTCAGGGTGGGAGGTATAGGGAGCCTAGAAGGTGGAGGGGTCCCGAGCGAAAGAAGTTGATAACCATTGGTTTAAATAATTAAATATTTTACTGCGATCACATGTATTTTATATTTTCTTACTCACAGTGTGACACGTATCCAGGTATTTCAATTCTGTCAGGGCCGTTGTCACTACGTGGCTATGCGCTAGTTTTATTATTTGCTATGTCTTACGGAAGTATGGTTCAGATTGCCCCCTCCCCGTTGTCAGCAAAAATAAGCAAATGTCGCCCCCCCCCCCATAAAAGATGATTACTCAATACTTGAACGACCCCAGTTGTAGAGGGTTGCATTATGAGAGAGGCGACCTAGAGGCCGAGAAAGAAAAAAAATAGGTAAGTGATCTAAAGACTTGAGAAAAGCGAAGCATAGGCGGAATTATCTATGGGGGCAAACTCAGAAAGCAAAGGCTTTCCTTGGGACGTCCTGGGGACCTTCCGGACATCCTCAGGACGTCCCTAGGATGAGTTTTGCTATCTGGGAAGATAAAACTGATTCATGTCGAACGCCAACCTCCGAATCGAAAGGCACTTGGGGATAAATATTACCATAAAAAATGTATCTAGCTCGACGCCTTTGTTTTGAACGCCGCTAACAATTTTGTTCGAAACAACCCGTATTTACAAGGCTTCGACAAGTCCACAGCTGAGTAAACTGTCTAATTGTCGGTACGTGCACACTGCATTTCGTCCGGAGAAGTGTTTCATGTTCACATTGTCATTATTTTACGTTAAAACTCTTTGAAAAGGAGATCAAAACTGGCATTTAGGTAAAAATAAAATGTCAAAATAGATCGCATGGATGACTTCTCTTTTAAGCTAGGAAATTGACAAGGTCCATTCTATTCTTCAAATTGGGATATACAGGATGAGCCAAAAGTTCGTAAAATCTTTAAAAAATCATAAAAAAAAAGAAGGAACGAATAATGATACAGAAGTGCGGTTTGCACGAAAAATTTTCTACGAAAATCGAATTTTTTTAGTAGCAAAAAATGTTTAGTTCAAAAAATCACCTACAAATGGTGCTGAAAACTCCAAAAGACAATGGTTAGGAAAATTTCCATCGGTTTATTATTGAAACAGTTTAATATGACCTCCAAAATATAACAAAACTAAGGCGAACAACACATGACATGTAGCCACTTCTCGTCTTCAGTTGTTTCACTGTACGAAATTTTCGCAACGCAGTGGCTTCTAATTCAACATTCAGGTAGAAGAACTTCATAAGCAACGCTTGATCTGGCAACGATGACATTCGCAAATTATGCAGTACTATCGAATTTGAATGAACAGTCCACGTTCATTTAGGTTTTATATTGCAAGCCTGCATTGCATGCTTCTGCTGAATACCTTGGGCCGTCTGCAGGTGGTGTCATTCAAACTAGAAATTTTTGCGACTAAAAAAAAAATCCGAATTTCTTAGAAATCCTTTTCGTGCAAAACCCCATTTCTTTATCATTATTTGTTCCTTTTTTATGATTTTTTAAAAGTTTTTACGAACTTTTCGCGCACCCTGTATAAGAACGAAGACGGAACAGCTGTATCGGAACTGGCAACAGATCAATAGAAATTGAAGACTTGAGTGCATTTGAATCATTATCATCATCAATAAGAATCTATTGGTAGACTGTGATCTTTCTCCAAGAGTTTCGCAGATAAAAGTAATCTTCGAAGACACTGGTTATATGTATTGATCTACGCTTATAAAATATATTAACAAGTCGTTTATTTCTCCCCGCCACTCCTCTATACTCTTGATTTAAATATAGTGTTTATGTTTTACGGCGCAAGGGCGGCTAAGGACATTCAGCGCCGGCGCCTACAGTTTTCCGAGAAATCCGAATCTGTTACAGAAAGAACCGAACTCCCGACTCCTATGAGCAGAGAAAACGGCACACAGTTTATGACCTTTGAATCGACCCCTAGTTGTATGTTTATGGCTCAAGGATAGCAAGGGTCATTCTGCGCCAAATAAGGCGAGGGGCATCCGGGTTAAGAGTAAGACAGACGAATGGTTGAGCCAATGCAGATTTTTCTGCATAAACGAAAAGCTTTTTAACTTGAACGCCAAGTGAAATACTGGCCCGATTGGTTAGACACATTAATTTTAATGCTCAGTGTTTGCATTTGCTTCCAGGCTAAGACAGACGAATGGTTGAGCCAATGCAGATTTGTCTGCATAAACGAAAAGCTTTCAACTTAAACGCCAAGTGAAATACTGGCCCGATTGGTTAGACACATTAATTTTAATGCTCAGTGTTTGCATTTGCTTCCAGGCTCTAAGTATACTTAAAAACCTACCAGGTTCGGAGTGGCTAAACGTAATATAACACTCCACAACCGGATTTACGTACAGGCCGGGTCCTAGAGCCTTGAGATTTTGGGGCCTCGGAAAGACCTGGTGTTAAGAATTATTTTAATGTAAGATATTATTACCCTTCTCAGGGATAACACAATTGCCAAATAATGGTCAACACACAAAGCCACCGGGGCGAGTTTTTGCGAGTTTTTTCGTGGAGGATTTTTTATTACAAATAAATTTGACATCCACGTTTTTTAGCTCATACTAGAGCTTTTTTAATAAATAAATATATATATATATATGGGAGAAAAATAGACATTGTCCCCATCCTGGACTCGAACCAGGGTCCCTCCATTGACCCCGGAGTGCTTTGATCGCTAGACCAACGAAGACAGGAACAAAGCTTTCTTCTCCGTATGTAAGGATGTAAGATATTATTACCCTTCTCAGGGATAACACAATTGCCAAATAATGGTCAACACACAAAGCCACCGGGACGAGTTTTTTGTGAGTTTTTCCATAGGGGATTTTTATTAAAATTAATAAAGTTGACACCAACGTTTTTTAGCTCATACCAAGAAAACCAGTGAGTGCTTATGAGTAATGGGAGAAGAGTTCCAATACCACCCGCCGCGTATAATGTGCCTTATACGCGGCGGGTGGTATAAGGCACATTATTTAAAGGGTATTGCGAATTGGATAAGCTATTATATAATAGAAGAGAAACAAACATACATTACTTTCACTATTGTGGCCCTACCAGGGGTCAGTATTAAAAAAAAAAAAACACCACCCACCAAGAGCCTTATATTAAACCGAAAGGGAAAAGGAACTGAGAAATCGAGTCAGAGTCTAAATTGCCATCACGCAAAGACGAGTGACGTCATACGGTCACGCAGAGCAGCGGCAACGACACGAATTCACGAGAACTCCCGTTTTCCGAAACTGACGAGTGGATAATAGACTAGGGATGCACCACACCCTGACTGCTAGGTCATTGACACAGCAAGCGTTTGTATGGCTATGTTTTAATCTCAAAAATAAATCCTGCTCGTGTTTTTTTTTATTATTATTATATAGGATGTAACTACTTATTTACTACATGTTTGTCTTTGTTAATGTCGGATTTTTCCTGCTGTAAGTAGAGAACAATGAAAAAAAAAAGGCTGCTAATCTCATTTACTCAATAAAGAGACTGGGTTTTCAGATTAAAAAAAAACAAAAAAAAAACAGGAGGCGGACGCACTGCGTGTCATCGCACATTTCCGAAATGGTGTCACAAGCATAGTCGTTAGTGCATTTGTTTGTTCAGGTGGCACTATTTGTGAACAAAAAAGAACATGTTTTTGGTCACAAGGTAAGCAGCATTCGACATCTTGTTAAAAACCTATTAATCTTATTTAAACAACTCTAATTAAACCGAATGTTTACGAAAAATAACTTAAAATTATTTTTTTGCAAATTAAATAAGAAAAAATATACAATGGTAAAACTTCCGTACTTGGAAGTCAACAGTTGAATACAAAAAAACCTCTGATATACAGAAACGATTACTGGACACTATACAATACTTACATATACATCATATATAAGTACAGTATAGTGTAATTGCATTTATAGACGTTTCCTGATCGATGCCCGTCTTCATAAATAAATGAATATCGATCACATTATACAAAAGTTGCGTTTATATAAATAATTAAAGATAAGCAAAAATGAGAAAAATATATGCTGAGTATACTTAAAAACCAAAATATTTATGTGGTATCCACATATGTGGGCTTACGAATAGTAAAAACTTGGTGGTTAAATGTTAATATACAGGTATTCGAAAAACACAATGTACTTCTGATATATATACATCAGGCTCGACAAATCCGGTCGTCAGGTCGCCATTGGCGATTAGAGTTTTACTATTGGCGAGTAGAAAAATTGGGCTGTGATTCGAAATATTGAAAAATTCTGTATTAGAGTTACTATGTGTTTGAAATATACGTTGTGGTTTACCAGTTTTCTTTTTGAAGCGGATGAGTATTATTCTTTTGTGAAGTATACGATTGTTCGCAATTTTTCGAACAGTATGTATGCAAAAGCATCAAAATTATTGCCTCGTTCGAAAGAACTGTTCTATAAAGTGAAATGCAGTAGAACCTGCCTGAAGTGACCACCTTTGGGACTGGACTGCGATGGTCATCATAGACAGGTGGTCAATATACTCGACAGACTTCTGTATAGGCATGAATAAGTCCCAACCAGTTCTCTCTTATAAAAAACTGGTCACTTTATGCAGGTGGTCAATTTACCAGGTTTCATTGCACTATATAAAAATTTCGTTTCTTGCTTTTAATTTTAAACACTAGTGTAGAATATCAATGTAGTATTTATATATGGACAACAGAAACTCTGAACTGGATTCTAAGAGACCATCGAAGACCTAGAAAACGTCCTCAAACTAGATGGGTGGATGAAATAAGAAAACAGGTTGGGGTGACGTGGAAGCGAATTGCTCAGGATAGACTTGTGTGGAAAGCATTTGGAGAGACCTTCATCCAGCAGTGGATAGATAATGGTTGAATATGATGATGATGATATATATATATATATATATATATTTATTTATTTTATGTAATAATCCCGTATTTTAATAACTAAATAAATGGAACGCTACGTCAAAAAACTGCTATTTAAGGATATAATAGTATCACGATATCCATGTGGGCAGGAAATTAACCAAATGGGCATCACAAATCAAGTGTTTCCGTTCCCACGAATGAAGACCACCCAAAATGACCATTTCCTTATAGTTTCCTGCTTGAGTTTTTTATTGTTCTGTGGGTTATGGGAAATACCATAACAGCCCCAGACTCATCACTCATCTAATGCAAAGCAACGAACAGTGCTCAAATTGGACAATTTTAGCAACAGTCACAGAAAATTTCTTTACGACGTGGGGGGTCTGGCATCTAAGAAATGGAAAATATTCTTGTTTTGTTTCTTAGAATATACACACGTGAACTGCAACTACATTGCTTGTTCCGCAATTATTGAAAGAGTTTACACTAACAGAGTGCGAGTCAGAGTGTGTGGATTCCTCTTTTAACGAACTGCACGTTTTCACCAACCATTAGGTTGGTTCTGAAAGGCATCCCATAGAACTAATCTTAATCCCATTTTACAAATTTTTTGGATCTCTAGGGGTTCACAAAATCACGGGTCTACTACATTCCATAAATCTTGCTCACCTGCGTGGAAATTGTCTCATGTATGATGTCTAGTTTAATGATTGACATAAAATTTGTTGTTTGTTCAAATATATAGCACAACAAAATAAAATAGCACAAAATCAGGTTCTTAGACCGGAAATACGTTTTACAGGAGGCACAAATGCGATCACCCAGATTTCAAAATTCTGATTCTCTTGCTATCTGTAGGAATAACGTCCCTACAAACAACTACGTAAAGCTTTACAATTATACACATAATCATGTTTAGTAATTCGAGATTGAAGACAATTTGTTAATGCACGATGTTGATCATGTGCGTGTATATGGGCATACTATTATTTAAAAGGATCATTTAGCAACGTTTTTTTAGCACAACACAACTTAAAAAATAAAAAATTGACTATCGTTTTGGACGATCAATAGTCGCCCTTCTTCATGGATTGTAAAACGTCGAATAACATCTAGTGCGTGTTGTCGATTTCAGGCTGGTTGAGTTGGCCACCGCAGAGCTGAAGAGGAATTTGTGATTGAATTTGTGGCAATACACCGCTTGAAGACAATGCATCGATGGAAGACTTTTTGAACTCTGCGCGTTCAACATATCTTCGGTGTTCTCTGAGACGGTGGAACAAAGCTCTCCTCGTCTGACCGATGTAAGACATTCCACATTGGTAAAAAACCCGATAAATTCCCCAACGATGACACGTCTGATGCGCGATGACAAAGTCTGAAATCTACCTGGGTAAACAACATGAGTCTGGATCAGGCACGTCGACGATATTTTTATTATCTGGAATGGCCCCTCGGATCAAATTGTCGCTCTTTTGCCTATCGTAAACTCCTCAGACGCTTGTCTTGAGTTCTACATTGATTTGGAAGAACATAATACTATCCATTTTCTTGATGTTTTCATTGAAAAAGTTGGCCATCGGTTTGAGACCTCTGTTTTCCGTAAGCCTGTCGCTGTTTTACTTCAACACTTTAAATCTTGCCATTCTTTCCAACAAAAAATGGTCGCTTTTTACACTTTCGTGTTTCGTGCTTTACGTATCTGCTCAACCAAAGCTGCCTTAGCTTGTGAAATTAAATTCCTTAAAGACATTGCCGCTTACAGGGGTTTCAAACCAAGTTTTAGCCAAGTTTTCCAAACCAGCTCCTTTCACTATACGTACACCCTCCAGTTCCGACGCTTCTGTTGACACAATAGTCATTTTTTTCACTCCTAAGATTAGTGTTGCCATAGCAAAAATTCTTCGACGGGCAGGATTCCGAGTTATGTTCTGTCCTGTCAATAAACTTCGTCCATCTTTAAAAACCCCATTCATACGCTTCATCGTTAGGGAATTTATCGGGTTTTTTGCCAATGTGGAATATCCTACCTCGGTCAGACGAGGAGATCTTTGTTTCACCGTCTCAGAGAACACCGAAGATATATTGAACGCGCAGTGTTAAAAAAATCTTCCATGCATTGCCACGAATTCAATCACAAATTCTTCTTCAACAACGCTAGCATCATTTTTCAACGTCGTTCACCTTGGGAATTGGACTGCGCAGAGGCCTTTTTTAATCAGTAATTACCTAGTAAACGATCTTGGATCCATTCCTAGCTTCAGTGGTGCTTGGAACTCCCTTCTCCAGCCTACACCGTCTCCGTTTTCTTCATAAGACCCTCCTCGTGTTTTTGATTCATCTCCGCAATTATAATGCCTCTTCTCTTACCATACAGAAAAGTTGGCCTGCACGCTTCCCATAAGAAAAAACTTTACCTTTTGACATCTTTCTTTAACACTTTACGATTAATCGTTTCTATTTTTGTTAATTTTTGTGGCAACTTAACAAGCCCGAAATCGGCAACACGCACTATGTGTTTTTCGACATTTTACAATCCAAGAAGGACGACCATTGATCGTCTGAAACGATCGTCGATTTTTTAATTTTTAAGTTATATTGTGCTCAAAAAGTCTCGAAATGAATATTTTACTATCTGTGCACAATGATTATCATTTCTTCATCTATATACTATTATGTACTTACCATGTGATGCTATTATGAAGAATTATACACAATGTGTGTGTCTGAAACGCATGAACAACGCTCACACGCAGAGATGGTACATTGAGACTTTATATAATATACGCTGGAACAAGGGTTGTGTGCCCTGAAATAACGAAGTTTCTGAAGTTGCATATACATAATACAGTTTTAAATATTTTATTTGTTGAGATCCATATTGGACAACAGCGGTTGAGCTAGTCTGCTGTGGCATGTTTGAAAATACGTTTTTTATCCTTAGTTTCAAGACTATGTTGCTGTATGTAAAAATTTCCGATTTTGATGTCCCGTAAAATTAGTTTATACTGAAAAGTTGCCCGCGATTTCGAAACGGTCGAAAACTATATTAAATGTAAGGCATATAATCTACGAGCCCTTACAGCAACCGCCCTTTCAGGGTATTTGATTTAAATATGCTGCTTTATAAATTGACGGTTCATAACACCTCTAATACAAATTGGATTTCCCGCGTTTAGGTTAACGTGGATAGAATTAATTAACTCTGCGCCTGTTTCTCAGATAGTGCAAAATACGAAGTCTATTAGTAATGAATAATCCGTCGCATGGGCGCACATTTGGGGGGGGGGCAGAGGGAGCTCGAACGCCCCGCTAGCCGCTTAAAAATTTTATTTGCTCGAACCTGCTATGCATTTACTTTCAAAAGTTTTACAGTCACATTTTAAAAGTATGGTACTTTTGGCTTATAATTAATTGTCATATTTTTGGCGTCTTGGTATCTTGTACATACGACTAAAACTCTCGACAGCTTGGAGGAAGGGGTAATTTTCTCAGCCCCTTACCCCGGAAGTACCCCCATAATCAAGTGAAATCTGACTAGAATTGTTTATCTCTTCGGTTAGATATTGTTGGACGGTGTTGATTACGTTGTCGTAGTTTAGGTATAGCACTTGTATTAAATTTTGGATTTAATGCAGAAATTACTTTAAGTATAGCAGCCTTTCATGGAGTAAATATTAAAAAAAATTACGTTTCGTTCCCCTTGCCATAGCCCGGTTAGATCTTCTCTTCCCCGACCACAGCTTCTTCGTCTCTGCCATTGTGCCACTACCCTCCATCTCCCGAATTTCCCTCTTCCTGACCATGACAACACAAAATAAACAAAATAGTGACCCTCCTCCCCTTGCAATGTCGATTTCCCCAAGCAATTCATCATCTGCCCACTTCGGTATTCTTTTGTTACTGGGTGAGACACTCACTCTCTCAGAACGATCCCTTATATAGCAGTAGATAGATATATTATTGCAGATGTCGATGATATATGCATCATTTTAATGTATTTTAATATAAAATTTTGCACAGACACATACACGTAGCGTGATTTTAAAAATAGATAATCCCCACTTGTCCACCTCGCTGCCTCATGATTAAAAAAATTTCGATTCATATATTATACATATATATAAATTATGATGTATAGTAGAACTCGGTTTTTACGAACATTGATATAACGAATCCACAGTTATAACGAACAAATAGTTGGGTTTAAAGACGGGAATTTGTCTTCTTATAGACGATGTGGTGGTAAT
>QLNU02003225.1:83045618-83064134 GCA_006491805.2 Dysdera silvatica | reverse complement strand
TGACATTTTGGAGTCAAAACAGTAATATGAACCAATGGAATACACTCTAAGGGTTAATCCTATTTTAAGTTTATTCTTTAGATAAATATTTGTTTTCAGTAGATTGGTTGGCTGATTTTTATGACGCAAGAGCCTTAAGTCATACAAGGCGAATTTTTTCCTTTGAAATATGGAGGAAGGAAACATTGTCATGCATATAAAATTATCCTAGATAAATGTTATGAGAAGAAACAGGTATAAAATTTATGCTCTTAGGTAAGAACATAGACATCGAGGAAATAGTGATACACACGCACGCCGATGAACATCGAAGTTTTACCAAAGTTTATAAAAATGAGAGTAAGTGCAATTACAGAGAAAGTGGTATAAATAACCAGCGTTTCGATTAACATAAAACTGTTTGAGAAGGCACGCTAAATGCAAAGACAAATACCCACTAACACGATAATTATATATTGCGAACATTACATTTAAATGCTATTAAAACACCCGGAAGCAATCATACTAAGAAAACAAGAAAAATATTTACGACCACTTGACGCAGAATAAAAAACGAGTGAAAAAAAATAATAAATCTTCTAAATATGTAAAAGCAAAATTACCAAGTCTGCAAAAATCACATTTTGGCAGACACAATTTTATGTATTTAAATTTGCAACTTAAATCTGCACGCTTTTTTCCCCTCTTACAAGATTTTTTTCCAAGGAGAAAAAAATTCTCTTTCTGTTAGAAAAAAAAATCTTTTTTTTTTTTCTCCATCGTAAATAAATGGAGTTTTCCTTCTACCCACTCGTTCATTCCCTCCACGCCAACTGTCTGATCGCCCACAAAAAGCTAGATATAAACAAAGAAGAAGCCAATGATCTTGTGACAATGACCTGAAGTATAGATGGTTATTATATAGGATTGATTGGGTCAGGTTCAATTGATGGGCTTGGCGAGTTTCTAAGAAAAAAAAACATCATTAAATGTTAGTAAGATTCTAAGAAGGAAGACGACCATTAACCGAAAGACAAAATAAGCCTCGTACGTGATCTGTACATTGACATTCAAACCTCCAACTTTCATAGAAATGAAAATAGTCTTTATATAAAGAATGGTGTGTACTATGGAAGTACGATCTTGCAAGATTTTGTAAGTATTTTCAGAGATCAAGAAGGAAATGGTAGTTATAATATGAAACAGCAAATGTAGATGTAGCTGAATCCAGGACAGTTGATGACACAGTCCTGAGAGAAAAGGACATACGATTAGTAATGAGGACACACGTTTTTTGTATGTCATTGTGCGCGCTTAATCTGTATGACCAGTCCGATTACAGGGGGGGGGCAGTAGTCCGTGGTAAAATTACAAGAATAATGTGGATTGCTCTTGACACCTGCTCGATGTACCATTTGCCATAGGGTACAATGTCACAAATCATTGTGCACCAAAATATCAGGAACATCCGGACTGCTGCCGGGCTTTGTCCTCCATTTCCTCCCAAAACTCTTTTGATGATTAATTGTCATAAATGGCGTCAGTGCGGAAATGTTTGATATAAAATGAGCCAAAGAATATTGCACGACCCAGGTCACGACTGTTTTCCTCATGGATTGTTTGCTGAAGTTGGTAATAAACACAAACGATGGAACGTAGGTCATAAAAAATACATATAAAATATGACAGTTACCTCATCTAGTTAGAGCGTGACCAAAAATATATATGCAATGTGTTATTAGTGATTTTACTACTCTATAATGGATTATATAACAGGTTAAAGTTAATTTGCATTCAATTATAAAATGAATTATTAATTTTGAATTGTTATGTTCAGAGGCATGATTAGGTATTGGCATAAGGAAAGCTGTAGTGCGCGCCTTGAAAAGGGCTCAAGAGGCGCCCAATTTGCGAATACTTGCGAAAAGAATTTTAAATAAGCACCACAGGCGTCAAATGAAAAATTTGACCAAAGTGACAAAATTTATATTTCATCTCTAGTTACGTGTGGTAAGATCAGGTGAATATGGCAGCCTACAGATGATCTGGGAAAACAGTGCCGCAGCAGTGGACAACTTTCCCGAACTAATTTGAACAATCAACAGCCTACAGCCTACAGGCAGCAAATTCGTAAATCCACCCCTGCATGAATACGGAAATATTTTAGTTGTAAAAATATAAAAGGCTATCATGAATACAGAGATATTTTAGTTGTAAAAATATCAAAGGCCATCATGAATACAGATATTTTAGTTGTAAAAATATCAAAGGCCATCATAAATACAGATGCCGTAGAGCTTCGGCCCAACGATAGAGGTAGCCTTCCATGCACGTTAAATTCTTGTATACTGTATATATTTGAAGTAATCATATTAAAAAGTATAATTAATAAGATCATTATCGAGTATAAACGGATTTTTTGCGCTAAAAAAATGTATAAAATGAAAGAAACAGACATGTTTAAAAAATTATGTTCAACTACACTTCCAGCAGGTACGTCTGAGCATTGATAAGCGTGTGTACGGAAAAGCAACATTTAGGGAACTGTCACCATCACTCACACCATAGCGTGCAATGTTTCCAAATTGCAAATATTGTTGTGATCAATCTGTTGTTGGCCACACACACGTACATCTGATTACATATATATATAATGAATCCGTACTTAAAATAATACACAGAGCTAATGCATCTAATTTGTACCTCAGCGGTAATAAACGAAACTTTAAGGCAAATTTGGTGGACGCATGAAGTTAGTTCCACCTCGGATGATCTGTCTCACAGTTTTGGGATGTGCGAATAGAATTTATGTTTACACTATATTCTAGTTTGTTTTTTGGTCACAATGCGTTTCGTATCTGTATTGTGTGGCACTAAAGCAGTTATGAAAGCCGTTCGTTTGAAAGACTAAAGGGTTGTCCGATAACTTTAAGACCATCTTTCCACCCTGTGTATTACGGACTCTTGTTTCTATTGGGCGGCAAGAAGAGAAATGGATAATTTTCTGTCTTCTGGTATATGATTAAAAAATAATTGTTTTTGTTGTAAATATTTCTTTTGTTTTGAGAAGTGACAACCAAGTTTAGATAAAAGAAATTCAAAAAACTAAAGAGACTTATTGAGATTGGAAAAATAATAGGAATTCGCGTGAAGGAGGGACAGAATGGGTAGTCACAAATAGATCGAATTTAGTGAGTCAAAAGAATGACCCGAATCAAAGGAGGAAACAACAAACAGATCTTTTGTTTTTTTCCCTTGCATTAGAGTTAAAATGAAACTGACAGATAAAATTTATTTCTACAAACTGATCCGGAAATTGATTTTTCTTCCTTTCTATCTGCGTTGACATCTTCACTGCAATCGACAAGTGAGGTATGCGTTGGCATCGAGGTCTGACAACTTCAATTGATTTCACCAAACTAGTTTCAAAGAAAAGAAAGTGCTCAGGATGTGAAATAGAGATTCATTGAAAACTCGCAATTGTCTGTCATCAATGTTGAAAATGGCAACCGACATCGACAGACCAAAAGACTTGCCAAGGGGGATGGAGGAGCTGCAATTTAGAATGAGACGTGCGCGCTTCAATGAAGCTGACAGCAGTACTTTTCGGTATGCGAGTGCTTCAAATATGATTGCATTTCGATTTGTTGTTATCAACAATATTATTGCACATCTGTGGGTGAATTTGGTTATTCCCGATGCTAGTAGTTTTCGAACTCACGAGTAAGTAAATTGGTTCTTAGCGCGTGCTCGTAAAATGGAAATTTATTTCTGCTTCGACAACGTGCGCACAGTACTGCTGCACGCCTACTGAAATGATTTGAAAAATACCGTATTTATTTAAGAAAAAATAACGTTTAATTTTTACAATTGATGCTCATATTTTCCCGATTTGTTGATACTTGGCGCATTTGGGAGAAAACTTTTAAAATAGGAACTTTCGGCCTTTATCGATATCCATCCTTTTAAGATTGAATTCCGTGTTTTATTTACTACTGCCATTTCTTCGAACCTTTTTCATTTCAATTTCTTATGTTTAGAATACATTTTGCAGATAAATTTTCAGTTATTTGTGCATGGGAAGAAAAACCTATTATATACGGTTGACGATACTGGCGTACGCAGGGGGGGTGTTTAATGGAAGTTGTTACTCCTACTGGAGTGAAATTTTGTTTGTGTGTGTGTGTGTGTGTGTGTGTGTGTGTGTATATATATATATAATTCAATCAGAGAGTTGGGTATCCTCTTCTTTCGCACACACACATATATATATGTGTGTGTGTGCAGAGAAAGAGAGCGAGAGTTGCAGCTCTCCAACTGATTGAATTTTTATACTGCAAGGAGAGCAAACGTCATTGTGAGCCAAACGAAGTTGAACATACTTTTTTTTTAAGGAAAGATGAAATAAATTTTCTACAAAAGGTAAACACATAGAAACAATGGTTCTCAAACGTTTTATCCCACGAAATCCTTTTCCTATCAGAAGTTTAGCCAAGGAATCCTTTTCTTAATTAAAGTTTGGCCATGGAACCCTTCTCATACCAGAAGTCTGACCACAGAACCCTTCTTGTACTAAAGGTCTAGCCACGGAACCATTTTCTTGCCAGGTCTGGCCACGGAACCCATTTCTTACCAGGTCTGACCACGGAACCCCTTTTTATTGAAAGTTTGGCCACGGAACCATTTTCTTGCCAGGTTTGACCACGGAACCCTTTTTTATTGAAAGTTTAGCCACGGAACCCCTTCTTATCAAAAGTCTGGCCACGGAACCCCTCTATAAATATTTAAGGCAAACAAAGGGTTATCAATTTATCATTGCTTAGACATAAGGATAGCCACAATAAGCGATAAATCAGTATAAAAAGATAAGTCATGCTTTGTATTTGTTGTGACATTGGAGTAGGGATAATTAACGTTATTTAAGAGGTTGTCATAGGGAAAATTGCAGAACCTATGGATTTTCTCGGCATTTTCATCGATATTTTATAACCCGCTCGCGGAACCCTAGGAGGATCATCGCGGAGACCCAATATTCATAAAATGTCATAGAGATTAAACTAATTTCAGTTAAACGCTAACGACCACTGTTAGTTAAAATTTTTATATTGTATTACGAATGAGGCAGAGCGAGGGAATATGCAAATAATATAGGTTAGGGTCCAGTATATAATTAAATATTATTTAATGGTCTGGCTGCAAAATGACCCCATATAATTTTGTTCAGCGACATTACCAAACAAATTCTCGCCAAGATCACATTACTCCACATTCCAAAATTGCGCCCCGGTTCCCATGCAACACTTCTTTAAAAGAATCGATTCCTGGACCTTCACGTACTCGCAGTGATTTAGCGCCTTTGTCCTCCTATAGCAAAATTCACTCGGTGTATTTCGATCCATTGTTCCGCAGCGACGTGAGAGAACAACTGCCGTGGTTTAATAACAGTGCATATTTACAATTACGCGTGTGATATTCCGTGTGCTAAATCAACGCTCCAGTTGCACTGGTCTCCCTAGTAACGTCCGGACGAGACTCGTAGCTATGGGAACGGGATGAAGGCAGAATTGTAGAACAAGAAGCCGAGTGAATGAATATACATTAGGAACACTCCCCCACTGTTCTTTTAATCCCGCTTTTGTATATTCAGTATTCTTTGAAAGCGCTCTTAGCACTATTGACGACTTAGCTTCAGTTAAATATACTACTGTCTTAAAAGGTAGGCCTAACGGGACCCAGAGCTCTGGTACCAAGATAGCAAAGATCGTTCTAGGGATGTCTTGAGGACGTCCACGTCCAGAACGTCCTCAGGACGATATTTGTTATCTGGGTACAAACAGAGGTTCCAAATTAGGGAAGTTCTTTCTCTCTCCCTGTCACACACACATCATATATGTATATTGTATGTTTCTTACTTCAAAAATTTTGAAGTTAATGCATTTTGTTTGCTTTTTATGGAGCATGGAAAACAAAGGTGGTGCTAGGCAGCGAACCACAGTTTTCCAAATCCGGGTTAATGGTACGTTAAGCACTTACCAGTGTACTATGGCAGGGCCATAGTTAATGTAAAAAGAGCCCCAAAATATAATTAATCCCATGGGGGCTCCCGAATGCGCGACGACGGCCCTGGTCAAACCCACCCATCCATGTATACAGTCATGCTATCCTTTATTGAAATGAAAAGCTTAATAAAATAATTATCAACCAGGAAGATTAAGCGTTTTCACATTAGTTTTATATCGACTAAAAGCATATGATGCTTGCAGTGTCGGATTAAGAATTTTAAGGACAGAACGAGTCCCTCCCGACTCTAAAGAATGTGGCCCTCATGACACATTCAGACAATAACTCATAAATTTTTTCTTTGAAGTTTACTTTCTTCAGTTTCAAGGCATATTATGCAATAATAAAAATTCCTCGGATATTTATACATGAATAAGATTAAAATAAAGCTTAAATTTAAATAGCACGAGGTCCCTTCAAGATTTCTGTAAGGGCCCCAAAATCACGCTGCCCTAGGCTCCTACCTACTTGACCTATACATAAATCCGGCATTGGATGCTTGCGCTTTCATCCTAATCAGTACGTAAGTGAATATAAATTTGATTATTCTTTTAGTTTTCCAAATTAAATGAATTAAATAAATAAATAAACTACCTACCTACAGTGCGTTCGCGCTCAGATGACGCCCCATACCGTTACCAAACGGGTTTCTCCATTGCAATCTAGGGAAGAGAGTCTTGCCCGAACTGGTTTTTCGCGCGGGAAAAACCAGTTACGGCAAGACGCCCTTCCCTAAACTGCAATGGAACAACCCGTCTGCTAACGGTATCAGGCGTCAGGTCTGCGCGAACGGACTCTACCTACAAAACAGTAAGGTAATAAACAACCAACTTTAAAGTTTTGTAGTAAGTTCGAAGTGTTAACAGTAATACAATAGTAGAGCAAGCCACCGGACATGAGATGGTTACCTTTTTTTTTTATGGCTTCCTGAACCATGATTCATTCAAGTATGGTTCAACTGAGCCGAGTTTGTTCAATATTATCTATCTAATCAATGGGACATTGACACGTAATTTAAACTGAGAAATTAAATACCTCACTCGTGTATAGACTTAAATTTACTCTATAGTACTAATTATATATACAGTTAAAATTTATATTATTATATACAGTTAAAATTTATATTATTATGTACAGTTAAAATTTATATTATATATACAGTTAAAATTTATATTGTTATATGCAGTTAAAATTTATATTATTATATACAGTTATAATCTATATTATATGTAATAATTATATATTGTTATTTTATGTTATTTATATAATTAGTATATAGTCAAAGACGTACAAAACAGCAAGTTCCATATTACGTATGACATTAGAAGCAGACCTGGGACTGGTTCTAGAATCGTCTGCAATAACGAACTACCAGCATTATATGTAAAAATGAAGTATAAAGATTTGTTTAATAATGAACTATTAGGATCATCTATAATAAGAAACTATTAACACATCATCTGTGATAAAGAACTATCGAGACTATTTGTAATAAGAGGAAATATTAGGATTATTTGTGATAAGAAGCTATTGGAATCTGAATGCTATTGACATTTCTAAAAAATGAGGCTAATAAAATCATTTGCAAATGGAAATATTAGGATCATCTGTACTAAAGAAGTATTAGGATCACCTGTACTAAGTAATTGTTGGATGGACACACACATACATACATTAAAGAGAAACTTGGAAACACGAAACTATAAAAATCATCTATAATGAATTATTGGAAGGTTTTATTAATCAACAATTAAGATAATTTATAATAAGCTATTAAGATCATTTGTTATAAGCTAATAAGATCATTTGTTATAAGCTATTAAGATATAAATATCTTATTTATTTCCTTATTACAGATGATCCTTGAATAAGAAACTTCAAGGATCATCTGTAATAAGGAAATTTAAGAAGCATTTCCAATGATGAATCTTAAGAATTATTTGTAATAAGAAATGTAAGGATTATCTATGTAGGATCTATAACTGTAGGATTATCTATTATCTACGTAGGGTTATGTAATTATTATGCTTATCTATGTAGGATCTATAACTGTAGGATTATCTATTATCTATGTAGGGTTATGTAATTATTATGCTTATCTATGTAGGATTATGTAATTATTATGCGTATCTATGTAGGATTATGTAATTATTATGCTTATCTATGTAGGATTATGTAATTATTATGCTTATCTATGTAGGATTATGTAATTATTATGCTTATCTATGTAGGATTATGTAAGGATTATCTATGTAGGATTATGTAAGGATTATCTATGTAGGATTATGTAAGGATTATCTATGTAGGATTATGTAAGGATTATCTATGGAAGATCTATATAGGATCTAAGAAAAACTTAATGTTTCAAAACCAAGAATCTAAATACTAAATTTCAAGTCACTTAAGCTCGTGGTCGTAAATAATTTCTGAAGAATTCATTTCTTAAACACCGAAATTCTGTTTGCAATTTTATAGTTTTAAACCTTAGTAATTATAAAATTCAAACTTAATTACGGTCAATGCATTTTGGCTCTATTTATCTAAAGTGAAATGAAAGCAATATTTACAGGTGCAGAAATTAGCATCTGAAATGTAATTTCATTTCAATTTGGAAATTAGTTCCAGAAAGTTCATTTTAAAGCAAGTAAACAGGGAGAAATCTAATATCGTTTCTAGAATTAGAACTATCGTTTTTCGTTTGTTGTAAACACAGCATAAACTATTTAATTTTTAAGGAATTTTTTATAGGAAACATTCCTGAACGAAACGTCATTTATAGCGCTTGCACAAACTAAACAAACGACCTTAATAGTTGCAAATCTAGTTGCGTAACGTTCTTTTGCTTTGGAGATGAAACAAATAGACTTTTTCACAATCCAATAATTTCTTTCTCCCCGTAAAACAAAAGATAAATCGTTTTTGGTTGTTCTGACTCCGCAACCTCAATTCTTTCCGAACAAAGAAAATTTTGAAAGACATCGCATTCAAAATAATCGTTAGAGGTAATTTTATGATATATCGGAATAATCTCTAGAGGGGTAATTTTATGATATATCCTTCAAAAACAGAGGAGTAAATACAGCATTTAAAGTTTGTTACAAGCTTTAGCCTTCAGCTGCACCATATAGGTCTGAAAGACCTGGAAAACATTTTAGAACTGCAGCTAAAACATACACGAAACTCATTTTATGCATAGGCATAAAACGAATATATAAGAAATTTTCTCAAAATTTTTCAATAACAGCCCAAATATGAAGTACAGGTCATAGATAACTACATACGAGTCAACAATAGCACGGGAGTCAAACTGTTTATCCCGACCACCCCTTAAAAGTTTCAGATTTTTCAATAGTTGAAATTTAAAACCATACACAGGACACCACACTTTTCATATTTTATTGTGGTCTTACTCAATCCCTTTACCTCGATATTCTTGAAATACGTATGAAGCAATATGAAGGATAAAATTAATCTTTTGAAGTAATTTTCAACACTTAGGTAATCGCTGCATAAAAAGTACTATATCCACAGTTACAGTACATTAATAACCAGTAAGTTTCTTAAATCATTAATTGCTGGCATTTCGAGGGAAATTCGGTTGATGAACTCTAACCTAATTTTCTCCTTCACTACTGTTGCAATGCGAACTCTTTTTAAATGCAATGAGGTAATGTTTCTTTCCCAGAAATAGGTTTTTCATCATAGAACGTAGAAAATTCAGACGAGATAGTAGGAATATAAGTAAATGACTTGGTTTAAGAAGATGCCACTTTCCTAAGATCTCCGGGGTAAATTGAAACAAAAATATAACAGGAACGCATGTAAATGCATCAGGTTCCATTCCAAAAAAAATTCAGTAGTTAACACAAAATCATTGAAAACAAGAATACACTATTCTAGGAAATTTAAGCATTGAAAATTGTATAATGTCACCATCAACCATTTTCAGCCCACTGCAGGATGGAGATCTCTCTGTTATCACACATGCGCGTAATACGGTGAAAGAAATACAGAGAAATCGACGTTAAACTCACCACGTTGTCTAGACGTGTTGACAAGCTGGACCTACAGATTAACTAAGGTTCCAAACTTCCGTCACTACAGCCGAAGTCCTACACTAAGGCAGGCCTCTTGTCACCCACCAACCATGTCTGCGCCCTCTAGCTTGTGGACACCAACGGTCCTTTCTTAACAGATGCATCAGGCCTGTATCCAGGATGAAGGGACAACTGTGGCAAGGCAAAGATCATATGGGGCACAGGGCACCCGGGGATTGTTCTACACCTAGTTAAATAGCACGATGGGGCAACGGACGCTATGCCTCTGTTGGCACCGGCTTGGCTATAGGCCTAGCCTAGGGATATATTTTAAAGATTTAATTAACTCTTTGGGCATTGGAGAAGGAAAAGGGGAAGGTACTCAAGACAGGCCTGTAGCCAGGATGAAGGGGCAACTGGGGCAAGGCAAAGGGCATATGGGGCACAGGGCATCCTGGGATTGTTCTATCTATCTATATATATATATCATCATCATCATATTCAACCATTATCTATCCACTGCTGGATGAAGGTCTCTCCAAATGCTTTCCACACAAGCCTATCCTGAGCAATTCGCTTCCACGTCACCCCAACCAGTTTTCTTATTCCATCCACCCATCTAGTTTGAGAACGTTTTCTAGGTCTATATATATATATATATATATAAATAGCTCGATGGAGCAACTGGGGAGGCACAAGCATGGGGCAATTGGGGCCATGCCCTTGCTAGCCCCGGCTTTACTAGAGGCCTGAGCTACGTCAATGCCAATTGCCATCAATTTGCTACAGAAGATCTCCCATTCCTTATCGATTAGAGCTTCCTGCATTACTTCCACCGCTGCAAAATGTTCTAATCAACATTGCAGAGTCGTCTTCACTCCCTTCGCGAGTTCTTTGAAAAGTTATTCAGCTAGCTCTTCGAATTTTCCGTTGGAAGCTCTTCATCATGACTCTCAAGGCGCTGATTTGCATCATCTAATCCCTTTTCCTTTGTTATCTAGTCGCTGTCTCCGTTATAATATCCGTGCAGTGCTTTTATGTCCGGAACATAGTTAGGCCAGAACTTACTCAAGACGTAATTCATACTACAGACAGGGGCGGACTGGACCGGTGCGTCCTCATGGGCGATAGGACGCGCCTTCGAATGGAAAAGAACACGCGCTCTCCGAAAATCCAAGGTATAGGCCCTTTGAGAGGACCCAATCCGCCCCTGACTACGGGTGTGTCTAACTTGTCATCGAACAAACCTACGTACGATTTTCCCCACCTATCATAAACACTGGCGTACGCAGGGGGGGGAGTGTTGATGTGAGTTGTAATCCCCCCCCATTGCGATGAAATTTTGTATATTATCATATGAATACATGAAGTTGTAACTCTGTAAACACCCTATTGACTCTATACCTCCCTTATAAACTTTCTGCACATTCTTATGATCACAAACAAGAAGACTGGTTCGATGATTCGGTTATTTTACGATTTGGAACAATGTTGATGTAGGATGGTTTGCAGAGCTTTTGGAAGATGTGTAGAAGATATCTTCATTTTAAGTGATTCCTAAAGCCAGTTGGCCTCATAAGAAATGGAAATGATACACCATGAAGTTAGCATAAATTATGTAGAAAGAAGAAGAATTAGAAGATTTAGAAGTGTTACCGCCTTCATCCAAGTAGAAGTTTAGATACGAGGATTTATTTATTATCCGTTTACGAGATTTTCTTTTTGAGATACGAGGCAACTTTCTAAATTTAGCGATTACTAATGGAAAAAGTAACTCTTTTGTCCTAAAGTTGGAATGATGTTTTTACTTATTGCAAATTGTACGAGATTCCCAAGCGTTCACATATATCCCTTGTTTGTTACCTAAAAAAAAAAAATCCAACGGGCAATACATTATCGTAAATTATCAGATGGAAAGAAAAGAAAATTTGATTATACTCCCGATATATTACAAATAATTTCCAACCCAAAACTGGTTTCCTGACAGCCTTCGCACGAATTTATTTTACTTCCGTATGTATCACAGTAATAATGTAAAAAATTAGAAAAGAGGATGGGAGCAAGTCGTGTGTTCTATTTCTATTTCTAATTCACTTTCACAAATCACTTTCTTCTTTTGAGGAAAAGCGATGCCAGTTTCGAAAATAATAACTTAGGGCATTTGTTGCTCCAATAGCCTTATTTGAAAAGGAAAACGATAATAGGCTGCCAAATGATTATTGCAAATTGGGGAAAACGAGTTCTTTTTGAAAATATCTAGCCCACGTCGAAAGTGTCCTCCACCCCCCCCCTCCACACGTAAACAAAAATTAACATTGGCTAACATAGGAAAATAAGCACAACGGCAACCTCCCCACAAGGTGCTTACGTAATACTTGAAGTCTCCTTAGTTCGTAAGTTGGAGGTTCGTAAAAACGTGTAGTTCGTAAATTGGAGGTTCGTAAAAACGCGAGCCCACTGTATAAAAACAGTGATCGCACTTTTACGAACTTAGTCTAATTTGTTAATTTATAGGGAAGAGTCATAAACGCGAGGATATATTACTCAATTTAACATATCAGTGTTTCTCAAATAATATTCTGTTGAAACCCAGGTTTGCGTGATGATCCCGACCAGGGGTTTCGCGAATAATTTGTAAAAATATACCTGAAATTCAAGAAAAACTGCAATTTTTCTCCATGACAACCCCTAGATTTTTCTTAATATTATTTATAGAGGGGCTCCGTGATTAGACATGCAGTAGCAGGGCTGGAGCCCTGCTACCGCATATCTGAGGGGGGCATGTCATGAGGGGGCAAACCGGGCATACGCTCTGAGAGGTAGGTTTTTACGGGCGGCAAAACGGAATTATTATAAAAATGAAATCATTTTGAGGTGTCAAAACGTGTTCGCCCCGAGCGAAATGATGCCTAGCGTCGGTCCCGCGTGGTAAAAGAGGGTTCCACAGAATATAACGTTTGACAACCACTGCATACATGGGGTCAGAACGTTGATGCCTAGCGTCGGTCCTGTGTGGTAAAAGAGGGTTCCACGGAATATAACGTTTGACACCCACTGAATACATGGGGTCAGAACGTCGATGCCTAGCGTCGGTCCCGTGTGGTAAAAGAGGTTTCCACGGAATATAACGTTTGACAACCACTGCATACATGGGGTCAGAACGTCGATGCCTAGCGTCGGTAAAAGGGGGTTCCACAGGATATAGCGTTTGAGAACCACTGCAATAGAGTATCCATAGATGGGGCCAGAACGTCGATTCCTAGCGTCCGTCCCGTGTGGTAAAAGAGGGTTTCACAGGATATAATGTTTGAGAACCACTGCAATAGAGTATCCATAGATGGAGTCAGAACGTCGCATCCGACGAAAGCTCCCTCTGTAACTTTAACAGACACTTCGTAAAAAAGAATGAAAGAACACTGCGGTATACAGCAAGATGGAGTGAAAAATATACCCAGAGAGGTTGCTGTGGTCACCATGGCTTTAGACTAATATGCGTAGTTTTTTTTAGCTGTGTTTTACGGAGCAAGGATAGGTAAGGTCATGCCATACTGGGACCTACTGTGTTCCCAGAAACGCGACCCTCTTAAGGCCTAAGGAACCAACCACTGGGATTACAGATAGAAGGTGGCCGGGAGGCGTTTTATTACTTTTATTTTTTGACCCGTTGAGAATCAAATCCGGGTTAATAGTACGACAGATGGATGCGTTACAATCACATCACCGTTACATTTTCCCAAGGATACAGAACTTCTTGAGGCCTTCAGAGTAAACCACCGGACTACAGTGGGTAGTTTGCGGGTAAGCGTTCTTTTCTTAGCATCGCTGGTAGATACGAGATGGGCTCATCACGACCCCGAGCCCGAAATGGGATTTACATTTCATATTTTCGGGCTCGAGCGGCCCCGGGCTCATATGACGGATGAAACTAAAGCCGAAAATTGACTTTGCTCTATAGAAATTCTCTAAGGCATATAATTATGTGATTAGTTTTCGAGATTGTAGAAATACGTGTATATGGCAATTCGAAAGACATTAAATAGGGTAGTTTAGCCAATTTTTTAAAATTTAAATCGTACATCAAGGGGTTAAAGTTATATTTGAAGTTTCGGGCTCGAGCGTCGAAAAATGTGCCCAAACTTATCTCTAATCGCTGGGAATTGGTCACACATTAACAGCACGGCAGGGAACGCGATATCATAGAACTACCACAAAGCCCCATTAATATTTTTTTTAGAAACAGACAATTAATGAAGTTTAACTATTTTCTTAAAAAAATATTTAAAGGTTAATTTAAAGATTGGAAAATTAAAATCTTTGGAGAAGTAAAATTAATTAGATAGTGGTTGCATTTCTATATTACTCGTCAAATAAAAAATCCCCCTCTCCCTCTAAAAAATAGGGTTTTAAGTAGAATAACGAAGTAAATAACATATGACCAGAAAACTCGTATGTTATCTAATTGATACAAATAGGAGCCCGCGCTTTCATGATAAAATGGAAACCTTTCTGTTGTTAAACACTATGGACAAAGCATATAGGACATGAGAGCCATTGTAGTTTTTCTTTTAAAGAAGTTTACACCGTTACGGCTGCAGTGAGGTAGAGTTGACAGTGGAAGACGTAGAAGAGCATCGACGTAGAAATAGCGGGATCATCGAATGGTGAGATGTAAAGTGCACTTAAATACTAAACTAGAAAGGCAGAAGCTCATTAGGAAACAAGTAAGTAAGAGGGTGGATCTAATGAAACTGAAAGTAAATACCGAGGCATTCAAGTTGGAATTAAAAAATCGCTTTTCTGCACTGGAAGGACTTATTGAAGAAGTTGACATCTCAGAAGCAAATGAAAACATTGTTAAGACAATAGTTGAAACTGCTGGGGAAATTGGTGGTGTAACCTGTAAAAAGCACAATAGCAAATTATCTGAGAAGACGAAACAGCTCATGAAAAGGCGAAGAGATATGAAGGTGGACAATCGAAATACCAGTTCCAGGATTGAGTACATAGAACTTTGTAAAACTCTGCGCAAAAGCATGAAAGAAGACATAAGAAAATTCAACTGTGAGTTAGTAAGGAAGGCCATTGAAAATAACAAGAGCCTTAGGGTTGTTAAAGGAAGTTTATCTGTTGGGAAGAAACACATCATTGCATTAAAAGGAGAGGATGGCACCGTAACAAGAAATAGGGAAGAAATACTTAGAAGAGTTGAAGAATTCTACAAAAAACTATATGAAAGTAACAGTGGATTAAACGAAGACACTGAAATAGTCGAAGGAACAGCTCCTAAAATCTTAAAAGAAGAAGTTTCATTTGCAATAAAAAGTATGAAGAAAGGAAGAGCCCCTGGCGATGATGGTATTACATTAGATATCCTAAAAGAAGCTGGAGAATATGTAGAAGACATACTTGCAAAATTCTTTACCAAATGTCTTAACAGCGGTAACATACCAAACCAATGGGATTCTGCAACAGTAATTCTTTTGCATAAAAAAGGTGATAAAGAGGATTTGAAAAATTACCGACCAATTAGCTTGTTACCTGCTATTTATAAAATCTTCACAAAAGTGCTAACACATCGCCTGCAGAAAAAATTAGATGCAGCTCAACCAAGAGAACAAGCTGGATTTCGAAGTGGATTCAGTACAGTGGACCATATTCAAGTATTAAGAGAATTAATTGAAAGAACACATGAATATGAACTTCCATTGTGTGTTGCATTTATTGACTATGAGAAGGCCTTTGACTCTATTAAAACATCAGCAGTCATCAACTCTTTAAGATCAACAGACATTGAGGATGTGTACATTGACATGGTGAAACGTGTGTATAAAAATGCAAGTGCAAAATTTCGGTTACATAAAGATACCAAAACTATCAAACTTGGCAAAGGGGTGAGGCAGGGAGATACCATTTCTCCAAAACTTTTTACTTCAGCTTTACAGATGATTTTTCAGCTGATAAATTGGAATAACAAGGGAATAAAAATAAATGGTGAATATTTAAATCATTTGCGGTTTGCTGATGACATTGTTATTTTTTCAACGAACCCATCAGAACTCCAAGACATGGTACAGGAGCTCTCAACTAGAAGTAAAGAAGTTGGACTCAAGATGAACCTACAAAAAACTAAGATCATGTTCAATAATTTTGTAGAGGAAACAAAAATACAAGTTGACAACATTGAGCTAGAAATTGCTGATTCATATATTTACCTTGGCCAGCTGATTTCAATGGATGGCAACATTATGAAAGAACTCAACAGACGTATTAAACTTGGCTGGAGTGCATTTGGAAGAAACAGTTTTATCCTGAAGGGGAAATTGCCTTTGTGTCTAAAAAGAAAGGTCTTCAACCAGTGTGTATTGCCAGTCCTCTCTTATGGATCAGAGACATGGAGTCTAACAGTTGGAGCAATACGAAAGTTACAGACAACGCAAAGGAGCATGGAGAGGTGCATGCTTGGAATAACTAGGAGAGATCGAAAAAGAAACACTTGGGTGAGAGAGCAAACTAGAGTAGAGGACATCATTGTTAAAGTAAAAGGGCTGAAATGGCGATGGGCTGGGCATATTGCAAGAAGAACTGATCAACGATGGACAACAGAAATTCTGAACTGGATTCCAAGAGACCACCGAAGACCTAGAAAACGTCCTCAAACTAGATGGGTGGATGAAATAAGAAAACAGGTTGGGGTGACGTGGAAGCGAATTGCTCAGGATAGACTTGTGTGGAAAGCATTTGGAGAGACCTTCATCCAGCAGTGGATAGATAATGGTTGAATATGATGATGATATTGTTAATATAGTTAATATAATATAACGCATATTATTGATATAATATAGATAATTAATGTATTATAATTTTATATTTACTTTTTTTTACTGTGTTAAAAGTGCTTTCATTATGCAAATGTGGCAACGGACTGAGGGGTCGCAGATTATTTGATTACGATAAAAATTGGTCGCAGGTTGCTTGACTGCTATAAAAGGGGGGGGGGGCCGCGACATAAAGAATGTTGGGAAACACTTTTTTTAAATGAAAGCATAGGGTAATAATTATTTCTCTCGCAACGAATTACCAACATTTAAAAAACTACTAACCATGATTCACGTCTGCCTATCTATCTCACGCAGGGGCGGACTCAAAGGTCACATACCTTGGACTTTCGGAGGGCGCATGCCCATTCGGAGACGCGAGTCCTATCGCCAATGAGGACGCACCGGCCCCAGGGCCGATGAGCCGGCAGCCCAGTCCGCCCCTTGTCTCTCTTTCACACAATCAGAATAATGTACGGCAAAAGTAAATAACTCATACGTGGATTGCATTATTGGTCGTACCATTATTATCGGCCATTACCACCGTTACGCCACGGAATATCCTCATTGCTTCTAATAGTGGTACTAAACCAGGTAATGGCCATGGGTGGCTACAAAAGAAGGAAGCTCAATTTAATAGGATGGCCATTTTTCGCAGCTGTGATTGGTCATGGCGCCCTTTGTGTGTGAAGTGCCCTTAAGAGAGAGGTCGCCTTTGGAAACAGCTTTGTTAAGTCAAGATATACGACAAGTCTAGAAGAGAGGTTATTGTTGAAAATTGTTACAGTGTGATAAATTGTTGCATTAACACACGTTCTATATCTAGTCGTCTTAACACTAAACCTACCGACATTTCATATATACCTAATCCTACCATGAGTGGTCAAATGGCCGCTTCAAAAAAAAAAAAAATATGTATCTTAATATAGAAAGAGATTTTAGCCAATTGGATAGTAAACAAAATATTTTTTTTCTATTTAGAAAAGTTTTATTTACATTTATGCATTTTCAGCACATTTTTTACAAATTACAGTATTTTGTATTGCACATTTTCCACATACGTATTTTTTACATTTTATACAAATTTTGTTAGTCTTATTGACTTTACAATATCTTATTGGACAAGCTTTCCATCCAGATGAATCTATAGCTGTATTTGTTATTGTTTCTGATGAACATTCTTTGCTTAGCTGTCTCTCCTTCTGATATTCGGTCCCAAGCTCTTCTGCCAATTGAAATAAAAATTCTTGCCTCGATATTTCTTCACCCGTCGTTTCTTTGTATAAAATCCAAGCATTTATCCCGGCTAAATCTAAGATATTGAAAAATACCTGTAAAGGCCATCTTTGACATTTAGATTTTACGCTATATTTTCTGGCCATTTGATTGGTTACATCTACACCGAATTTTGTGCTATTGTAAAATCTAATTGTCTCTGGTATACGGGTGTCACTTTTTTCAATTTCAACGGATGAATGCATTGAACTAAGTATCAATACTTTTTATTGGGTTTAGCTTTGTAAACTGTAAGAATAAAATCATTCGATTTGTATAATATTGTTGAGAAGCGTGTCATACTATCCTTTGCATGTCTCGCTAATTTTGGTAGCTCTTTTATTTCTGCG
>QLNU02003225.1:83027674-83040671 GCA_006491805.2 Dysdera silvatica | reverse complement strand
GGCCCCAGGGCCGATGAGCCGGCAGCCCAGTCCGCCCCTTGTCTCTCTTTCACACAATCAGAATAATGTACGGCAAAAGTAAATAACTCATACGTGGATTGCATTATTGGTCGTACCATTATTATCGGCCATTACCACCGTTACGCCACGGAATATCCTCATTGCTTCTAATAGTGGTACTAAACCAGGTAATGGCCATGGGTGGCTACAAAAGAAGGAAGCTCAATTTAATAGGATGGCCATTTTTCGCAGCTGTGATTGGTCATGGCGCCCTTTGTGTGTGAAGTGCCCTTAAGAGAGAGGTCGCCTTTGGAAACAGCTTTGTTAAGTCAAGATATACGACAAGTCTAGAAGAGAGGTTATTGTTGAAAATTGTTACAGTGTGATAAATTGTTGCATTAACACACGTTCTATATCTAGTCGTCTTAACACTAAACCTACCGACATTTCATGTATACCTAAATCCTACCATGAGCGGTCAAATGCCCGCTTCAAAAAAAAAAAAAAAATGTATCTTAATATAGAAAGAGATTTTAGCCAATTGGATAGTAAACAAAATATTTTTTTCTATTTAGAAAAGTTTTATTTACATTTATGCATTTTCAGCACATTTTTTACAAATTACAGTATTTTGTATTGCACATTTTCCACATACGTATTTTTTTACATTTTATACAAATTTTGTTAGTCTTATTGACTTTACAATATCTTATTGGACAAGCTTTCCGTCCAGATGAATCTATAGCTGTATTTGTTATTGTTTCTGATGAACATTCTTTGCTTAGCTGTCTCTCCTTCTGATATTCGGTCCCAAGCTCTTCTGCCAATTGAAATAAAAATTCTTGCCTCGATATTTCTTCACCCGTCGTTTCTTTGTATAAAATCCAAGCATTTATCCTGGCTAAATCTAAGATATTGAAAAATACCTGTAAAGGCCATCTTTGACATTTAGATTTTACACTATATTTTCTGGCCATTTGATTGGTTACATCTACACCGAATTTTGTGCTATTGTAAAATCTAATTGTCTCTGGTATACGGGTGTCACTTTTTTCAATTTCAACGGATGAATGCATTGAACTAAGTATCAATACTTTTTTATTGGGTTTAGCTTTGTAAACTGTAAGAATAAAATCATTCGATTTGTATAATATTGTTGAGAAGCGTGTCATACTATCCTTTGCCTGTCTCGCTAATTTTGGTAGCTCTTTTATTTCTGCGAATAGTTCCAACAAGCGTTGTTTTTTTGCTTGAAGTTTACTCGCTAATGACACGCCTGTAAAAAAATTGTCAGTTGTTATATTTCTCCCATGGCCCGTATATGGTTCTGCTAATTTCAAAGTTACAAACTCCCCAAGTGGGACCGATGATTCTCTCCCTTCATCTTTTCCCAAATATGGAAAGCCGTTTACTATATACTTACTACTTACATCGGAAGCCAACCAGAATTTTATGCCAAATTTGTCCGGTTTATTGGGCATGTATTGAGTAAATCTACAACGTGCTTTTGTTGGAAACAATTGTTCATCTATAGAAAGATATGTTCCTGGTTTATAACAGTTTTGACTGTTTTCGATAAATTTGTACCAAACTTCAGAGATCAAAGCGAACTTATCGTTTCGTAAGCGTTGACTTCGTTGATTTCTGTTGTCAAACCGAATAAACCTCATGATTTCTGTAAAGTCATTTCGGCTCATAGTTGTCGAGAAAAATGACGGACCCCATTTCTTGTTCCATAAATATGATAGATCCATATTTTTAGCCTCACGTGCGCCGCGTGCATATAGAAGTCCAATAAATGCATATAATTTTGCAATAGATAAATTCTGTTTCGTTTTCAACACTCCAAATGCCTCTAATTCCGTATATTTTCTTACATGTTCAATTACGTTATGATCAATAATCAAGGAAAATGCCGACTCAACTCTGCCCTCTATAATATTTCGTTTAGCGTATCCTGTCGGTCCTGATATTTCCTTGAAAATATTATAAATCGGTGCTCTTCCGCGATTAGACCCTTCTTTTATTTTTTGCCAAACAGTTCCGTCCGTAGTAGTTTCAATCTCTTCCTCATTTTCACTTTCGGAACTAACTATAAATCTCTTCCTTTTTTGTCCTCTTCGTGTATTCAAAATATTCTCTTCGTCCGTATCGCTGTCCAATAAGTCACAATTATTTTCCGCTGTATCATTATCAATATCGGAAATTTCTTGGTCATCTTCCGAACAATCCTCGTCGATATTATTTATTTTGTCTAATAAATTGATATTCCTCGAATGTCTTGACATTTTTGGGGATGAATATACAAATGATAAAGTAAAAACTAAAATATCAAAATATAAATCTAACGGGACAAAAACATTGGGAACATAAATAAAAAAAATTCAAATGTAAATCATATCACAAAATATTGTTGGCTCTGTTCACTTTGTTGAAACTAGCACTTATAACACGTAATGATCTCTATTATATGCTCTGTGAAATTTTGATGCTCTCTGTTCGGATCGCAAGATCGTACTCTCGTACAAAAAAAAGCTAGGCATTTGTTCCAATCGCGCGTTTGTTTACACTGTAGATCCACAATTACATTGTGGACTCGTAAAACAACTTCAGGAATGCGCTTTCCGAAGAATATAGTCGTAAATAACACGAATTGGTCAAATGACCGCTCGTGGTAGACTAGACATGCTATGAAATTTTTTCGGAAAGTAAACAATAAAGAAAGTTGTGAATATTGAAAAATGGGTTGTATGTATATTATAGGAAAAGTCAATAAGTTACATGGTGATACAGTAACGTTGTATACAAGAAATTCTAAACGACATTTCAAAAACGGTCATTTGACTGCGCGTGGTAGGTTTAGTGTTAATATCAAACTACGTCCTTCACGGACAACAACAGAACATTCTTCTTAACGTGAAACAGCATTTATCATTTTTTTTTTCATATATGCATACGGTAATTTACCTTTTCTCAGATACTTTTTTTTTAATGTTCACATCAGACGCTTTGATATGCAATAGAAATACAGAAGTGGTTTATAGTTCTTTTCGGGTGTTTTGACATTTAAAGGAACTGGAAATTTACAAAAGAAGTGAAAATGATAGAAAAAAGGGTATGTGTCTTGAACCCGATATATACTGATTCCAGACGCATCTTTCAAGTTTATGTTCGTATTTAATAACTTAATTATTATAAACAATTTACACTGGAAAACTGATTTGAAATTCACAAGGTTAAGAGGTTTTGGTGGTTTCTAGAATAAAACGCGGTTCATCCAAGTTCTTCTAGTACACTATATGCTCAAACGTATCTGGACACTTCGGGTCTTTTAATTTTTTTCGAATTTCTAAAAAACTACTCAGCCAATTATTCTCTAACTTTGGAGATATATAGAACATACTTGAACGCCCACTTTTCAAGGAAATTTCAGTGACTTGTGCATTTAAGAAACCACCCACATATTGACAAAGTGAAAAAATATATTTGATCACTTTGTATTATAGAAAACTGGAAATTACTTGTAACTTTCAGAAAATATTTAACTAGCTATGCTTAATGCCTTTTCGTAAAACAAACATGTATATTCATGAAGATGGAAATGTTTCTTTAAGAAAATTCAAATTTCGTTACAATTTTTTTGCTTATAATATCCACCATTTTCAGTCAAATTTCCCAAAACGTACAAAACATTTGTCAACGTACAAGAAAAATATTATACTTAAATTAGAAATTAATATATTGAATATATGATGAGATATGAGCATTTGAAGAAAAGAATTTTTTACTGTGCATGCGCGAAAGATATGAATAACTTTCTTTCATAATTTTGTAGTCAATAGTATAGGGCAACTTAAAAAAATACCAGTGGGATATCTTGAAAATTCAGAAAGTTATCGACGATATAGTGAGCCGTATTTCTCTAATTCTCTGAAAGTAGCTAGATGATAAGGGGGTTTTCCACAAATTGTCATGTTCCAAATTACCAAACACCCCTGTTCTGAAAATGAAATATTCCAGATTTATGCAAATAAGGATCAAAAGTATCCAGACACCTGCATGTTTTGCATACCTTTACAGAAGTCAAAAACCTTGCTTGGTGCAGAATGACCATTGTTGTCCTTGCGCCATAAAAATACAACAGACCAACAATAAGTCAAAAATTGGTATGAAGTGGAGCCACCTTTTGCTTCAATGGCGGCTACCACTCTATCGGGGAGGCTATCTACTAGTTTCTGGAATTTTTCAGTGGGAATTGCATGCCATTCTTGCAAAAGAATATTAATCAGCTCTTTCGCCAATGTGGGGCATTCTGGCTTAGTTCACAGTCAACGTTCTAATTCATCCCATAGGTGTTCTATGGGATTTAGGTCTGGGCTCAGAGCATGCCAGTCCAATTCCTCAACATCCATGTCAGCAAACCAGCTCTGTACAGCCTGTGCTGTGTGGATAGGAGCATGATCTTGTTGAAACAAGAATGAACCCACTCCAAACTGTTGTCACAATGTAGACAACATGGAACTGCCTAAAATGTCGAGATAGCCTTCCATCTTCAGAATTCCCTTCATAGGAAGCAGAGGGCTCAGCCCGAACCATGATAAACAGCCCCAAACCATTATGTTTCCACCACCAAACTTAACTTGCGGCACAATACAGTCAAGTAAAAAGCGTTTACCCAGCATTCTCCACACCCAGACTCTACCATCTGATTGTCAAATAGTGTACCGTGATTCATTGCTCCATAACACTTGACACCACTGCTGCAGGCTCCATGTTTTGCACACTTTGCACCATTGTAAGCGACGCTTGGCATTGATTGCAGTAATGCTTGGTTTATATGCAGCTGCTCGGCCATGAAAACCAAGACTTTGCAGTTCCTGACGAACTGTCTTTGTGCTGACGTTGCATCCAGAGGCATCTTGAAAATCCGCACGAACTTTTTCCGCCGATTTCATGCGGTTCACTTTCACAACTCTTTTCATCACTCTGCGTTCCCTGTCTACTAGACGAAGTGGTCGACCAGGTCGTGGATGCACCGTTGTAGTCCCCGTATGTTCCCACTTTACGATAACATCATTAACGGTGGAACGGGGCACTCGTAACATCACAGAAATCTCACGAACAGATGTTTGAAATTATAATTGTTAACTCGTCAGACTTCTTTTATACTTGTCTGAGAGCCAGAAATTTGACATCACTAACAAAATCCACCACGTAGAGAGATGCCCGGATACTTTTGATCCTTATTTGCATAAATCTGGAATATTTCATTTTCAGAACAGGGGTGTTTGGTAATTTGGAATATGACAATTTGTGGAAAAAACCCTTATCATCTAGTTAGTTTTAGAGAATTAGAGAAATACGGCTCACTATATCGTCGATAACTTTCTGAATTTTAGAGATATCCCCCTGATATATTTTTTGAAATTGTCCTATACTATTGACTACAAAATTAAGAATGAACGTTATTTATATCTTTCGTGCATGCGTAGTAAAAAATTATTTTTTTCAAATGCTCATATCTCATCGTGTATTCAATATATTAATTTCTAATTTAAGTATAATATTTTTCTCGTACGTTGACAAATGTCCTGTAAGTTTCATGAAATTTGACTGAAAATTGTGGATATTATAAGCAAAAAATATGTGACAAAATTTGGGTTTTCTTAAAGAAACGTTTCTATCTTCATGAATATACATGTTTGTTTTACGAAAATGCACACAGGCATTAAGCATAGCTGGTTAAATATTTTCTGAAAGTTACAAATAATTTCCAGCTTTTTATGATAGAGGGTAATCAAATATATTTTTTCACTTTGTCAATATGTGGGTGGTCCCCTAAATGCATAAGTCACCAAAACTTTATTGAGAAGTGTGCATTTAAGCATGTTTTATATATCTCCGAAGTTAGAGAAGAATTGGCCAAGTAATTCTTTAGAAATTCGAAAAAAATTAAAAAAATCCGAAGTGCCCGGATACTTTTGTGCATATGATGTATATAAGAATAAGTTTGCAACAACTATTCGAATGTATGTTTTACAGCGCAACAAGTTAGGTCATACTGCATCGGGACATAGGATTTTCCCAGAAATCCGAACCTTCGTCGCCTGAAGATCCAAATCCAGAAATGCAATGGGGGAAAGAAGAAAAAAAACAAAAAACAGCGTGTTTTACGATAATCACTGATAATCGTTGAAATCACTGTGTGAAGAAATGGCATTCGCAGAAATATTGCCAGGCACCGTCATTGACTAGTTTTCCATAATAATCCCTGTTCTTGCTCTTCCAATGTGTGACTTAGCTCACAATTGATTTCTTACGACAGCATTAGTGGGCGACATTTACTGTTACGCACATAATTGGCTCAAATTAAACCAAATTTCTCAATATTGTTATTTCTGCGATGTCGTGATTATTACACATAAAAAATTTAAAATTTCTTTTTAAGTTTTTCATTGAGAGATTTGTATCTAAGGCCAAGTACATATTTTGGTAAGATGTAAATAAAGGCATGGATGCCATTCTATGGTATATTACATCCTCACAGAAATGTGGACGAATAAAAAAAAATGGGGGACTTATATATAACATCCATACGAGCTGCACGAACTACTAAACTGACATCAAAAGTTCAGAATTGGCAATTGCCTGTTCGGTTAGTGTTTCCTGCGGAAATAAACTCCAACAAGTGAAAAAGGTTGACAGAATGGGAGGCGCGGGGAGATTCAACCACCTGATCTCGGGAGCCTGCTGCTCTCGAAAGAGGTTTTCTACCTGGCTAAAGGCAATTATAGTTTTTGCCTTGTCATACTAGCCATGCGTTGCGCAGGTCAATGTGACGGATGGGTAAAAGGAAGGCGGCTAACTGCACCATGAAGAGGAAATTAAGGATATGAGTCGGTACTGACGACCCCCCTGAAGTGCGTAGTCAGATAAGCTCGAGCAGAACTATATTAAACGTTACCCATCACTAAGAGTTACAATACCTCAGACATTATCTTCAAAGAACCATGGCTAAGCATGGTTGCATTTGCAAAACTGGCAGAAAAAAAGGGGGTCAACAAATCTTCATGTTCCTAGGTATTGAAGAAAAACTAGGTATTTAAATATTACTACAATATGCTTTGGAACCCGCAACAATTAAGAAAACCAGAACTAAACTTTTCCGAAAATATCTTTATACCAATGCTGATTTTTGCATGCCAACCACGGAAAATAGCCAAAGCAATGAAAAACTACAGCAAAGTTTTTATAAATAACTACTTTCGTAAGACATTAAATATGTATTGGTAAAAAAAAGAAACGATATAGAACAAGCAAGTGAAGGAAAATCGTCAAAGGTCGATATTTAAATTTAGCGGGTTTCAATTAACATTAACTCGCAACTCTCTAATCCGCAACTCTCTGTTTCTCAAGTAACTCGGTAGGTTTTCAGCATTAACAACAACCATCATTATTGCATTTACGGAAGACCTTTACCTTGTCCTTTTTATTGCGTACAGACAAAGAAAAACCAAAAGCAATAGTGGGTTTAATATCTATTGAAACCGGTAATTATGAAATATTTTGGGTGCAAAGAGTGGAGTCAGAAGTAATTATAAGCATGGAAAATTTGCTTGAATGTAACATAGGTTCGGGAAATAACCGAAGAATGTTTATAGGCAAGAACTAGGTTCAAATCCATAGAGAAAGAGGAAAACAGACAGACCAAGAAACACATGGGGAACTGTAGATGACAAACTCAGAAAAGTGGGTAAATCATGGAGAGAGAGGTCAAGAGACTAGCAGAAAACTGTAGCAAATGTGGATCTTTTGTAAAAGTCTCTCCTAGTGATTAAAAGAAGGACGAAAAAAAAATGTCCTCCAAATTTTTATTAGTTGAATTTTTAGGCACAAAGACTTTAACCGTTCTGTGCTAAACAAGATGAAGCTGTACACACGGTTATTCTTCAATGTAATAGACTTCCATTTGACCTGTCCCCTTTGTAACAGTATTTATTTTCTGTTAATTATTTAACACTATTAGACCTTCACATTCGGTTTTCCCAGTCTAATTTCAAAGAGTCACTTGATACATACGCAGCGGCTGCATAAGATCTCACAACTATACTTTTAACATTCATTGGGTTGTCTAGTAAACGCTTAAAATTTTTTGGGTCGCGAGCTAAAAAAGGAGCAACGAGTACTGCTTCAAGGCGTTTATAGAACGTAGCAGGTGGTCCCTTTCACTCAGGGGAACAAGAAACGAGATCGCATACATATATAGGCTACATATGAATAATGAACCATATAAATGAGAAGACATTAGTCTTCGCCTTCATTGCATTACTTTGGTGTTAACCTTCAGCTACGGATGAATAATCCGCCGAATACTAATTACTGCGTTTAATGAATATTTACTACGAAAACATATCTTTTTGGCTTCGTCGAGTTCTTGAACAGGTTTTTCAAAGCAAGTGAAAGAAATTACACTAAATATAAAAGGAAATTTTTTGCAACATACTAATTACGTATAGACAAATAGCAGGGCTTCTTAGTCGCTTATTTTTTAATAAATTTTCAGTGCAGTGTATTGGACAATGCAAACAGTACAACATATGAAATTGTCATATTCTATAGTACGTAATTATACACGGAATATTTAGTAATTATAAGGAGAATACTAAGTATAATTAGATACAGAATACTTGGTTTGATTACATACATAATACTTTGTATAATTACATGCAGAATACTTTGTCTAATTACATGCAGAATACTTTGTCTAATTACATGCAGAATACTTTGTCTAATTATATGCAGAATACTTAGTAATTATATACAGACTATTTAGTAATATAATAATAGTAAGAATATAATGCCACTTATATATGCTCCCGATGCAGTATATAATTTAAAATTATTGAAGTAACCGAATCAAGAAAAATAGATTAAAGACGGGAAAATTTTTCTCATCATAAACGATGATGTGGTAATATTAAATGATAAATTGTTTTTTGTATGCAAAATATTATTACCCTTCACGGAGTTAGCACAATTGCCAAATGATCGGCACACAGAGCCACCGGGTCGTATTTTTTGAAAATTGCTCGCAAAGAAAAGAATGATTTCACGGTGCCTGGTGGGAACCGAACCTACGACCTTTTGAAGTAATTTACAAAAACAATAATTATAATCCGCTCCGGTGGCTCTATGTGCCAACCATTTGGCAATTGTGTTAACCCTGTGAATGGTAATAATATCTCATATATAGAAAACAATTTACCATTCAAGAAATAGATGTTTAACATTAAGATTAAAATTCACGGTCGCCACTGGCCCCAGGGCAACTAAATATTGGGGAATGGCGATTAAAAATACGACTTCAGTCACCATCATACTCGTCACTTTATTGTTTCCCAATGCAATCCTGTCTGTTTTGAGTCTGCACGGAGGTTACATTCTGAAACCGCAAACTACTTACTATTTTTTTATGAAAAATGTTGATCAAACGAACCCTTCTAAGGTTGCAGTATTTAAATGTTTTGTGGCCACGAGAAAGTGGCTATAACTTAAATGAAGTGGCCTCTAATAAAAAGGGCCCTGCTGGCCAGTGTATTTAATTTTTGCATATTTTTTATAGGTTAAAAACTTCCTCTGTAATGGGCTTCAGCTGCATTTAGCATTGAGAATGGTTTGTGTGGAGCTTTATTTTTTTCTAGCTTGGTAATGCGTTTTAAATTGCTGAAGGACGAGAAAATGTAAAGAAAACAGGAAACGATAAAGGAAATGGACAAATTGATTAGTAATAAGACATCATCGATATCAGAGTATAATGTGATATGAATTCGAGAAAGCGCTAATAAATAAAGAGTTAGCGATTGGGCAATACGGCATTATTTCCGCTTTCATTTTATTTACTAAAATCAATTTGTATTAACCAAAAGACGAAGTTTTTATTTCAATGAATTTTAATTACAACAGATTTATTTTCAACTATTTATTTATAATTATCTATTTATGGGTATATGACAATACACAAATAATACAGGTTTAACATTAAGGGTAAATCCACAGAGGGAGTACTATTCAAAACTGCAGGAGTATTGCAAGAGACACTAGAAATAGAAAATAAGGAAACAGGAATTAGAATATTCTTCGATCTCAGCAAAGCCTTTGACACAATAAATAGAGATATATTGCTTGAAAAATAAAATACTACTGGGTAAGAAGCAAAATAAATAATATCATAAGAAACTACAAATAGGGAACAAGTGATGTATATTGATGATGAAAATTCAGGCTTCTTATTATACTCCATTTATGTAAATGATATATATAATGCTTCAAAGGGGAAAGATATAACATTATTTTCAAACGATACTAGTGTTATAATAACGGACAAAGATATAAAAGAGAAGTAAGAAATTATACGAAGTGATTTATTTTAAGCCAGATTAAGGTGAAAGTAAACAAAACAAAGTAATGTTATTTATGAATAAAAATAAAAAGATCGACATAGATGTAAAAAATTTAAAGACGAATTGAAAGAGAGAGAATAGAAATTGTGAAAAAAAATAGAACTTTTTGTGTATAATATTAACTAACAAACTAAACTGGAATACATATATAAATAAGTAACAACAACATGAGTAAGGGCATTGAAATTCCAAGACAATATAAAGACACATTACCGACAGAAATAAAAATTGAATTATATTATTCATTAATACACAGCATTTGGGGGAAATCTAGGAAACAGCAACAGATAGATTTTAGATTATATAAAAAAGGGCAGTAAAATAATAAATGAGAGCAATCAATTACATTAGAAACATTCTGCAATAAATAATAAAATTTTATCGTTAACTAAGTTTCATATTACATATTGAACAATATATTTGAAAGAATAAAGGAAAATAAACACATACAATTAATAAAAATACAACGCAATGGGAATGGAAGGAGTAGAATTATGAAATATAATAAACTAAACTTGCCCCAAATACAGAGAATGCAAGAAATATTAATTACAAAGGAGCCAAGATGTGGAATGACTTGACAATAGAAATAAAAAAATTGAACAATATTCAATTATTTAAAAAAGACCAAGGAAAAAATTATTAGAGGAGTATACTCTATTGCCCCCTTGCCTTGCTTCTTGGAATTGTATTATTTTTCAAAAATAAATGAAAGAAAACATTATTTAATAATAAAATGGCATAATATTAAATAAAATAATGTTTTTTATTAATATTTAATGTATGTTAAATATATATTTACTTTGAGTTCGATTACCAAAAATCTAGAGAATAACCTCAACACATTCAAAACAATGGCTTATATATTGTATATGGAAAATATTGCATATATTTCAATTCTGCCCTCTCCCGAATTGAAATGTATGCAATATTTTAATACATTAGAGGTTAAAATGGTTATTTGCTTCGGGTTAACGTTGGTAAAAAGCCCCCGTAATTTGCCATAACAACGCCCTTGTTGGGAAGGACTCTGTATGAAAAGGATACACCCAGCCGTTAAAGTCGAGATAGGCTATATACATACATTATAATAATAATTATGATAATCAGCATGATTCGCTAACAGATGCCTAGCACCCCACAATCCAATCGAATTCAAACCCGGCAAATTCAAAAAGAATGCCATGAATCTGCACATGGCATAGGGTGATGAACTAGCCTCCTCCCTCATTGGTGGAAAAATCCCCCCCCCCCCACTACTTTTGTAGTATAACCCAGAATTCGTGATTAATAAGATTCGTGGCACTTTGACGCGTGGGGGAAGTAATGCTCTCACCCTTATGTGACAACACAACCACCATACCTCTCCTCAATATAACAACGCACCTATCTTCCTTCCTTCCCACTGCCTTCTGCTTTTTTTTTTCTTTCAAATTAAATAGGTTTTGAAGCGAAGATAATGAGCATTCCAATCGCGTTAATATCTCTACGGGTCATTAATAACACACCTACGTATTCCAATACCGAAAGTGCCTTCATTCGATAACGAATCGATCTTTCATTAACGCTGCGTTAAGATTATACAACGTATGCAGGTAAGTGCACGATAACAATTTCCCTTATAAAAAAATGTTGCTCGCTTAATGAGAAAACAAAGTCATAAAACTCTGAGTGAAGAGCTTTTTTAAATGGTTATCAAGAACTCACCCAGCCCTCCCGTCAAAATACGAGAAAACCACACATTTTGCTTGAGTTTGGCGGCATAACGACAGAAAGGGTTATGCTGCAGGGGAAACCTACAATTTTCCAAGGAACCCGAACTTCTTAAGGCCTCGGAAACCAATCTCTAGACTACAGTGTATAAGCACCCTTTTTTTTCATAGCTGGGAATCGAACCTGGAATAACCGCACGTTAAGCAAACGAGTTTCCATTGCAGAGCCAGAAAACCGCATATCGGGCAAAAATTAAAAATCGGGTTGACACAATTTAGAATAATATAATTTACTTTTACAAAGTATTAGCCAAAATAATGAAGATCGAAGAAAATATATCTTCAAGTTCCATAGGTATCTGATTTTATTTATTTACTTACGTGCGTTTTTGTTAATCATATTTTTGTAATTTTTAAAAATTGTTTTCATAAAAAATTCCTAAGTCAATATATATTTCATGAAACAATAATGGAAAAATAACAACGTTTTTTATCGTAGTTGTAAGTTTAAAAGATGGTTCGACGCACGTTTCGAGAGAACAAGGTCTCTCCTCGTCTGGAACTAGCGTGCAGTAAACAACATTGGAGTGTTGCCAACTCGATGTGGTTAATACGTTGTCGGTAGCGGTTAGTGCTTTTTTTCAGGAGTACAGAGTTATTTTAGGTGGCCAACTTACAAAGTGGTAAATTTTGGTCCCAAAGTTGAGTAGCAGGTGTAGTTGAAGGAGAAGCAGTGGGGAAGAGTTTTAACAGATTTTTCCAAGCCCCACTAAAACTTAGGGTTGATTTATGGTCGTTCACAAGTGATGCACCAAATCTATGATG
>QLNU02003225.1:83013051-83027574 GCA_006491805.2 Dysdera silvatica | reverse complement strand
GTCCGCATGAATGATGCATTTCTCCCCGTCTCTGTGTTGCGCATGATGGCCGGCGCATCATTCTTCTAGAGTTGTTCTTCCTTATTAAGTTATTACAATTGCTGTTGACTACGAATTGTAACTATTATTTCTTCCCTGTTTAACCGTTTTTATCTAAAATGAAATTAAATATAAAACGAATTTGTCAGGGTTTATTTTTCTAGGATATAATTTATTGATTTAATGTTGTCAACAGTAGAAGGGACTTAAAAATTATATTTCTCTTCAATTTAATTATAAATAATACAATGCATCACTGACTGATTTCGGAATGGTCTTTTAATTCGTTAAATCAAGACTGGTTTAATGAATTAAAAAGCATTCAGAGACTGGTCTTACAAATTAAGGTCAATGCCGGAAATTAAAATTGAAATAATAAGAAGTATATAGAGACAAGTTTAATCAATTACTGACTGATTTTATTGCTTAAAGATTGATTTCATGAAATATAAAGACTGGAAAAGTGACGAACACTACGAAATATAACAGTAATGGAGAAATAACAACGTTTTTTAGCATAGTTGTAATTTTAAAAGATGGTTCGACGCACGTTTCGAGAGAACAAGGTCTCTCCTCGTCTGGAACTAGCGTGCAATAAACAACATTGGAGTGTTGCCAACTCGATGTAGTTAATACGTTGCCGGTAGAGGTTAGTGCTTTTTTTCAGGAGTACAGAGTTGTTTTAGGCGGCCAACTTACAAAGTGGTAAATTTTGGTCGCAAAGTTAAGTAGCAGGTGTAGTTGAAGGAGAAGCAGTGGGGAAGAGTTTAAACAGATTTTTCCAAGCCCCACTAAAACTTGGGGTTGATTTATGGTCGTTCACAAGTGATGAACCAAATCTATGGATGTAAAACGCTTCTAGGAAGTCAAGTTCAATGACCGAAAAAGGTTGTCAAATGACCATTGCTTCTTTAAAGTTGAATTGATGGTCATTATTCCAACAATGAACTACAATGGATGATTTTTGAAACTAAGCATTAGTGACACATCTTTGGTGTTCTTTTATGCGATGTCGTAGGGTCCGCTTGGTCTGTCCCACATATGATAAATGGCATTGGCAAAACACACGATATATACCCTAGCGTGGTAGCATCGGGATGGTGTCTTTAAGGTGAGAGGGCCGAATTTTGGTATATGGTGAGAAGATGACTCGAAAGTTGGCTCTGCGAAATATGCTTGCCACGGCGGCACGGATTTTAGGATCTGATTTTAGATCTCACCATATAACAAAATTCGGCCCTCTCAACTTAAAGACACCATCCCGATGCTACAACGCTGGGGTATTTATCGTGTGTTTTGCCAATGCCATTTATCATATGTGGGACAGACCAAGCGGGCCCTACGACATCGTATAAAAGAACACCAAAGATATGTCACCAATGCTGAGTTTCAAAAATCATCGATTGCAGTTCATTGCTGGAATAATAACCATCAATTTAACTTTAAAGAATCCACGGTCATTTGCCAACCTTTTTCGGTCATTGAACTTGACTTCCTAGAAGCGTTTTACATCCATAGATTTGGTGCATCACTTGTGAACGACCATAAATCAACCCCAAGTTTTAGTGGGGCTTGGAAAAATCTGTTAAAACTCTTCCCCATTGCTTCTCCTTCAACTACACCTGCTACTTAACTTTGTGACCAAAATTTACCACTTTGTAAGTTGGCCGCCTAAAACAACTCTGTACTCCTGAAAAAAGCACTAACCGCTACCGGCAACGTATTAACCACATCGAGTTGGCAACACTCCAATGTTGTTTATTGCACGCTAGTTCCAGACGAGGAGAGACCTTGTTCTCTCGAAATGTGCGTCGAACCATCTTTTAAACTTACAACTACGCCAAAAAACGTTGTTATTTTTCCATTATTGTTATATTTGCGTAGTGTTCGTCACTTTTCCAGTCTTTATATTTCATGAAATCAATCTTTAAGCAATAAAATCAGTCAGTAATTGATTAAACTTGTCTCTATATACTTCTTATTATTTCAATTTTAATTTCCGGCATTGACCTTAATTTGTAAGACCAGTCTCTGAATGCTTTTTAATTCATTAAACCAGTCTTGATTTAACGAATTAAAAGACCATTCCGAAATCAGTCAGTGATGCATTGTATTATTTATAATTAAATTGAAGAGAAATATAATTTTTAAGTCCCTTCTACTGTTGACAACATTAAATCAATAAATTATATCCTAGAAAAATAAACCCTGACAAATTCGTTTTATATTTAATTTCATTTTAGATAAAAACGGTTAAACAGGGAAGAAATAATAGTTACAATTCGTAGTCAACAGCAATTGTAATAACTTAATAAGGAAGAACAACTCTAGAAGAATGATGCGCCGGCCATCATGCGCAACACAGAGACGGGGAGAAATGCATCATTCATGCGGACCCTTTAACCTTCGGGTCCCCCTCCCTTTGCGGGACCCTTATCGCAAGCCATTATCCAATGTGATAATGAGGTGACCACGCTGTATAAGGCGTGGCCCAGAAAAAAATACGTTAAAAAATCGAAAGGAAACAATCGTCGGTTACTTCACCATTAATAAGTAATCAGTCACTTTCAAATTTGGTGATCGAAATTGACATCAATGAGATCGTATCTTTCTTCCATCTTCGGAACCAGTTCCGTCTGTAATCAGACAGGTCATTGTTGGAGCAGATAATGATGAAACGCAACACTCTAAACAGGTTCAGTTTCCAAGAACAGAAAGCGACACCTTTTATGGAAATAGGCAAGGTTAAGCCACACTGAAAGACATGGGCGTTTAAAGTTTCGCCCCTCGGTGTATATATTTAGAACCCTTGTCAAACCTTTTCCATGGGGGGAGAGGGTGCTTTTGTAAAAGGAGGAAGAGGAATTATAACTGCGGAGAAGAAGCCCAACTGACATACACCCTCGCATCTGTCGCCAACAGCTGGAGGGCAGATCTAATGGTGATGAAACTCCCTTTTCCAACAAAAATGAGGGAAAAACCTTTTTTTTTTCCCAAGCAGATCTTTTTATTCACTCGTTTAAGCGGAAAACCACGTTTGGGATATGTGAAGCAAATGTATGGATTGAGGACTTCTGGAGCGATTTGCATTCTCCGTACGTCTGTTAGCTGTTGTCTGTTTCTGATATTGTACCAGGTGTTGCAAATATCCTCGAGCCAATAAGCTTTTCCCAACACCTTTGTATTGTTCCGTTGTCAAATCCTATAGCTGTGGTTTTCCGCTTCAGCAGAAGTAGTCGCACGTTTCAGACACACCTTTTTAATATACCAGATAATTATAAAAATACAGATATAGTAGTTACCTAGTGTATCTTAAAGGTAACCAAAGAAATACGATTGCAGTTATGTAGCAGATTATAAAGGTTACAATTGCAGATATACAGTTAGAAATTTCGAGATTATTATTTACAGTTCAATCTTGACAGACGCATATTATAAAACAATTTGACAGATGGTTGGTTCGGAACGTTGTATCTTAATATTGAGAAATTACATGTTAAGATTCAGTGTCAACTGGCAGGACACGAGACCGTATACTTAATGTGATGTCAGAACCATGATCCGTATTTTTTTATTTGTAAACAAATGAGGGTATAATGTTGTGTCGCAAAAATTTATGAAAATTATACTTTTTAATTATTTAAATATATGGGTGGCTTCATTACACCATCATGAATAATATATTTCAATTAATACAAGAATAACATATTTCTTCATCTCATAAAATTTCTACATAGTATACCGTGAGACACAAAAATTCACACATTGTAAATATTATTCGATTCTGCCGCCTTCTTTTAATTGTTTTTAGGAAAGGAAGCCAATTGGAGCAACTGCCTGATGAACGACAACCTAATAATTACCATCCCTTAACGTTACAAAGTGGAACAGTTAATAAGTGAAGAAGATATATGCAGTACTACAGTCCCTAACCTACCTAGACCTCACTGATATGATGAACAGTTCACAAGTATAAGTGTTCTTCAACAACCGGGGCCTCTTTAAAACTGAGATAAATTCATTGGAACAACAAATAGATGAACTGATTTACGATTCCTGAAAGTTTAAATAAAGGATTTCGGCCATTAAATTAACTACTCCCCTGTGCCCTAGTTAATTTTGGTAGGAAATTTATTTTATTTTAATTAATTGGCTCAGATGAATAACTGTTCGTAGTGAGACCCGAAATTGGGTAGTTAATCATTTTCATTCAGAGTAGAAAATCTCTGTTTAGATGGAATTAATAGCTCGGGTCTTTTTGTCATTCCTTGTTTATTGCCGAAAGAAAAGAATTCTAGTGTGTGAATTACGGATAAATGTCTGAGTCTTGTTAGTTTTGTAAATATCTGGTTGGGAAATTGTGTCCCACCCTGGAACTAACCATTGTGGGTAATGGCCCTATGTAAAAGAAATGGTATTTTTGTAAAACCTAAAAATTGTTTTATTAAATGTGTAAAAATTATTTAATCCTTTGTTTCCCTTGTTGAGTAATTTTCCGTTGCTTATCAGTATGCATGCATATGATATGTGTTTAGTTAAGGCTAATTAAATAATCAAGTTTCATTAAAGCATTTACATCATTTTTGATCAGTTAGAATGAGCCCAAAAGGATGGATACCATGTTCAGTGATTATTAGGGGTTCCTCTTAGCTTCCCTTTCCCGAAATCCTGGGTTTGTGGAATAGTTTTCCTTTCATGATTACTTTTAAAGATTACTTTTCATGATTACTTTTAAAGATTACTTTTAAAGGTTACTTTTAAAGATTACTTTTAAAGATTACCTTTAAACATTACTTTTCATGATTACTTTTAAAGATTACTTTTAAACATTATTTTTCATGATTACTTTTAAAGATTACTTTTCATGATTACTTTTAAAGATTACTTTTAAACATTACTTTTAAACATTACTTTTCATGATTACTTTTAAAGTAATTATGGAGGGACACTTATATTATACTTAAAACCCATCGCGTTCCCCATTTATCCTCCCCTTTAAAATTAAATCCAATCAATTTATATTAATCAATTAATAAAATTTTACAATACAATATTTATTCGTCCCCCCCCTTCTAACAATAATAATATACTCTGTATAATAATGTACAGGGTGGCCAAGATCAACCGCACAATTATCACATAGCGGCAACACATGAAGAATTTTAGCAAAATACACGTTGGGTGAAAGCGTTAACTACTGTACTTCAGCAATGCGTCTTATGATATGTATTTGATACTTGCGAAACACTGAGCTGATACAGAAAAATATATAATACGTTGTAATTTAGCAGCAACGTAATATTGCTTCGGTTAAAGAAATTCATTTTGTTAAATGATATTTCACCGAAATTAACCCTAAAACTGTATCCAAAGCTGTTTTTTGATATTTAAAACATTTCTTGCTCATATATATATCCGTTTTCACGAAACGCCATGAAATGAGACGTTTTACAAGCAGCAAAACTAATTTAAAATTTCATGTAAAATACTGATATTACGTCAATGTTATGAAAAACAAAATAAAATGAGATTTTTTCCTAAATATTTTGTACATCCACTTTTTGGCATGAATATTACTACTTGCGCGGTTAAATTTTTTCTGGGTTATAAACACACACTTAAGCTTTGAAAAAATTATGTATCCAAAACTTAGATCAGCCGAGGCAAAGATTAGCGCATGCGTGTTTTCTTTCGAAGTTAAATTTCCTCGTAAGGGGAGGTTCAAGTATCGCGTAAGCAATATTTTGGCCATTTTATACCCCCCACGGTAAGCAAAAATTAACATTGGCTAACATAGGAAAATAAACACAATAGCACCCACCCAAAGATGCTTACGTAATACCTGAACGCCCTTAAGATGTCGTTACCTTTCACAGGGTTACCACACTTGCCAAATGCGTCACCGAGGCGTGTTTTTTTGGCAATTTTTCGTGTAGAAATTTTGCAGATATTAACTTCTGACACCCATGCTTGAGCTCAGACTAAAGCTCCCAATGCGTAGGAGAAAAGGGGACATCGCCCTGGTCCAAAGTCGAACTAGGGGCCTTTAAGTGAGGGCCGTAGCCTCTAAGCCACCAAGGTACAAGAACGACACTCTCTTTCTCCATATATAAGATTTTTAAGATATTATTACCCTTATGAGAGTTAACACAATTGCCAAATGGAGAATACAAAAAGCCACCGGGTGTGTGTGTTTTGTAATTTTCCGTGGGGAATTTTTATAGATTCAAGCATGGTGTCAAATTATCTACAAAAAAACAAAAACAAAACAAAATAAAAAAAAAAACACCTTTACTTATCTCTATATAGGAGCAGTAGCGGCAGGTAGGGGTAACTTTCGGTTTTATCTATACAGGCCCGAATTTCTCCCCTTTCTGAAGTTGCCCCACATACTTCTCCTGTATGCATAACTGTATACAAGAACAGTAGCACGTACCGGACATACTTCACTTGTATGCATTGTTGTATACAGGGGCAGTGGCGCGTAGGGGTATATTTTTTTAATACATATTCAAGGAAAATAGGACCCAATTTATTGAAAGTAAAATGAACGATGTGATTATACGCAAAGCAATTCCTGAGAGTGGCTGTGGCTAACCCCAAAATATGGGCCTATTATTACAACTCCTCCTCCAGATGTAAGTCTTTACTTTCAGGGTGCTTATTGTGGGTCACCACGTATCTTACAACTGGTATTTTGCAGCCTGGTGCAACACCTACGCAATTTACCAGTGGCGGCCGAATGCTCTGGTCACAGGCAGGAATTTGAATAACAGGAGGATAATTACACCCGTGAGAGCTATTATCACCTTACTGTTTAAATTACCTACGTGTATATATACATATATATATATTACAAAGTAAAGACCCTACGCCCTCTAACACGAAGTGTGTTTTCCACAGCTTTGACTTCCACCAATCAATCAATTGTTCGTAGCTAAGAACTAAAGGTATATTAGAAATATTCAATTATACAACATCAAACGCTTCATTGATAAAACGATTTGAGCAAAAAGTGGTGAAATTAATAACCAAACTACCGATTAATAAAAACAAGGAAATACTATTTCTTTCGGGAAAAAATAAAACAAAAAAAAACTCCCGCTAAAAAAACTGAAAATTAAAGGAAGTTAATTTATCTAGAAGTACTCATTAAATTCCAGATTACTGAATGATTAATTGAATAATTAACCTTGAATAAATTAAATTACTCACGGAGGTTCAATCACGAAACGCATCAATAAAAATCAAAATTTTTAAATTCTGCAGTCTTAGTAAAAAGACGTAATTGCAGAACTACCTCGTTCATCAACGATTTAACTCATTATCGCACCAGAAACCGCATTGATAATGATGAAGCAAATATTTGTTTTAATTTTCCTGTGTATATGCTTAAAAATTAGCTCCAATTAATAAAATTATTAATAAACATTGTGGGTTTGAAATCGACAAATTTATCTTAAATGATATAAGGACAAGAAAAAATAACATAAAAAAAAAAAAGATTAATATAAAAACGACTAATCCAAAAAATCTAAGGTCTGTATATAGTTGACTGAAAAAGTGTCCTCTACATTTGACAGTGTGTCCATTATGGGAGGGGGGAGTTTGTTCGATATTTTTAATAGGTTAAAGAAAAAGGCGAATTAAGTACCGCCTGGAAAGGGACAATTAATTTATTCCTGTGTTTTTCTTTTCATTTTTATAATTTAAGTTATATGTGTTCGCAATATAAACAAACTATGTTCTCTCAGGCAGCATGGATCTTGCCAGTCTTTACCCATTATTGCCCGGGTGGACATGAACTCTGTATCATTAAATACGACTATGCTGTATCTCTGTACAAATGGTCATGATCTCTCCAAAATAAAGTTTTTTTTATTATTATTATTATTCAAGAGGAACAACTAATGGTGATGAATATGAATTTCGATCGTAGCAGTTTAAATATAGTGTGATATGTAATATTTCCCCATGGAAAAAGCAATGCCTTATTTTATATGTTCCCCACTCGCCCCTGGCAATACTAGCATTTCGCTAATAATTGTTGATAACCACGCCTAAGCTTAAACTAAAACTTTTTTTTTAAGAAAAAAAGAGAAAGAGACCTCCCTGGGCGGGAGTCGAACTCGGAACCCTCCATATAAACCGTAGTGCCTTACTCTGCTGGGCAACTAGGACAAAGGAACAATGCTCTTTATCTTTGCATTTAGGGGTCAAGAGATAGTATTACCCTCCTCAGGGTTAACACAATCGTCAAACGGTCAACAAAAAGCCACCGGAGAACGCAGGGGTGGACTGGGTCCTCTCGTAAGGCGCATACCTTGCACGACCCAGGTCGACCTGCTTACCATAAGGTTTGAAGCAGCAATTTGGACGATCGGGAGAAAATTTTCTCACCCCAGAGAAGGCCCACAGGCCACCCAGACGAAGCGACAGCCTTTATTTCGGTCAAGACAACTATGCTTACAAAACGTTACATGGCTAGTTCTTCCAAATTAAAGCCAAAGAATATTTTAGTCGGGAAGAATGTGAAATTTCCATTTGCGTAAACAGTACCCGAGAGAGATTGGTTAGTTACAGGGTTGTATAAACAAGCATGATACATATAGTAATAATATATCAGAATAGAATACAATAATAAAAAAATAAGTAAATACGGTGTTAAGTAAATTAATATACGAGGTAAATAAATGTAATATATACAGTAACGAAGATAAAGTTGCAAAACGATACCGATCAATATACAAGTCCAACAGTTAAAAATAAAGCAATGCCCAGTTTAGTGGGAATAAACAGTTACACAGCTGGGTTAGCAAAACAGATTGTAAATCGTTCCAAAGTTGAAAAACAGGGTAATCGTACGTAATAAAATTAGTGGCGAGGTACATAAGGATTGCAAAAGCAATGGAAGTCCATCGATTTAAAAACAGTGGCAAGGGAAGTCCAAACCCAAGCGATGAAAGGAGTATAGCCACTCGCTGAGTCATTGGGAGACAAACTCAGATGCAACACTAATACATCGACCAAGAAGAAATTGTGACTGGGAGTTGTCCATCAATGCAGCGAACCAGTTGGTCGGTTTTCGAATGATAGTCTTGAAAAGTGAAATTAGCTGATTGAGTTGCAGTTGAAAACATGATGGTCCGCATCTCCAACAGCACCATAAATGCAGAAAGGTGAACCTCTGAGTTTGAATGGACCATGGTCTGTGAGAAACAACGTGATAAACTTACTGGAGATGTGTGTGTTGACACTAACTTTAGGTAGAAATGTCCGAGCTATAGATAAAGTGTATGCAGAGTCCCAGAACAGTTTAGCCACTCCGTTGCTAGATATTTGTGCGCATACCTTGGATTATCGGAGATCCGCGAGTCCTATAACCCATGAGGGCGCGAGTCCTATAGCCCATGAGGGCGCAAGTTTTCTCGCCCATGATGGCATACCGGTCCAGTCCGCCCCTGGGAGAATGGTTGCATATTTTTTTCTTGAGGAATGGCCCATAAATTTTAATGTCCATGCCTGAGCTAGAACTAGAGTTTTTATTTTTTTTTTTTGAAGAAGAAAAGGGACATCGTCAGGGCCCGGAATTGAACCAGGGAACCTACGTATGTGTCAACTATTTGGCAATTGTGTTTACCCAGAGAAGGATAATAATATCATACAACATATATGGTTGATATGTATAATCATAATAATCATTTACATTATACCCGTTTCTCAAAAATACAGTATTTAATTTGAAATACACTTCGGATCCGTTATGTATAATCGATAAAAAAATTAATCGATTATGAATGATATACAGAGTGACAATCGTCTATTATGATACTCAATTGACCGGGAAAGATATCATTATAGGCAAGTTATCATTATGGATAAGATTGAACATGATACACTATATATATTTGCTGGGGCTGGGGGAGGATATCATCAGAAACAGGTGGTCGTTATAGACAGATTTCACTACACTTTAGCAAGCGTCCGCTTGGTCGGAAATTTTAATACCAGTTTTGCTGAAACATTGTGACCAAATGCCCTGGACGTTCATAATTTTAATGTTTTTTTCTTTCAGTTTACGCAACGAGTGGATGACAAAGGATACAACGACAATTTCCTTTGTGATGTAAATGACATTTGCATGCGGAAACAACGGTGTTGTTTAATGGCATAACAGTCAAAATATCAGGGGTAACGGCCATTGTCAGTGCAAAAAGAGGGCCTTAAAAAGACTACTTTTTGTCGTTGTAATTTAACGTTTCGCTTGGCAAAAACAAAAACAAAATATATATATACTGGACGGAGGTCACTCACGTAATTGCGTGTGCCCGATGTTCATTTTTGTTAACCCTGAAAAATAATGAAAAGGCCGCCATTTTGATTTCATTCCGCACTTCACTTCACTTCCGTTGGGGGGCGCTGCTTGTACTTTCGTGGGACTATTTGTCACGGATAGTGTGGTGTGTCTGCCATTTAGGGTATGGAGGAAAAATCGACCTTTCTCTTTCCAAGTCAGCGGATATGGTTTATGGTTCCCAACAACACTGAGGATGTTGAAACGGTTCGGAAGCAAACAACTGCGATCATCTGCTTATCTTTTTTTTTCAAGCCCATTTGAAAGGTACTTAATTCCTATTATTACCATAGAATTTACATGGATGGTCTATTATTGGATCCCTTGGTCCATAAAGACCTGTCATCTTTAAAAGTAGTAGAAGTGAAGGGATGCTCCAAATGAGACTGGAGGTGAAGAAACGTGGAAATTCGCAGAAAAATCCATTTTACATCGCAATAAACATGGCAATACAGTTGAACCTCGTTAAGATGGACACCAAGGAGAACAGAAAATTTGTTCGTATTAACATTAATTCGTATTAGCCGTAAGGAAGTATTCAAGTATTACGTAAGCAATATTTTGGCCATTTTATACCCCTCTCCCCACTCCCACCTTGGTAAGCAAAAATTAACATTAGCTAACATAGGAAAATAAGCACAACAGCAACAACCCCACCCCAAAGGTGCTTACGTAATTGATTGAATTAAGTAATTGTAATCTTAAATGACAGGGAGATTGTATTAACAAGTTATTTAATCTCTGGTTATCACATACACATATTATTATTATTCCGTCTTAACCATGTTCATGCTGAAAGGAAAAAATAATATGGGGATTACTATACAATTTGACGGGACTTCAGAAAATTGTTCCTATTAAAAGTAATTCGTCTTAAGCGTGTTCGTTTTAATGAGGTTCAATTATACTAGTATAGATTTGAGGAGAAGAGAGATTTCTAGAAATAGACCTTGATAGTTGTACTTTTTTTTTTTTTCACTAATTATATTGTAGTTTATTAACCTTGAAAGGACAGAGACATGGATCGCTATATTTCAATATTCTAACTTAAATACAATTTAACGTGCCCCTAAATCAAGTAATTCCTTGTTCTATTAAATGGTGAATGGTTGCAGTCAAAGCGCAATGTATTGGCTTAGCCTGAGTCCACTTACATAAAATCAGTGAACCCTATATCAATACAGTTGTCTTGCACTAAAGGACGTCCTGTGTGATATCTCATGAAAGCCTATGAGTATCGTTCCCGTTTGACGCACTGTTTGCTCTAGATCCAACCTTGGACCATGGAATCGCAGCCAGTGACGCAGGAAAGGGGGGCTCAAGCCCCCCCCCCCACACACAAGAGTTTTGAATTTCTATGCTACAGATCGTAGTTTGTTTACGGTGCAAAAATAGCTATAATCATGTTGCAATAGAATGTATAGTTTACCGACCAATCCGAACTCCTTTCGTCAAGGAAATCGAACTCCATGCAGCGCCACCTGTAAAAAAAAAGCAGGCAAGTCTAGCCACCTTCTGTAATCAAACCCCTGATCATTCGCATGAAAACCCAAAGTGTTACTATAGCGCCACCGCAGGGTTAAGGAGATCGGACTCGGCAATGCGTAAGATCTCAGTACAGTGGTGTAGGGGGGGCACAAGCTCACCACCCCCATTGAATATCAAGATAATTTTAACACTGCATCACTCATTTGACAATTTAACACTGCATTACATTATCTTCTTTCATGGGCACCCGTACGAGTACTTCTAGGGAGAGGGGCAGAGAAAAATTAATGAGTATTTCTGGGGGAGGGGTGAGAAAAATTATTACCTCCTTCTCAAAGCTGTCGAGAATTTTAGTGAATGTACAAGATACCAAAACGCTACAAAAATAATTGATACTGCTTGACAATTAGTAATGAGCTAAAATTTATTTTAAAATGTGACTGTAAAACTTTTGAAAGTAAATGAATAGCAAGTTCGGGCAAATCAAGTTTTTAAACGGTTGGTCAAGCGCCTCTGCCCCATATGGACGCCCATATCTTCTTTAAAGCTACCTGAGCTCTTTCCAATTCTTTTTTTTTTTTTTATTTTCTACAACACTGACCCAGTACCATTACCTGAAATGCTCCAACTCCGCCCAGCTCACGACCAAATTAAAACATGCCATTGAAAACAATAAAAACGACTAGTTTCTATATTCGTTTTAACGACCGGCTGCTGCTACCTTAAAAATCATAACTTCGAATCAAAGAATGAATAGAGGCCAATTAATATGCACATATCCACGTTGACCTGCATTCCATGATTTATTTTTTTTTTAAGAAGAAAAACACTTGACGCTTGTGCGATATATGCTTACAAGTTATTCAAGTTTGTTTGACCTCGCTTTACATTTCCATAAGGTATTCAAATAACAAATACGCAGCGAAACTTTCTAGACGGTGATGCCATGTTTTAGAAAAGAAAATTAAAATAAAAATGTCGGCTATCCGTGATATGTATTTGAGAGGGCTAAAAGTTGTTAGTGACTTGTTGTCATAGACATAGTTGTTAGTGACTTGTTGTCATAGACATAGTTGTTAGTGACTTGTTGTCATAGACATAGTTGTTAGTGACTTGTTGTCATAGACATAGTTGTTAGTGACTTGTTGTAGACATAGGTGTTATTGACATTTGCCATAGACATAGTTGTTAGTGACTCGTTGTCATAGACATAGTTGTTAGTGACTTGTTGTCATAGACATAGTTGTTAGTGACTCGTTGTCATGACCTATTGTTGAGTGACTTGTTGTCATAGACATAGTTGATGTAACATTGTCCATAGACATAGTTGTTATATGGGCTGGCAGGGCTGATAATTACATTAAATAACGCAAAAAAGTTAATATAAAAAGTAAAAAAAATAGACTAAGGTCTATACTTAAATTTAGCGGGTTTCATTTAACATTGGATCTGTTATTGTTTGGCTTTGTCTGACTGTCTGTAGTCAATAGAAAGGACAATATACCTCAGATGTTGTTTACATGCTCTGTTCATGATAATTGCATTGATACCTCTGCCCGAGAATTTGGAATAAATTGCAATTTTGCATATATTGTATAAATATTCATAATATACGCTTACACCCTCTGCCCGCAATAATTCTGAAAACTCTACGCTGATGCTTGTGGTTTAGAAAAACAGAGGGAATGCACTTTGAGCTGGAAACAAACCCACGATTTTCAACTCACAAATCCGACTTTCTAACTACGTCCGTTCACAAGTAGTAGTCCGGTGGAAAAACCAGAAATAACTGGTGTCGACGCCACAAAACCGGCTTTTCTTTTTTACTACTTTTTGTGAACGGACAGCCCTTACTATGCTTGGAGTATTTATGGGTGGGGGAGAAGAGGTATCTTTATTAGTATTGTGGTGTAAGGATCATGATGCGCCGAGAACAATTTTCCGAGGATTCCGAACCTTCTAATGCCTAGGGAACCAACCGCCTAGACTACAGTGAGCAGTTAGTTGGTAAACGTTTCTTTTGTTTCACGCTGTTGGGAGTCGAATCCGCGTAACGGTGCTCTGGGCTAACGGGTTACCATCGCAGGGTCCCCCTTACAGGGAGAACATCTCCCCTTTTCACCCACATCCCGCCACCACCTACCAAAATAAAAAAATCCAAGTGCACCTTTGACGTAATCGTTGTTTATATTTGATGGTCCTTACAGCGGTCGAAGTCGTGTTGTAGCAAAAATGAATTTTCTGTATTCATTAAGAGGTATGAAAAGTTGGTATGAGGTCAGTGTACAAGTACTTGTTCTCCAACCCCGGTCTGCATCTCCAGTACTAACTTATTTAAAACTTCCATATCCGTGGACGTCTGTAGATAGACGATAAAAGTGACGGTCCGGGCTTCCCCTTTTATCATTCTGCAATATTTCCTGTTTTTTTTTTGTTTTTTTTTAAAGTTAATTTTTATGAAAAAATAAAATATTGTGCTTCGGAAGCAATTCCACCTCCTTCTCTTGGAAAACCCATATGGGCGCCCATGTTTTTACGTCATGTTAATTAAAATTTTCATGTCAATTTAAAGTTTGCCATATGTGAAGTGTAAACGCCTGGAAACCTCGAAATATGAACCTATTATAATCACACATGTTTTC
>QLNU02003225.1:82954654-83012951 GCA_006491805.2 Dysdera silvatica | reverse complement strand
AAGTCCTATACCATTAATGTCAAAACGCTACTTATTATCAGCATTTGATTATTGGTGAATAAATTAATATTGAAAACTTCGAAGACAAAGCTTTGATGTGAGGATTGGGGAAAATTCTGGGGGAAAGTTAAGTGGCCACGTGATGTTTTTGCTCTTAACCTGAAACGGAAAGAGACGAGACGTCACGCACACTCACCTGTATCACGTGACTTTACAGCTGGTAAGTTTTATCCCATCTGCGAAAGAAACGTTATATGGTTGGAATTGAAACCATACAAACACACATCCGGGGGAAAAAGTACCTACATCGCTTAATTTTTTTTTCCCTACGGCATGCATTCGGTTTGTAAGATACTAAAGTTTCAATAATAACATAAGGTTTCCCCCAGTAGTGACGATTATACATACATCTAAGAATATATTGAAATCATGAAAATATTAAAAAACCATAATAGGACTCATTTGTAACGATCGCGCATTTAGCGAGCTCCGGATTTAACGAGGAAAACATAGATTTTGCCTGATATATTAAGTGCAATATAATTTAATCGTTTTTAGCGAACAAGATTTTAGCAGACCCCAGATTTAGCGTCCAAAAAGGATGATGAAATTGAAATGTTTGAGATAGTCATTTAACTGAGGCGAATGCAATGAAGCAAATTTGCCAGCCTACTTGAAACTAACGTCTCTGAGAACTCTCATCACTTTCACAATATACAGTAAATATAACTTAATTTTTTTTTTAGATAATAGATTACGATAATAACCATGGGCCCTCCCAGAATTATATGCATGGGGGGGTGCATCAAGGAAAAATTCCAATTGAATAATGTTGTTGGACTGTAGTTTCTTGTGGATTCAGTCTTTCTTTCCCCCCCTCCCTTTTTCGTAAGCCAAGGGGGTGTAAGTGCACCCCCTCGGGATGCCTATGCCAATGACTATATATTTAATGCGCGACCAAATTATAATGAACACAAATACTGAAAAACGAGCAAACAACTGTAGACCGTTTTTTGGAGTATTTTCAAATAAAACGTTGGGAATAAATAAATTAAAAACAAAAACAAAAATTAACGCATTTTAATTCTGAAAACATTAGAACGTCGCCATTCAAACGTCTAACAAACGTATTAGTTGCATCACTGACGAAAATAGCCACGTGCTATTGAAACAGCTGTCAATGTTTTCAAAATTAAACTGCGTTGTGTTTTTATATTTGCATCGCGCAGTGTATCATTATTTGACATACTAGAAATTATTACCAATTTAACCTGCTCTTTTATATCTTTTTATTTCATGACAAAAGCGTAGTTTACTGAAATTCAAGCGGTAATATAATACTTTGGTACTTTATTCATTAAACTTTAAGCAAATTTAAAGCTGAATGTTATTATATGCATGTTGAATGCACACACGTTACCTATACACACTGTACTTTTAAAGTTTCATATTTTCAATTGGAAAACGTACTTAGTGAGCAACCGAATACAGGGGGCATTTGCTCTTTCGTCGGTCCTACGCTCCTCGTTATTCAGTGCAACCTGCCTAAATTGACCACCTTTAGGACTGGATTGCAATGGCCACCAAAGAGAGGTAGTCACTATACACGACAGACTTTAGTACAGGCATGACTAAGTCCCTACCTGTTCCTTCTTATAAAAAGTGGTCACGCTATTCAGGTGGTCGATTTACCAAGGTGGTCAGTTTGCAAGGTTCCACTGTATTTAGTAAAATAGACACAACATTAACAGGCACGACATGACAAAGGTAACGTAATATAGTTTGCAACGGACGTAACTTAGTACAACAAAATGATCCCCATTGGTTGTGGACAGAAAAAAAAGTACCTTTTTGCAATATCAATGCATTTGATGTTCTAAAGAATTAGGGACACATTGAATTAAAAAATTTTTTTTTAAAAATAATTAAATTAATTTCATTGTATATACAGTTGAACCTGCCTAATGTGACCACTTTGGGACTGGACTGAAATAGTTACCATAGACAAAGTAGCTATTTTATTCAGATGGCCATTTTACCAAGGTGGTCGTTTTACCAGGTTCCACTATATTTCTTCACGTTTATAATTGGTTTGAATAGCGTAAACATTAAGAAGAATTTCCGAAAGTTCCATCACCATTTAACTTTTTTAATTTTTAATTTTCGCCTATTTTTACCATTTTTTAAAAAATTATATTTAAATTTTTATGATTTTTTTTGTTTTGCGTAATTTTTAATTGACGTAATACAATTATTGGTATATTATATTGCTATAATAATATAATAATAGATGATTGATATGACATGCTTCAAAATTGCATATAATTTATTTGTTTACATCTTTTTGCGACTTCATATATATATATATATATATGCATACTATTTTAGTTTCATAAGTATTTGCATAAACTCTGTATTTTGCTTCTCTTAAATTTTTACAAACGATAGTTTGATATATATGAAGAATAGACGAACTATTTAAGAAACCGGTTTCATTCAAAACCCGTCCATTAGGCTTTTAAAAAACGTTAAAAAAAATTAACGATCAAGTTAATAGAAAAGCTAGGTCAATATATAATGGAATTGGCAAACTAATTTGCGTTAGGTTCTGCATGTCTTCGGGGATTTGGTTGATGATGATTTAATTTCGCGATTGAGTGAGCGTGGCGACTAAGTACTAATGCTCCGAGTTTTGAGATGACTGATGAATAGCATGTCGCAAAATTTGTCGTTTGAAACGCAATGCTAATGACAACTGTAGTCAGTAAAGCGAGGTCACAAAAGGGACTGTCAATCAGTAATATGTGTGCGATACGCGTTCTAAGATTTTATACGTCTACGTTTTTATCAAATATTTTAACTTGATGTAAGCTCGTACCGAGTTACGAATATTTTATTGGAATGACGTCAAGGCACTAAATATCCGTAAATAAATTTAAGATGTAAGTGTAGAAGAAATGCAGTAATTATATCTAATTAAAATAATAATATTATAATAATATTGTTAAAAAGCTTTAAAAGTTTACGTTAGTTCATTAATACGCGTCAAAAAAAAAATTAGATACAGCGTTAGAGAAATTTAGTATGCCGTTATGGCGGAGCCATTTTAGTACGTGCACACTTCGATGGTAAACGGAAGACTGTTATTTTAGAATTCGAAATGCAGTTACAGATACCGCTGCCAAATACGAAATATTAAATTATAATTATACAATATATGGAGAACGTGAAATAAAAGGGAACAATTTGGAATAGTGACAATATTAGAAATTGAACGTAAGTTTGCGTTTCTTGGAATCTTTAGTGGCAACAATAAAGGAAGTTTCGCAAAGTGAACCTGCATTTCTATTGTGGTAGCCCACAAATATTTTTTGTTTAATTACGTTTTGTTTTGCATTGCACTTAGGTATTTTTCAATTTGTGAATAACTTGTGGATATAGTTCTCGCAAAGTTGGTTCTGATATCTTGCAGAAAAATTGTTTTATGTAATGCTGAAAATGGTCTTATACTACTTTAACCTTACTTATATATATTAAAAATTTCCAGGTCTACATTAAAAAACTCACCACCAGGATGTTACAATTATTGCATTTAGTGCATTTAAATTGCATGACATGGTACTGGAAACGGTATATATAATCACATAGAAAATAGCATATATTATGATATTACATTTCTCGAAAAGTTGCAAAAATTACAAGTTTGCATCCATATTATCCTACGCGTGAAGTGGCCTTCCAATCTGACTGTTTCTTCAATTGCCACGCTCTGAATTCTCTAACAGATCCACTAAGCTGAGTTACACCATTGGAATACTATCGGCGGAGAAAATGATTGTTCGATGGACGGAAAAAGCATTTAGTAGTTGAGATGCTGCGCAAAGGCGGGTAAAAGCCGTGAAACACGCCACCCATATCAAACCTCTCCTATATTCCAAAACACGCTTTGGAAACGGAAATTTCTCGACCTAACATCGCCAAAAAGCTGTTTCCGCAGCTTTTCAAATCCCCTCTGTTTCTTTTTCCAATCACGTTTTTTCCATTTCTAAGAAACAATCACTGCGGCGGCTCGTGATCTTCTTTTCGTGTCTGGAGCCCAGATGAATAATATTGTCGATCCTTTTCGTCCAATAATCTGAAAAAGGAAGGAAGGAGGGGGCTGGATGATCCACTATCAGATATCTGGTAACACTTTTTGTTTCAGTCTTCTGCAACGCATGGAGAACTCACGGGTTCTAGTGCATGGCACACAATGGGAGGAAAAAATGGAGACGGCGAAGACTGGTCGTAATGTTGTTGAACCTCTGAATAGGTTCCGCTTTGATTGCGGATGCTTCTGCAGTTGATGTTGCCGTGGCCGATGAAGTGTGGTGAAGCCTTGCAAGCCGCCTTGCCGACGTCGAGTGAGGATGGTCCCGCGCCTTGAGGAAATAGAGTGGCGGGCACTTGATCTTCGAACAAGCTCTTCTGCCCTAACCGCATGTAGCGAAATTGTAAGTAGTATGAGCGAAAAACTTGAGCAAAATAATTTTTTGTTTTTCAACCCAAGAGAAAATGAATGTCAGAAGAAAGGATTGGTTATACCCAAACCCCCTGCGGTGTACTGAACTTTTTTCGAGAAAGTGTATAACAGATTATAACCTTTTTAGCAAAAGGTGGCTTTGTTGGGGATTAATAACAGAGAAATATTCATTACAAAAATAAAATATTCTGTGGTTACAAAAGACATTCATTGAAAGTTCAAAAATTCCCTTTAAATTAAATACTGGTAGATGCATCAGATTGCAAATAACCAATATATATAATCAGTCCTCTCTTACGGATCAGATACATGGAGTCCAAGAAAAACAGCAATACGGAAATTGCAAACAACTTAAAGGAGCATGAAGAGGTGCATGCTGGGGATAATTAGGAGGAATCAAGAAAAAGTAATCGATTGGGAGAAAGCGAACAAACAAGGGTGAATTACATCATCGTTGAAGTAAAAAAAAAAACTGAAATGGCAATGACGTGAGGATATCAAAAAGAGAATTCACTAAAGATAGACAAACGTAATTCTCAACTGCACTCCAAAAGATGCTCAGACTAAACGGGTGAATGAAATAAGAAAACGGACTGATGTGGAAACGAATTGCTGAGGATAAATTCGTGTGAAAAACACTTGAGGCGAACTTATCCAGAAATGAATAGATAGTGGCTTAATATGATGTTATCAAATTTATGCTATATATTTTGCTAAGTGCATTTCGTTTTATTGAATGAAACAACAGACAGGTTATCGAGAATTCAGTACTCTATCAAATACTTTCTGTTTGTCGCTTTGATATTAAAATAAAGTCTCTTAAACGATTTCACTTTGATGACTTCTCGACAAAAAAAAATTAACTATTTTTTAATCTACATATATTATTAACTATTTCAGATTAAGACTAATCATGATTCCTAAGTTCCTTGCATCAAAAAAAACAAAAAAAAACCGCCTTAGAGTTATTGCCTATGTACTTACCCCGAAAACCAGCATAAATGGTGATTCGTTCAACCACCTTTCCACAAGTCAAATGTGAAATCTGAGTCATAGCTCATGTAAGAATTTCTTACGGAACCCTTTCTTCACAACACATGCCTAGTACTGGAACCCTCCTCTTAACTATTTTTCAAGGAAAACCCCAAAAGCTATTAACACTGCTTGGACATAAGCATAAAATTAAGTAATTAGTAAGTATAAAAAGATAGTTAATGCATTTTTATTGTCTCGCAAATGTATAAAAGGTCAGTTAATGCTCTTTTTATTGTCGCGAAATATTGGTTACGGCTTGTTAACTATAAGCGGATTTGTTTATATAAATAGAACACTAAGCAGATTAAATTAAGAAACAATTTTTATCAATGGTTTTTTAGGCGTAGCAATAGTAAGGCTGTTGTTACGGCATGGGTAGATGGTGAAATGTTCATAAAGAAAAGAAGTGTTTTCTGCGCCTAGTGGGGCACAATCCCACGACTTTCGTCGTGTGTAGCTCAGTTGGTAAGATCACCTGCCTGGATAGTAAAAGGTTGTGGGATCGTGCTCCACCAGACGCAGAAAACATTTTTCTTTACGAACGTTTCACCATCTAACCATGCTATAACATCGGCATTACTATTACTACGCCTAAAAAAAAGATTGATAAAAATTGTTTCTAATATAAGGGAATTGTTATAAGGGGGAAATTCATCAGAATGTACATATTTTCCTGAAATTTTTAGAGACCTTTTACGGAATTGCTTATAAAACCTCGTGGCTCCACAGAACAGACTTTGAAAAACACTGTAATACATTAAAAAGTCTTGAAGTTCGTAAAGGAGGCAGAAGAGAATATTTTTGGTAACTGGTTAGATTGATTCCACATCTCTTCACGTTTCACCAATCCTTTCAGTTACGGACTCTAACACATTGTGGATAAAATATATGACGTTATAGATGTTATATAGTTTTAAACGGTATATATGATGTTATAAGATGTAATATGGACAGGTACATTGCGAGAGCCGATTAACTAAAGTGACAAAAGTACTCGTAGCAGACAAACACCAACTAACAACTTCAAACAGATAAATGGGTACGACCATTTGAAAAAGAGATTAAAGTAAACATGAAAGATGTCTAAAAGTCCTATATAAGACAGAGGAAAAGAGAGAGAGAGAGAGAAAGAATGCGGTTACCTATATAATGTCATAAATACTGCATAATAGATATATCGCCAACCATTATCCATCCGCTGACAGGTGATGAAGTCTCCTTCAACTGCTTTCTACATGTTTATTTTGAACACTTGGCTTCCATATTACTCTAACATGTTTTCTTATTTCAGCCACCCATTTAATATCAGAGGATTTTTCTCATATCTTTGTGTGATGGCGTTTGATTCTAGTTGGTTTTGGAACCTAGTTGGGAATTTCAGTTCGTGGTTTTTGTAGTATCTCCAGCACACTACTATTTTTTCTTGTTTTTTTTTTACTTTAGCAATGATGTCCTCTACCTTTGTTTGCGCTCTCACTCAAGTATTTCTTTTCCGACTTCTTTTAGCTATTTTGACCATGCATGTACATATGTGCTTTGCTAAGGTCGGAGGAACATTCAAAATGCTGCACTGAGCCTGAACGTTTATTGTTAAGCTAATTCTGCAAAAAATGCTACCTCACCTCAACTGTAAATTAAGATACATCGGATGCCATCTGTGGAAACTTTTTAAAACTAAAGTAATTTAAAAATTCAGAAAACAAAAGCAAGCGAGAGAAAATACGAAAGAATTTTAAGATTAAAATAAGAAGCGAGAACGGTAATTTCCTTTTCCCTTTGCGAAGATATTCAGTTCATAATTAGCGTAAAGTCGTTAGAATTTTTTTTAAAAAAATGAGCTTCTTGGGAAATTAGCAGCAATTTTGTCGCTCTAAAAACCACAGGTAATGTTCCAAAACATAGTGTTTTATTTCACAAAAGAATAGCCCCAATTTTACTTCCTACCGTTTGTATACTTTAGGTCCCAACACAGAACTCTTTGTGATGTAAGGCGAGTTGGTTGTAGCTTTACGGCGCAACGACAGCCAAGATCATGCTGAGGGGGAACCTATAGGCCATTTATCAAAAGTAGTCCGATGGTACCGTTAGAAATAACGGGAGTTGACATCACAAACGGCCTAGCCGATTACAGCAGAGGGGAGGACGTCAGCTCCTCCCCTCCTGAACTGTTTTTTGGCGCAGACAAACGTTCACTAAAAAACAGTTCTGAAATGACACCCTTCCCTCTGCTGGAATCGGCTATGCCCTTTGTGACGTCAGCTCCCCTTATTTTCTAACTGTACCATCGAACAATTTTACGTGAACGAACTATACCGTTTTCCGAGGGATCCGAACCATTTGAGGCCCAGGAAACCCATCCCTGTACCACGGTGAACAGCTATAGTCCGTTCGCGGAAAATTGGCGGGTAGAGCTGTTAAAATTCAAGGGAGCTGACCTCACAGACGGCTTGTTTCATTGCAGTAGATGGTAGAGAGTTTCGAGCGCGAAAAATGAGTTATGAAAGACGCTCTATTCTCTACTGCAATGAAATAAGCCGTCTGTGACGTCAGCTCCCTTGAATTCTAACGGTACTACCCGCCAATTTTCCGCGAACGGACTATAGTGGGTAAGCGTTCTATTTTTTGCACGGTTGGGAATCGAACCCGTGATAACCGCATGCTAGGTGGACGCGTTACTACCGCAGAGCAAGTATAGGACGCTACCGACAGCTTCACGTGACTTCGGAATCGCGATATATTTGCACCAAAACTTACTGAGTACCGCACCCAGCTTAGCCGTTTCGTTCGTTTTTGTTTTCATGGCACAAGGACAGCAAGGGTCATGTTGATCTAGGATATACAGTTTCTCGAAGAATCCGAATCTCTGGGGACATGGGAATCAACACCCGGATTACGGATTACTAGGAGTCGATTCCAGGTTAATGGCGCGATAGGTGTATGAATGTGGTGCCACTACGTCAGCACAGGGCAGTGGAGCAACATTTTTCCGTACGAAAAACTGAACTAGGTGAATGAGTTACCATTGAGGGAGTCATCGCAGGGCCCGAACCCAAAGGGACCGATGACGTACATAACGATTAGGACATTTTACTTCCAAACTTTGTACAAAATAATATAGCTAAATATCGTTGTACTATTAAAATATTTTCATATACAAGCAAGTGAAAGAAAATCGTCAAAGGTCAATATTTAAATTTAGCGGGTTTCAATTAACATTAATTCGCAACTCTCTAATCCAGCCGTCTCTAAATCGCAACTCTCTAATTCTCAAGTAACTCGGTAGGTTTTCAACGTTAACAATATCATTATTACGTACAGAGAAACAGAAAAACCAAAAGCAATAGTGGGTTCAATATCTATTGAAACCCGCTAATAATTAGATCTATGCGATATACTTCAATACTAGTACTATATACAGCGTCATGTTATAAAAAAAATATACTGCAGCTTCTGTGAAAGAACGTTAGATACCTAGCTGGTGAAATGAGGAAAAATTCGATATACGATGCATAAAACGTTTGGAAAACTTTTTACAATGCTTTTGTAAAAAAAAGGCTTCTTATTATTAATAATTATAAAATATTTTTTCGATACAATTCCTAGAATTCGCTTCTTTTTCGTGCATTGGCGTAAATGGTATTTCCTTTCAAACCCTCATTTCTTTGCCGCGTTTTCTTTCACAAATATTCTCCAAAAAATCTCTCATCCATCGTATGATCCCCCCCTATTTCATTCCCGAAATGATTCAATTAGTGTTCTCCTTCATCTGCAAGTATTTTTAGAAGTTCTTCATGGTGTGAGTTCTTATTCTCCCTATTCTTCCCCCAATAATAGTAATAATAGCCCCAATATTAGTAATAATAATAATAGCCTCGCATTACTTTTCTCTTCGGAAGCTTCACGTCCATGTGAAACAATATTCGCGAGTATCATCATCATGTAGTAGTAGGGGGAAATTGATAGTCCTGCTGAAGGTGCAAGGCGCCATGCCCCAACGTAGCCCCAGGGTGGTGCGGTGGCGAGGGAGGGTGGTCCGACCGGCTCCAAGATTTTGGCGCCCTTTTTTTTTCAATATTTAACTTTCTAATTTTATTTAAATTAATTTTTCTTAAAATTCGTGATTACACGTTGTCTAATATAATTAAATGTAACAAAGAATTAAATCCGCTAGATTAATTTTAAGATTTTGAGACTAAATACATGGCAAAAGCGGCTAAACGTTATTGTCTTATTATGATTTTTAAATAATTACAAGTTTGTAATTAGATAATTTCAATCACATTCAAATTCTTATTTTAAAGTGTACTCTATGACAAATGATTTTATTTCAACCCCAGCTCTCACTTTCGTTCTTGACAATTATCAGCATTTTCCAACCAAGTTTCGCGTGAATTTTCACGTTAGGTTTGGTTCCAGACATTTTGTCTGTTGAACAATTTACTCCACTAGTTTTTAAACGCGTTCCACTATTTGTTCTTTATATATTTTCTCACCATCTACCTTTATTTTTTCCACTATGTCGATTATTTCTTTTGCAAAATGCCTCTTCAGTTATAGAAATCTGACATATGTATCATGACATGTCATGAATGACTGGAAGTAAACAGAAACATGTTCACATTTGTTGAAATGATTTTTAACACAGGCTTTGTATGCCGTCTCTACGTTGAGAGAATCGCAGCATTTTAGAATAAAATACGTAGTAACTGCTATATGCATGTGCAATTTATGACCGTAATGGATCCAGGCGAAGACAATAAGTACAGATCAAAATGTTAGAGAATATTTTAAATACAGAGAAGTATAAAAGCGGTAAAAAGATAGTAAATCAACTTAAAAACTAAATATAACGATTTCCATAAGCAATACCATGGGGATTTTTTTCGATTTGAAATAGTAAAATAAAAAACGCTCCTATTTAAATGAGTACGAAGCATTTATTGCACTTGCGTACGTGAGGGATGTTGTAATAAATACTTTATGAAGAGAGGTATTTTTCTTTGGAAGCGAGAATACTGGTGACAACTAATTAAAAAATCTTCTGTCTTCTTAAAATTATTAAAAATTTATATACTTTCGATATAAGAAAATTCTTAAAGTAATGTTTGAATAAGGAAAATAAGAAAAGATTCTTAATTTTTATAATGAAAAAGTAAAATAAACAGAATCCACAGCGCACCATTTCGAACACTTGTTTGGCTGAAATACGTAAGAAAATAAAATGCATCTTACCTCGGTAGGATTGGTGTCAACCAAATTGAAATTCGAGCAATCTCGAGTTCAGGGTGAGAGACTTGCAAAGTATGGCTTCAAATCGTTAAAAAAAATGAAAATCCTTAAATCTCATATAAAATCGTAAAGCACGTTTTACCTCGCGTAGAAAGTGGTAGCTTTGTAAATAGTCCACGGCCTATTTCATGTTAGAACAGGAAAGCATCGAATGAACCAACGGAAAGATTTAGGAGAAAACTCGAAAAAAATTACAAAAGTTAAAAGAAAAAACACAAAAGTTAAAAAAAGAAAAATTATATAACAAAAAAGGGTTTTAGAAAACGAATAAAAAAACTTTGGAAACGAAAAGTGAAAAAAAGTTTAGAAAAAAATGAAAAACACAGCTTAGAAAAATAAGCGAAAAAAAAAATTAATAACACAAAACATAGACAAATAAAAAGTGAAAAAAAAGTTTGGAAAAAAAAAATTAAAAACACAAAACTTAGAAAAATATAAAGTGAAAAAAAGTTTAGAAAAAAGGAGAAGAAAAAAGTGGAAGAAAATACGTGCCAATAAATAAAGTTAACCAAAAGCTCTATTCTTACTATTAAAAAAACTCCAAAACTCACCACCAGGAGAGCTAGGATAGCTGAGGAACGGAACACGTGACCATCAGATGCACATATAATACCCCCTACAACGGCTAAAAGAAATAAAAATTTACAAAAAGTACAAAATTGGTCGCTAGGATCGCCCAGAAGGGGATCACGTGACCCTCATATACATGCATACAACGATCAAGAGAAATATCTCTTGAAATAAAATAGTTACAAAAAGTTACAAAATTCGTCGCTAGCGAGAGCTATGATCGATAAAAAGGGGGGACATGTGACGATCAGATAGGTATATACAAAGACAATAAAGTTTAGCAGCTTTTGTCTTATAATTAATCTCAAAATCTTAAACTTATTCTGGCGGATTTTATTCCGTGTTAAATTTATTTATTTTAGGCAACGCGTAATCATGAATTTAACACTCGTGAGCTTTAAAAAAAAAATAATTTAAATAAAATTGAAAAGTCAAACAAATATTAGAAAAAAAAGGCGCCAAAATCTGGGAACAGGTCGGACCACCCTCTCGCGCCACCCTGGGGCCATGACGGGGGAGAATGGCGCCTGCAGCGGGACTATCAATTTCCCCTTACTTGTAGTTTTCGTTGCTAATTCGCCCCACATTGCTTTGTTCAATTTTCTTTGATTCCGCGATACCTTTTATTACGCTGTATGCTTGTGTTGTTCTCTTTATTTCGCTCTGCAAAACGTAATCGTTTGCGCATTCAATTTTCTAAGCTTGTTTTACTTGTTAACCATCAGCTATAGTATCCTTTATTCGTTTCTGTTTCATGACTTTCATCATTTCTGACGTTCTGCAGGTATACATCATACAGAGGTGGAGGTTCATTGTCAAATTTCGAATACGTAGGCATACTCTGAACACATGTGTGGCGGGAAAAATCTCAATGCCGTATCAAGACGTCGCTCATCCGTCGGTAGCTATTTAACCGTTTGTCTCAGAACGTTGATCGTAAAATTGAAGAGTTACAATTAGTTTGCAGCCGTAAACCATATATAATTGAAATTAAAATAAACGAGCCCATGTAAGAATTAGAGAGCGAATTTTGAAACGAGGTTGGGAATTAGTTGATTGAATTTTTACTGACAACAAAGGTCATATTGCGTAGGAACCTGCAGTTTTTTGAGGAATCTGAACCATTTAAGGCCTAGAGAGCCAACCCCGGGACTACAGTGTGAAGTTAGTAAAATTACAATAGCAATTTTAAATGGATGTGTATTTTTATATTTAAGGACTGCACGCCTGGTGACCTGAAAAGAAACTAAACCCGAGTTTCCAAACACGACTCGCTCGCACGATGGTTTGTGTTTAACGATTAAGGACGGATAAGGTCATGCTGCACCTGGATCTACAGTTTTCCGAGGAATGCACCTCATTCCAAGAGGTCATTTGGAATCGAACCCAGGTTAATAACAAGATAAACAAACCTCTACGTTGCCCCCTAGAGCGCTGTCACAAGAACCAGTTTACCAGGAAAAGAGCCATTTATTTTACGGTGCAAGGTCAGCAAAGGTCATGTCGGCAAGAATCGAACCCAATTACATTAACTTTCAGGCTAAAATGATTAAACTACCTTAAGTTGAGGCTTTTTCCCGCCAAGAACGCGGAATGCAAGCATCGACTGAGAGCAGTCATCAGACTCAAAATTGTAGCATCTACTGGCGCACAGGTGCAGTTGAGGCTCAATTCTTAAAGCTTCAGTTATTTTTCGACACGGTGGATTATACTAATTTCTGGCAGAGGCTTGGTTAAAAAATATATCTATTCTTCTACGTGTGCAAAGATGCCGTCTCCATTGCTGGGCGTTCCTCTCCAGATTGAACTAACTGTTCGACGGCTCATTGCTTCAGCATTTTCAGCGTTTTATCTTTCCATCCCACAAATCGCTTTCCGCTTCAAAAAACACTTGGCAAAAGGTTCCTTGTCAAACTCATCTATCTCTAAGATGAAGACAGGAGGATGAAACAGATAATAAAATTTCGCGCAGAGTTTGGAAGACTTCAAACAACGTTAGTGATGTCGAGAATCGTTCACAAACCACATATACAAGTTATCACTCTCATTTAATACAAATTTCACTTTCCACCAGCAAAAATGTGTGCAATGATTAGTTATAAAAGACTATAAATGGTGTGCATATGTACCCTATATGTATTCATTTACGTATTTTAATAAAAACATGAGATAATTGTAATTTAATAGTAATTATAAGATAATTTCTATTTCTTAAATAACTTGTTTTTCCTTTATAAGAATAGCAAGTTAAGGAAGTTTTAAATATGAAGGAATTCTTTTTTTACTTTTTAATAATTTTGCACTTCCAGGAGTGAGAGCAAATTGGGTTTTATGAATGGATGTTTTTATTATAGCCATTTTGTAGAAATTTACTATATTAAGCAGGGAGAAAACAAGCAGTCAGTCTTAAGGGCCCGATGCACTGACGTCACTGCCCCGCCATTTTCTTTCCAACGGGCGGCCATATCCAGAACGTGGTTCTAGTTGATCAGTGTTCGAAGTTACACGGAGGCACTCACATTGTGTTAAATTGTTTTTTTTTTCTTATGCAATAATTTATTTCTAAATTGCCTTTTCTTGCACAACTTTACTCATATATCCATGGCAACAATTAATACACAAGAACAATAAATATTTATTTCTAAGACAATACGTAAGTGTAAATGGTAATGATTCTTCATGACTGGCGTTATTAAATCCATTGTAAAACTCGACAGTGACGCAACGAATAGAAAGGTATGTATCTACTAATATTAAGTTCGTAATGTATTTATATATCAATTAACAGTACAGAGCAAAAGTATGATAATAAAGTTCAGGCGATATCTGTACTTTTATTAGCTTCTATGCAGTATCGATATTTTTATCTTTCGATATTTTTCTTTGGATATCACATCCCCAAATACGTAATAGAAAATTGTACATGAAATATTTAGTGGTATAACATTAATGATGCAATGGACTAATAGTCTATAATTTTCTATATGCAATATTTCATATATAATGAAGCTTATATATGTAACGTGTAATTAAAACATATACGTATAATATGAAAGGAAGATAAATTAACACATTGTTGACTGGTCACGAGTTAACTCATGTTTTCATGTCCAAACGTTGTTGACCGGTCATGAGTTAACTCGCGTTTGCACTTGCGTACAAGTTGCACGTGTTTGTACGAGTTCACGTTTGTGGGACTATACGGGGGAAACGTGGCTTGCCAAAGGTACTAAAGTCAAAGAATATTCAGAGAGGGGAAATGACTTTTGTACGAAACGGACCCATTCTTCTTATCACATGGAAAGATAAAAGGTTAGTGAGGATGATATCAACTATTCATGATGCGTCTATGAAATCAACTGGAAGACGAAAGAGAAATCCTAGGGATGATATAATTAAACCTACGTGCATAATGCAATACAACAAACACATGAAAGGAGTCGATTGTGCAGACCAGTACTTAGCGAACAACAGTATTTTTCGAAAAAGTGTAAAGTGGTCTAAAAAAGTAGCATTCTTTCTGATCAATTGCGGTTTGTTCAGTGCATTCAAAATTTACTGCAACTACAAGTTACAAAATAAACTAAGATACAAAAATTTTTTACTAGAAGTAACTAGGATATGGATAACTGTAGAATGCAATGAATGCAGCACAATACCTGGCACTTCTTCTCATACTTCTAAAAGGATTCCTTATAATGATTCACCTTTCAGGCTTTCAAGACAACTAAAAGACCACGTTTTAGAAAAAATAGTCACTGACGTAAAAACAAAAAAATCCAACTAGAACGTGTAGAGTATGCTATTTAAAAGGAACGTGCAGCGAAACGAGATATCTTTGCAAAACCTGTTGTGTACCATTACATATAGGTGATTCCTATACAGTTTATCATACTAAAAAAATACTAAAAGTTACATAAAAGATATGTTCAAAGTTTCATCTTAATTCAGTATGTATAAATAAAGTTTATTGAAGCTTATTTAGATTATTTTACTTCCACATTCAATTACGAAATAATAGCCAGTGACATGAGATAGTCTCTGTGTAAAATTGCCGGTCAGCAATGTGTTAATTACTGAGAAGGATTACATCAACTTTCCATAAAGCGACAAGTCCCCTTTTAATTAAAATTTCTCATTGTCCACATGTTTATTAATCACGATCATTAATATGTATTTATTATGACACGCAATTAAACAGGCGCCCTGCTGATGCCATCATCGCGTCGATGATGAAATCATTCATTCCATTTTTGTTTGCGATTTTACTCAAGGTCATGGGCAAATCAAAGAGATGATACAAAGGACACATATTTGCATACATATCTTGGAAATTGATCATTATTTCAATGGCATTGGACAGCCTTTAAAACCAGTTTCGAAACATCTGGAGTCATTCGAAGAATTTGTGCTTTAAAAAAGACCCGTAAAACGTTATAAAAGAAAAGATGTTTTTTCTTTACAGCGCCAGTGTTTTGTCATGCGGACGGCAGAGTAGGAAAGTGGCACAAACTAACGTCACGTGTGTGTTCGTACGAATAGTGGACTTTGAAAATAAAAAAAAGACAATTCAACGATTTGTTGTTCAGTATTGTGTCACAAGAGCATTCAATTAAACAACAAAATGATACTATATCAGAAAAAAAGCAGGATTGTTTATATCAAAATGCAATCTTTTGCGCTTATCTTTTCTGATTTGGTGACATTTGTTGAAGATTAAAAGTGGAACGTGATAATACGCTAGAAAGGATTTCAATTGTGATAAGAGTTTCAAGATTCATGTGATAAGAGCTACAAGACCGTGATAAGAATTTCATTACTTCTTGCAATGATGCCAAAATAAAGTAGTCAGAAATAAGCGACGATCAAATAACAAAATACAAGAACGGGCAGTCTAACAGAAGTAACGGAGAACGTATAAAAATAAGTTGATGTGGCAATTCAATACCGGGATACGCTGAAAACGTTAAAATGTAATGATTAAAATATGTGATATGCTGGAAATAACGTCAAACAATAGTGATTAAATAGCTGGATGCTTTGAAAAGTCAAATCATAGGGATTGATTAAGGAAAATACGCTGAAAATAAAGTCAAATAATAGCGATCGAATAAAGTGAGAAATTTGAAAGAAAGTCAAATAGCAATCCAGTAACGGGATATGTTAGGTATATTAGAAACAATGTTAAATTATAAGGACTGATTAAGGAAAATACGCTGGAAATAAAGTCAAATAATAGCGACCGAATAACGCGGGAAATTAGAAAAACGTCAAATAGCAATCCTGCAAACGAAATATGTTAAAAACGATGTCAAATTATAGGGATTAAATAAATGAATACGCTGTAAAAATAAAATAGTGGCTACATAGCTGTATGCATTGCAAACATCAAATAATAGCAATGGACTAAGGGAATACGCTGAAAATGGCGTCAAATAGTGATCGTAACGGGATACGCTGAAAACCGTCAAATAATGATTCAGTAGAATACGCGGTAAACGTCAAATAGTGATGACAGAGAAACAGACTATAGAAAATGCCATATCATCTGGGTGATACAGTAAAAGGATAACTTGAAACGATTTCATACGATTGATCCAGTAAAACAACAACTGGAAGTAATTTCATGTAGTGCCATCGTAAGAGATATAAAGCAATTTCATTGAAAGTCCAATATCGTACGTGCGAGGGACTTTATACAGCGATCAAGTAATGGAAGGGAAGTATACTAAAGACTATGTCACTACACATGCTACATTGCCTATGTTATTTGCGCATAACAGCGACATTGCGGCATCTAAAATACAACAAATATACCATCATGCCCTACGAAAATAATTCAAAACTTTATTTTTATTTTTTGCTAAAATTTCTTATATATTACTATATTGTATTCAAAGTTGTATATATATATATATATATATATATATATATATATCAAGGCCGTCTCTGCTAAGCTTTTACTAAACCCCATTTCATCAGCTGAAAATAAGCCTCTTCCCTCATAAAAATTGGAGGCCCAGGCTATTTAGCCCCCTACTCTCTTGCCTGATTATTACTAAAATAGGTATTCCGAATTTAAATCTATTTCTTAAAACAGACCGAATGAAAAAAAAAAAAATTGGCAAAGAAGCTAAACAGCAAATGTTGAATTAAAAGGTGTATAGAACAGAAAAATAGTGTTCTCTAACATTAAGTAAAAGCGGTTTTCAGAATAATCTGAAGAGCATAGGGGATTAGTTAATCTAACAAAATGCGGTTTCTCGGGAAATGGAAAACCACGGAATAGCTTCTTAAAATTCTGCTAATAATGCAGCATGACCACTTTTGTTTTCTGCCCTAGAGGGATCATAGCACCGTTCAGTGCTACAAGGTCAGTAGCTACGTTATTCCTCAAAATGGGAATAAATAAGTAACAACCAACAAGAGGACTGCGTGCATTTAGACCTTTCAAAATCAGGGACCGTGTTTCCTTTCAAAGAATAGATGTTACGATGGAAAACATGCAGGACATTTCACACAGGGGGGAGAAACAATTAAAACTACAGCTACGCGAAATATCTTTCCGCGAAAATTAACAGACTGCGTAAATCCTTGTTCGATGTAGGCGGATGAGTTGATTTTTACGACGACCATACAAAGTATTTCGTAATGCAAGGGCTGCATTCTAAATTCAAGCTGATGAGCGGGGTGTAACTAATTCTTTGTGTCTTTTTTTAACATCTGCTTATCTGCTTCTGGGAAAAACACGCGTTTTTCACAATCATAATAATTAGATACACTTTTACGTTTGAAAATCATTGTTGCCGGTGGGTCTCTGCTCGGGAGTGGATAATTTGGATACAGTTTAATACTGTACCCAAATTATCTACTCCCGAGCAGAGAGTATATAATTTGGGTACAGTTTAATACTGCGGCGCGCGCGTGAGAAATTGTTACGTGTTTAGGCGATCGTGCAGGGGAGTACTTGTCACCCAATCGCCTACTGCAATACTACTTTAAATCTGAGAAAATGTACAGTGCACACAAAACGTGCATTTATTAATAAGTTATAAAAGGTATGTGCAAGTGCTTTATTTTATTATCACGTGCTCGTTTCAATATATACACAGAGCTGTAGCCAGGCTGGGGCTACAGAGGGTTGAGCCCCCTGGGAATGTAGTTAGCTCCCTCCCCCCAGAAAATATTTTTTCTCAAAATAAAATATTGTAGAATTTTCTTTTAAATTTTTTGTTTTGTACGAAATTGTACATGACAATGGAAATTGTTCTTTGACGTTAAAAATGTATTCAAAATAGCTCTCTACTGTAGATCTTGTGTATGTAATTTTTTTTACATAGGTTTGAGTCTTCATATACTTTATAATAAGGATTGGGGAAATTATAGAGAGGTATACTAAAATTTATAAGTTTTCAATGCAAAATTTATTTTAAGAAATTTATTTATTAACGTTAAATATATTACTCTCCTTATATATTTAGTGTTATTAAATATATTAATAAAATACATCAAAACATTTACGAATTTTAGCCCCCCCCTCTGTATCTTTCTGAGGCCCCCTTTAACAAGCATCTAGCTACGGCCCTGTGTATACATGCATAAACACCACTTGTTTAATACAGTTTAAGCTTTAATACTCTGTCGTGTATTGCTTTAGACATTTTCAAATACACTGCAGGTACTTCAAATTTCCATAATCAATTCCCCTTCACAATTTCATTAATTCGTTAAGGAGATCAACTACTTTAACTGCACACACACACACACACACACACACACACACACACATGTGAGGAAAAAAGCCTCACATGGCTGTTTTCAATGGCCTAGCGGTCAAGGCGCTGAGGCGGTAACCCAGAGGTCATTGGTTCCATTACGGTGTAAATGCGGGGCAATTTCGTTTCTCTGGCTGCTATGAACCATAGAAAGTAAAGAACAAGGCTTAATCGTAAGTATTTTAATTCTTCCACAACCACCTTCAATTACGTGAGGTAGGGGCCCGGTCCGCCCTCATGGGCCATAGGACTCGCGCCCTCCGATAATCCAAGGTATGCGCCCTTTGAGAGGACCCAGTCCGCCTCTGACGTGAGGTATCTTTGAATATTATACTTTTGGGAAACACCGATCACATATAAAAATGAGTGTTTCCTTATTACAGTGGCGCCCAAAAGTGCTTTGCACTGTTCAGAACAAAGCTGTACGAAAACATCTGTGCAAAAATCTATTCCGCAAAGTCCTCTTTGTAATTACTCAATAAATGTGGCTATTCCCTTCAGTAACATTATCTGTTTACGTTTAATAATGCGCGGACAGTTTGGGTCATGCTGGGCCATGACTTGCAGCACCCCGAGGAATCCGAACCTCCATCGCTTAGGGAGCCAATCCCAGGAATACGGGCAGTAGAAAAAAAAACAAAAACGCGTTTGATATCAGTGAGTCAACCCAGGATATCCTGTATGATAAAAGAATCAAACTTAAAAAGCAAGATATGAGCACAACATGATACAATAAAACAATCGATTAATATGATAAATCAATCGATGATATCATTGAATGACACTAATAATGAAGGCTAAGCTTATTGTGGTTGCAATTATCATCGATAAAAGTTCATATTTCTAGACAATGGTTGTAACGTTTAAATAATCGATATCTAGGTACAGATGATTGTCTTCACGCATTGCTTAACAAATGAGAACAGATACTGCAAAAATTAAACATACGAAAAAGTGGCCATTTGTCCAAAGACTTAAGGTCTGAACGAGAACTGAAGACCACCTCGTAAAAAAAAGCGTAGACTGAAAATCTAGATCCCGTCACGCAAATTCATGAAACTATGTAAGGATTCTTATGAATTACGTTGGATGGTTACTTGCCCCAAAAACTTACAGACCTATTTCTTAGGTAATTATTATATAAACCCATGTTTTCGTAATAAAGTACTAGAAACAAAATTATTTTTACTTGCAAAGATCATTTCTCTCTCACGCAAATCACTAGAAATATTCAGGAAGATTTATTATATTGTAAAACAAAAATTAAAATATCACAAGATGAAAGGAAATCTGCTTTAAAGTTCTTTTATTATCCAATGCTGTTGTTAATTGAACAGTAGAAAGGTGGCCACGATAGTGGCTCTATATTTCCAGAAGAAAAATATCATCTAAGCCAGTGGTTCCCAACTCAGTTGAAGCCACAGACCACTTTTCCACTTAATTGTGCCCGCGGACCACTTTTTCACTTCAATTGCGCCCGCGGACCACTTTGAAAAATTCTTAGAAGTTGGCAGCAAGATCTTAATAAAAAAGGGAGCCTGGTCTTTTTGGGGGAAAGCCGGGTCTTTCTTTGGTAAAAAAATAAATAAATAAATAAACAGAAAAAGAAATAATAAAATCTAACGAGAATACAGTCAAACCTCGTTAAGACGAACACGCTTAAGACGAATTACTTTTAATACGAACCGTTTTCTGAAGTTGCGCCCGATTGTAGAATATTACAAATGTGCTCTCAATTTTATTTTTATATTTAATAATTTTTATAAGTTTTTTAAAAAACGACCCGTCTTGGGGACCATTTGGGACTCCTTCGAGGACCACCAGTGGTCCACGGACTACCAGTTGGGAACCACTGATCTAAGAGAATGTGGAAAGGTCAATATTTTAAACCCGCGTTGACAGAATTCTACATACTATTTACAATACCGGTAAAAAAAAAATCCGAGAAGAATGGGAGCTGAAGACGGACCAAGTGATTAAGTCCATTGATGACGTCATCTACTACAATCAGACGCCTCAACGTCGCATGTGAAAACACAGAAAGGTCGTAACGGCGTCTTGCCCTATTTTCTGCATTCACTGCCGTGCGTCATCTCTTATTATTTAAAGGCCGTTCCATATTTCAAATAAATAAATTGTCCTTTTAGACAATTCCATCATGAATTCAAAATTGATGCTTTGAAATGCGGGAAGTTTAAAAAGCATATCTTTTTTCCTTACGGAATACATTAAAAATACTAATTTTATGTAAATTATTAACTGATCAATGCAGTAAAGATAAAAAGGATAATGAAGGGATATAAAACTGGAAATGAGTCCTTTACATTTTACTATTCATAATCTTACTTTTATTCATGGAAAGGGAATTTTCTTCACTAGTGGAAGGGAGTGGCTATGGCAGTGGGTCGCGACCGCCAATGGGGGGTTTCTGGGGGTCACCACAACTATTTTTAGTTGCAATTATTTTTGTAAGGAATTTCATACCAAATGTTTCCAACGCTTTTACAACAACATGGCTACACACATTGCAATATTCTACTAATGGTTGTTAACTTTATATCTATAATATATATATTAATATACATAATTAACAATATATATAATTAATATAACATATCTATAATTAATATAACATACATATAATATATATAATTTTGTATTTAATGTGTTTTCTTTACTCTGTTAAAAATGCTTTTATTATGCAAAAACAACAGCCGCCGATAGGGATGGTCGCGGATCTTTCCGTTACTATAAAAAGGGGGTCGCAGATTACTTGGCTACTATAAAAGTGGGTCGCGGCTTGACAAAGTTTGGGAACCACTCGACTATGGAGTAGAATTTATTAAATCATATCTTTGACACACTCCAAACATTTGGCTTTGACTAAAGCTTATTTATGTTACATAAACATCAGGAAAGGAAAAAAAAATCATGACCTTAACCGGACACGAACCAACAACCTTTGAGTTATCGTCTCAACTACTTTGTACTAAAGTAAAAAGGCTTCATGCAGAGCCGTCGCGTGGGTAAGAGGCACCTTCATGCAAAGTTTGGCTTTAGCGCCCCTATTGTTTGTTTGTTTGGCTTTTTTATGGCGCAAGAGCATCTGGGCTATACTGCGCCAAGCATGGTAAAAAAGAGCGCCCTATAAAATGAAATTTACAAATTGAAATTAATTTCAAAACATTTTTATTTCTTTAATATACAATATATACGTATACATGTATACCGCCTACTTTTGTCATTTAAAAAGCTCTTCAATTTCGGATTTGAGATTATTTTTGCATTTAATAATTTACCTTAATGCATTGTATAAAAAGCTGTCTTGAAATGACTCCCCTTCTGATCAAGCGCCTTTTTGCGGGATACAAGTCGCACACCCGCACGCGGCGACCCTGACTTCATTCTAAGTCAAAAATAGTAGGCTCGCCGGAAAATCAATTCGATTTAATTCACTCACAACCCTTCTTCCTAATGATGATCACCTTTCCCACAGATATGTCGCTCGAGCTGGATGAATATACGGACGGAAATCAGATTTAATGAAAAGCTAAAGATTGCGGCTGAGATAAAAGAACTCAGTTTCAGAGTTTCACCTCTATATGGATGTATATTTTGGTGTGTGATTAACGAAATTAAGTTATGATTATAACACATTCTTAATAACCAGACAAATTATTCTAAAGTGCTCGTCTCTCTTTATGGCTTAATAAGTATACCTTCGCTCACCGACGTAAGCAGGGGGGGGTCAATGAGGCCATAATCCCCCACCTTGCGATGCAATCTGTGCATATACATATATCTGGAGTTCTAACCATGGGCGCCCATACGAGTACTTCTAAGTGGGGGGGGGGCTGAAAAAATTTACGAGTACTTCTAGAGCAGGCTGAGAAAAATTATTACCTCTTTCTCAAAGCTGTTGAGAAGTTTAGTGAATGTACAAGATACCAAAACGCTACAAAAATAATTGATACTACCTGACAATTAGTAATGAGCTAAAAAGTACCTTATTTTAAAATGTGACTGTAAAACTTTTGAAAGTAAATGCATAGCAGGTTCGAGCAAATAAAATTATTATTATTATTATACAAAAAAAAAAATATTTTCCTGTCTTCCTTATTTTTCGAAATAAAATTTTTAACTTATTCAATTCGCCACCAGGAGCGTTGATGTTGATCTCACCTGATCAACCTTACCTGCATAGTTATTTTACTCTACCAATACCTAACTTTCTTTGCAATATCTGTCTTGGTTCAAAAGTTATTGGCCGAAATTCAGACTTTCCTAGGAACCCTGTATAACACACCCGCAACCTCCGATAATAAAAAATTTACACTTATTATTATTTACCCAAACCAGACAACTAAATTTATGAAATAAATTTAAATTGGTTTTTATAGTTTGCGCCCCCTCCCTCGAATAAATTGCTGAATCCGCCCTTGTTTTACAGTCAAGCCCTGTTATAATGACACTCAACGGGTCTCCGAAGTTTTAACCCAATTACCGAATGACGTCACAACCGATAAATAATTATGTACAAATAATCCAAGTTCAAATCTCTGCAGTGGCGTAAGAAAGTGGGGGTTTGAGCTCTCTCCCTCTCCCCGCAATTGGATAACATGGTTCTCACTGGTGCCTAATTATTTTAGCCCTTTTTTTTTTAAGCTGTTTGAATCTTCCCCCATAATTTTTGAATTTCTATGCCCTTGACCCTTTATATTGCTTTGTTGATTTTTTTATTGCGCAAGGGCAAAATGGGTCATTTTGCGCCGAGCAAGGTGAGGTTTAGTACATACGTTTTAACACTCTGCATATATATACATTAATTTATTCCATAAATTTCCTCTATATCAATTGCAATGTTATTGATCAGGAGCGATTTTACCTATTGTCGGCGGGAGAGGCATATAAGGTGCGGGAGGATATTCCCTTTATCCTTATTTATTATTCTTATTATCCTTTATTCTTTTAATTAATTCAAGATCCAGGAACTACCACAGAAGTGTGTGAATTTTGATCATCAAGTTCTCAACATTTAGAATTATCACACTCACTACTGTGAGAAAGACGCTTCAATGACTTACAGATCTCTCATTTGTGTGAGAAACTCCATCCAGTAAAGCATGAGGAAATTGGTTCTTATTTGTGATCATTCCCGAGTTTCCTTCTCTGATGAAAAGGAGATACAAATAAGAGGATGGGCCGAAGCAGTCATTTACGCTCTGAAAGAAAGGGAAATGGAGAGAGGAAAAGTGTGGAGTGAAATAATGACAAAGAAATGCAAATGGTCGTAATAGGGACTGGTTCATTTGGGTCAGATGGAAGTTTGGGCCGGCCATTCGTCCCAAAGTCCTATCGCCATCGAGAACCGGTAAAACTGGGGCCCCGACTTTGTTTTCTCTTTTCTTTGCTTTTTCTTCCCATATGCCTTTTTTCTTTTCCTATCTGCCCTATGCAAACTGGTTCTCAACCATTTCAGGCGTATATCTTTGATTTCCCGTTCCCAGCTACCTGCTAATAATATGTGCATAAACGTATACAGTGTGTTAACCACCTGTGGTGTTGAACAAACAATGGCTGATTTTGTTGGCGGACATTGTCGGCGATGTTGTCGTTATTGCAGATGAATGTCAGTTGGACAACACAGCCAAGATGTAAAATCTTTCCCTGTTGATGTTCCATTCCGCACGGAGGACAAATGCAACCTAATAATTGACATGCGTGGCTTACGCTTGCGTGTGCTGTTGGACGTATGTATGATAGACATACAGAGTGGACAATGCCGAGGAGACCAAACCTTATTGTGTTGGGGTATGGGACGTGGCCCAGTTAAAAGGAAGTTACTGCTTTCATTCGTGTTACAGTGGATCACTTTTAGAAATAGGGAGTTCGTGTGACTTATGGTATGTGAACAACAAACATGAAGGAAAATGATCGTTGAACATCCCAGCAGTTGGCAAATTAGGAAGTCATATTTTGGTACTGTTCGTTTCACACACGCATTTAATAATGCAAATTCGATACGAGAGGGAGGAGTCTTCGGTACTTCAATAGCCAATCAGCGTAACATAAAAATTAAATATACGATACCTTGCCCCTCTTTTCCCAGACACAAATACTTGCATTGTTTTGACAACTTCCGGTAAATGGTCGAAAATGTTTGCTTCATTTTGGTTCATGGTGTGAAAGTATTTCAAAGTAATTAGGTTTCATTTTTTCCAAGTAATCTATGGCATCGAAATGAGGAGACTCCTTAAGAAGCCTCTCTTCACAACCGTCGTTAAGAAACCTATGAAGTCGTAAGAGAGGAACCTATCATATTATTAATTATAAGAGGTAAAATTTGAATATTAAACAATCACTCAATCCCCTTTAGTCGAATGCAAGCAAATATCTTTATAGTATTTTCTTTGACGTAAATCTGGGAAGCATGGTATACATTACACAACTCTATAATAGATATAAATTGGACGACATATAACCAATTTTGCTGAAATACATAGATAACTGGGTAACGGCTTCAAATCAAAACGTGTCACTTTCAGAAAATTTTAATAATACATCCGCTTTTGGTCATAAATATAGAATAAAAAATCAACTCAAATTCAGAAGATTTCATACGTCGCTTTCCACACACCACTGAAAGGAAAGGAATAAATAGCAGCTTCCGAGATAAGAGCTTAGTCTTCTTAGGGAAAATACTGGAAGAAACAAACAAACAAGCACTTCAGGTCGACCTTAACCATAAAGAAAATAGAACAGAGCCTTTTGACAACAGAAATAGATTTTATTACAAGACGTCGATTTTTCCAAACACTTCCTTCAGCTTCGGGAGTAAATGACCATTTAGCCGAACTTTTACTTCCCCTTCTAATTTTAGATGTCAATTTCAAAGGAAATTGAAACTTTATAATTTAACGATTTTAAAATCAGAGCTTGAAAAAAATGTCAGTGTTTGTTTTAGAGGGTAAGAACAGCAATCTCCAAGGTGCTCCAAACATCGTGAATGAACAATGAAATGTACAAGACCAAAAATTATTTCGCGAATTAGTGACACAAAATTACGAGATTGCGGTTCGAGAGTTTTCTTCGTGATGAAAGAAACCATTCGTTTGTGTGTGATTTAAGACACAAGAACAGCAACTTTCCTGCTGCCCCGGGACCTACAGTTTTCTGAGGAAAACGATTTTCTTAAGTCCTAGGGAACCAACCTCAGTACTATAATAAGTAATCAGAAGCTTTTTTTTTTTTTTGCTGAATACAGGTTAACGATACGCTAGGCGAACGCGTTACCACTCAACCACCACAGGGCCAAAGAAATAAATTATAAAATCAAACTTTATTCAGATGAATGCAATTATTTACATGAGGTGATGACGATTTACAATTTATTAGTTACGCTGATCCATCTGGGCAGCACAGAATGAAGACTATGAGGTATAACAAAGCCCATATTACCCAGCACTAAATAGAATTAGTGGAAGTAATAAATAAAAGAGCTGATTGATTAATAATATAAATGTGGAAGGTATAAATTATGAAAAAGTGATGATATCATGCTTCTCTCTCTCTTCAATTGATGTCTAAGGATGCGTCTTTTAAATTGGGCAGATAGATTCCAGTAAGTTAGAAAATCCCATAGGCTAGGGTCAAAGCAACAGATACGCGCAAGTACATGTTTCGTCTATAGGCTAATCTAGTATTAGATCCTTAAGATTTCTTAATTACATAGATGCGTGTTAATTACAGGCAATTAATTTACGTTAACGGCAAGAAATCAAACTCTTGAAAATAATTTAAAATTAGTTAAAAAATTGCTAATGCTCAAAAAGAACGTAAAGCTTCTTACACGCGGCTTGTTTCTTGAAAATTCTTTTACTATCATAATGAACTGTGAAAGTCTACATGAAATTATGCAGTGTTTCGTCAAGACCGTATATAAACTCTGCACAGCACGATTCCTTGCAAAATCTTAAGCAAAAAATGTTAATGCAAAAATGCTACGAAATCCATATTTTTATAGTTATTAAGGTTTTAAATTTAACCAATCTCATACCGTTTTCATTTTTTAATGCCTTTCGGGCTGAGGTTGAAACGAATTGAAGGAATCTTGTTTTTGAAAAGGCGTGGAATAAATGTTTTTGATTGCTTATCCGATAATTTTACTTTGGGCTTAGTGATTTGTTTTGTAAGTGGTTCTCGCCAAGAAAAGGGTGGTCAAATTTTGTTCTCATTGGCTGGACTTCAAACATTAATAACTAAGAAAATATGGATTTCTCAGTATTTCCTCATTAACATTTTTGGCTTGGAATTTTACAAGGAATCGCGCTGTGTAGAGTTTATGCGATCTTGACGGGACACCCTGTATAATTAGACCAGAGGTGGATCCAGAGAGATTTTTTAAGGGGGGGATGTAAAATACAAGGGGATCCACTTACAACGAAACTGCATTTAACGAATTTAGAGATACAGCGCGGAAAACATGCATTTTATTTGATATACTGATTAAGCGCAATCCAATTTAACCGCTTCTAGCGGACAGGTGTTAAACCATGCAGTTAAATTTTAACAAGCAATTAAAAAAAAATAAAATAGGAAATCAAACTTTTTGTAAAAATTCCGTCGTTAAATGCAATTGGTCATTATAATCTGCTCTCGTTACAGCCTATTTCTACCGTATATCTATGGATTTGGGAAGAGAAATTCCCCTCCCCCCGGATGCGCCACTGATTTAACTACTTCAAGCAGCAATCGTGTCACTGAATCCTTAACTGATACTTTATCTATTGGGGAGGAAGGAAGGACGAAAAATTACAATAAAATCTCTCAATAACGACGATGTTTTGCCATCCTGGAAAATGCTTCACAGATTTACACAGATCAATCACATCAACGTCTTTTTCAGCTTAACAATGTTTCCTTTCTCCAGCTTTAAAAATTAATTATTGGGATTTAATTAATGGGATTTAAATTTAATTAATCAAGAGTTTACTGACTATAAAATTAACGTGTTTTTTTTTGTTTTTTTTTAAATTAAAAATTGGTATTTTTTTTTCAATTCGTTATTCCCCTTAAGTCCGAATTTTGTCTTTTTTTATTCCGTCTTGTTGCGAAAAACAGAGTTTAGCATGCTCTCTCATGGGAAGATAAGACTTTGCGAAAAATACACAGGATTATCAAAAGTTAAGCCCGTTTTAAGCCGGGAAAATTTCTCGAGAAACCATTATCATATTACTGAAACCGGCAAATTGATTTAAAGACGTGCGAGAGAGGAAGAGAATTCAGATAGAAAAGTATTGAAATGGTTTTAATTCGCGTGAAATATTTTTTCGGCTCCGTGTTTTTTGTTTTTGTTTTTTTTTTGTTTTGTTTTTTTCTGTGTAAATTCAAAATGATTAAATATCGGAATTGAGAATCAAGCATTGCGTGAGAAGGAAAACAGACAATATCATTAAAAATCCACACAATATTATTATTTCTTTCATTTGGATTTTAAATAGAGTCCCACTTTCCATATATGTTTGCATTCAATTGTGGGGGTTAAAATTTTTTAATCAGACGGTGGTTTTATTTATTTTTTTATTAACACTTATCAAGGTTTTCTGCATCTTTTGAGAACTCTAACACAGTGCCGCTTGCTCGGCCAACATTTCCAGATTATTTATTATTTCTCACATACAAAGCAACCACTACCGCTAAGAAAAAGTAGTGACGTCATCTGTATTACAGTTGCTAGATGGATTTTATAAATTAAAATAATAATGTTTCATTCAAACTGTACGTTTATCTCTAAATTAATCCAGAAGTGTCAACTACAGTAAAAGAACCCTTAACGGACACTCTCGAAGTGCGGACACATCTATTTAACGGACACTTTTCCAGTTCCTAGCTCCAATGCTTGTTATTTACCGAATCTCCCGAATAGCGAACAGATACTTAAGTTCCGAGGGATCCGCTATTCACAAGTTCTACTGTACAGCGTAGGATAGTGGCGACCCACTCGCCGTACGTGTGCCATTTGGAAGCATAGGGGAACCCAATACTTTTTAGAAAACGCGTTGACCATATGATGCATAATTAGTAAAGTGAAAAGTTGGTTTGAGAGGCTCACCGGGGGAACGAGGGAATAAAAGTGGCACATGTCATAACAAAGGAAGTCCACCACTCTCGTAGGATGTAAGGACAAACTTCACATCGCAAGATATAGGTGCATGCAATCTCATATATTTATACAACTTAAAATTATTAACGTTTTTTCCAAACCCTGTAAATTTTACCATCATTACGTAATGTAGAATGGCGTCAGGGGCGGACTGGGCCGCCGGCCCCCCCTCCCCGGCCTGTGGGCCCTCATGGGCGATAAGACGTGCCTCCGAATGGGCAAGGACTCATGCCCTCCTAAAATCCAAAACATGAGCCCCTCTCAAAGGGCGCTTTCAAGGTATGCGCCCTTTGAGAGGACCCAGTCCGCCCCTGAATAGCATTATAATTAAATGTACACAATTTAATGTATAAAAGGCTATATAGAACTATATAATGTATTTGGCTATGTTTTAAGGCTCAAGGGAAGCTAAGGTCGTTCTAGGTCAAGGGCGGATCCAGAAATCTTTCAAGGAGCTCGGGGGGGGGGCAGGGGGGGCAATCGCTTCATCACCCCCCCACCTTGAATCCGCCTGTGTTATACGCCAAAGCAGCTTTGCAAGGAACCTGAATCTCTCTTGCTTAGGGAACAAAACCCCCGTACAACGGAGGGTAGAAAAACGGCATGCATTCTATGAACGGAAATCAAACACAGGTTAAGGGCAATAATAGGCGAACACACATTACCACTCGCCATTGTAAGACGATTTTTTTTAAACGTGCGTGTGTTAGTTTAGGTTTACTTTTATCGCCAAATTATAGTTTGTTTCGCATATATTTCTTATTGTAAGCATTTGGAAATTTAAAAATTAATGAAAAAAGGACCCTATAAAATGATCGAACCCAGGGCACCCGAATGCTTTAAGACGGCCCCGTCTACGCCGCAACGTGCTTGGTGTAATTTCAAACACAGAAATTTTGTTAGAACAGAAAATTTGCTGCGTTAGAACAAAAAATTTGCATAGGTCAGAGGTTCTGTCAAGCCATGGGAATCATTTCAAATGATCGAAAGGCATGAGACTTAAAGCAAAACAGCTATCATCAAAAACACTTGTCTACAAGCATTTTAAAATGTCGCTATATAATAGCAAATATAAAATTCCGGCGTTAGGAACAAAAATACCTCAGACAGCAGCGCTACATGTGTGTGTGAGGAAGCAATGAGAGAGGTTTCAGCTCGCTGTCGATAGCCTAATCCGGAGTTTTTCACACTGTGCTCCGTGGAGCTCCAAAGGCTCCACCGTGCTTGTCTAGGGGCTCCGTAGTGAAAAATGAATTGAAAATGAAAGAGCACTTCCAGAAAAATTAATTCACTTGTTCAGTAAAACAGTAAATGGATGACCTTAATTTTTGGAAAACTATTTATCACATTACGATTACTACATAATTATCTTCGTATCACAAGCGTGGTGTAGAAACTAATTTACACATAGGCCCTACCTAAAGTACGCGTATTAAAAGTGAAAAAGAGATGGGGCCCCGCGGTTAAATTTTGTCTTAAAAAGGGCCCCCGTCATCCAAAATGTTCGAGAACCACTGGCCTAAACGATTTAAGGATGTGAGCTGAATATGTCGAAAATCTGTAATAACTTCTAACTAAATAAACATTAATACCTCCTTAAAGGACACTTTCCTAGACCCAACGCTTATCTCTTGATCCTCTTCGAATAAGGGACAGGTACTTGTCCCGAGGTATCCTCTATTCATAGGTATCACTGCATATCGTCATTCGTTTTTTCATAATCAATTGAGTCTCAATATCGCACGGGCACACTGTACATAGTTCGAAAAGTTAATTAGGAAAACAAAAAATATGAAACTGACACTTAATCAGTTTCAAACTGAGGTTTGAATTAATAACGTAAATTCGCTGAATGTTTTCTATAGCTGAACCGTGAACTTCCCAATAACGGCTTTCAAGGGACATATACAGTAGAACCTGCCTAAAGTGACCCACCCTTTAGGAGTGGACTGTGATGGTCATCATAGACAAGGGGGTCACTATATATGACAGACTTTGGTATCGGCCTAAGTCCTTGTCAGTTCTCTCTTAAAAATGGAAATCTAATTCAAGTGGTCAATTTACCAAGCTGGTCGTTTTACCAGGTTCCATTGTATTTCTATGAAGCCCTTGCTGGGACCTCAAAAGTACTGTCGTTGAACGGAAACGGTCGCTAATTGGTGGTCGTTATCGGGAGAATTTACTATGTATATTTCAAACCCATATTTGTTTAGTTGAAAATATGTCCCAGATTTCAATATTAAGATTATATAGGAACACTGGCGTACGCAGGGAGGTGTTGATAGAGATTGAAACCCACCATTGCGATGCAATTTTGTATATTTACATATGGATATATACGTACAGAGTTGCAGATCTTTAAACTCACCCCATTGAGCCTATAAATTCTGCGTACGCCTCTGTATACGAACGGCAATGTGCTTTCCAAATAATTTATTTGAAAAGCACATGACAGAAAATTGACAACCACAAAAAAAAAAAATAAAAAATGTGGTAACAAACTTGCCAAGAATTAATAATTTTAATTATTAATGCACTTGCATGCGCACATTATTAATTAGTATTGGAGGATTTAATTAATCTTTTTTTGGGAAAATCTTTAGAAATGTTCGGCCAAGGCACAACGGTTAATCAATTAGATGTCCAATTTACAATCGAAATTAATATTAAGATTGTTGACAGTCATTGTATTACAATAACAACAATAAGAAATATGCTAGTGCCCACGTACCTTGGTATAGTACTCTGACAGTACGTATCTTTTCAGTACCGCTCCAGTTAGCTTATTTTCCGGAGGGGTTTGTACTCTCTATCCAGTTACATTCCGAGCTCAGAAACGTGTTGATCGGTATTCCTATCCGGTGTGAAATTGATTGGTTGTCACTGATAGTAAGAGAAAGTTGATTTCCAGCTAATTTCCTTGTCTCAAAGCAGTCTCCAGGTTATTTAGCCAACAAATAATCCTTATTTTGCTGACAAAAGCCGTCAACGAACACTCACCTAGCGAGTCGGTAGCTAGAATGATGCAGCTTAGGGTTGCAACGCAAGCTTGGCTCAATATTTCGTCGCCATACTTGAATTTTGTTGTAGAAAAATCACCAAGCTTCTCACTCAGTGATCCGCAAAATAAACGGTCTTGTGACCTATGTTGAGGACTCCTAGACATAATTTCTATCAGATGTAGACATAAGTGGGGTGGGGGGGGGGATATAGGTTCAATGAGGGGGGGGTTACAGAGCTACAACTCATATATTCCTATGTTAAATATACAAAATTTCATTGCAATGGGGGGTTACAACCCCCAAAACCACCCCCTGGCTAAGCCTATGGATGTAGACATATAAGATTTTATGTATCACGCATTTAATATGCATTATCATATAGCCGACGTGTCTTCTTTTATTATACATATAGGGTTCTTCCTGTATTCATGGGGGGAGGGAGGGGGATATGTTTCAATACTAGTCCCAAATAGAGAACTTCTTGAGTAATTGATTTCCCTCTTCCGGATTGCTTTCTCCTCACAAAAAGAAGGACATTTTCATTAAATGTCAGCCTAATTGCAGAGGCAGATCCAGAGAGGAATTTGGGGGGGGGATGTAAAATATAATTAGAGAGACTCACAACAAGCCTGCAGTCAACGAGTATTCGCATATAGCGAGGAAAATATGGATTTTGTTTGGTATACTGATTAAGCGCAATGCAATTTAACCGCTTTTAGCGAACGTCTGTTTTGATCCTAGATTTAACTAGCAATTTAACAAATAATTAAAATAAGAAATCAAACGTCATGTAAAAATTTAGTTGTTATATGTGGTTGGTTGTTGAAATCGGGTCTCTTTATAATCAATTTCCACCGCCTTTTTATGGATTTCAGAGGGAAATTTCCCTCCCCCCACGTCGTGGATCCGCCATTGTTCAACTGCCAGCATTTGATAAAAATTGAATGGCACACTATCCTTGCATACCATTTTTCGATGAGCATTTTTCTTCCCGTAAAAAATAAAAATAAGAGAAATGGTTAAAAGATATATATATTATTAAAATTGTCATTTAAATGAACACTAAAATTTTTTTAATTATAATCATAATAATAATAATTTTATTCCTTGTTTTTATATAAAGGAGTTTAAAACAATGTAGTAAACCTCTCTACAACAATATTATACGGACCGAGAAAAATTATCGTTGTAGAGGGAGTTATTGTTATAGGGAGGGTTCATTATACAGTAAAACCTCTCTACAACACTATTATACGGACCGAGAAAAATTATCGTTGTAGAGGGATTTATCGTTATATCGGATATCGTTGTAGGGAGGTTTTACTGTAGTTGAAAGATGGAAAGAGAGCAGTAGCGATGCTAGTAACGGGGCTCTCTTTCCAGTAGCAAGAGCAAGGGATTGCTCGTATTTTGGAAGAACAACAAATGAAATTTTATCGGTGCGTAAAAATCAGCATCAATATAAAAAGTTTCAATCCCAGCTGGGAGATTACATAACAGAGTTTATGAGCACAGTCGAGATTAAAAGATGTCAAGGTGAAGACTGAAGAGTGGCCCAAAGATGGAATCTTCGAGAAGGTACGAGAGTGTTTTTTCTTGTTAGCAGGACGCTGAAGACAAGGGAAACGTAATAAATATTGTAGACGGATTTCGGTTGACCAATCCGAGTGCACATGTGGAGGAGAAAAATGAGGAAAAGCAAATTATCCTTCTCGTATGAACACATATGAATCTTAGCAGTTAATATAAAGAAAAAATATTGATAACACGTTTATTTCTCAAAAGAGCAGTAATTTAAGGAGCTGATTTTTCTCTCCCCACTTCTTAATTTTATTGTACAGTATGGTGTACAGCGTAAGTATTTGTTCCCATTTAATGACCTAAATCAGACACTTCCTGCCTTAGATTTCTTGTTTCTTTAAATCAGTGGTTCCCAACTCAATTTAAGCCGCGGACCACTTTGAAAAATTCTCACGAGTTGATTGCAAGACCTTAATTAAAAAGGGAACCGGGTCTCTTTTGGGGGGAAAATGTATTTGTAAAATCGTTCTTTGGAAGAAAAAAAACAAAAAAATTTAATGATAATGCAGTCAAATCTCGTTAAGATGAACACGCTTAAGACGAATTACTTTTAATACGAACCGTTTTCTGACATTCCATCAGATTGTAAAATACTACAAATATACAATCAATTTCATTTTTATAATTAATTTTAATATTTAATAAATAATTTTTGTAAATTAAATTACTCGTAAAGAAAAGAATGATTTTCCGGCGCCTGGTGGGACCCGAACCCACGACCTCCTGATTGCCGGTCAGGTGCTCTACCACTCCTTCCCTTACGAGTATATATATATAACTTTCCATGGACAAGTTCGCTATTGGTGTGGCAGTACTGTGACTACCGTTGCCAAAGCGACAAGTCAAGTAAGTAGAGCACCTGACCTGCAATCAGGAGGTCGTGAGTTCGGGTCCGACCAGGTGCCGGAAAATCATTCTTTTCTTTACGAGTAATTTAACATCTATTGTTGCCACATCATCGGCTATGTGAAAAAAAACTGTTGCTTTAACAATTTTTTCATTTATTTTTTTTTTAAATAATGACCAGTCTCGCGGACCACCAGTGGTCTATGGACCACCAGTTGGGAACCGCTGCTTTAAATAGATCCAAAAAAGTCTCCGGCGTCCATTGATGTAAAATCACATTCGTTTCCTCTCGCTTTGTTTATCTACATCAATTGAACTGTGTATGACATCATCGCGATCAATTGGGTTGGTTTGTATGGCATAAAGAATTCTTATAATTCTTAATGTTCTTAGAATTCTTAATAAAGAAAAATTTTAATTTTCATCCATTATAATGAAGAAGACAATATGAGCTTCAAACACACGCGTGTTATCGAAGCCGTGGTTTGAGAAAGCGAGTGAAAAGTGAGGTATCACTACGTTTATTAAATATTCCCTTCTGCTCTGAATTTATCACTGCATTTGTTAAATATTTCCTTCTGCTTTGAATTTACCACTGCATTTGTTAAATATTCTCTTCTGTATTTATTAAATATTCCCTTTTGCTCTGAATTTATCACTGCATTTGTTAAATATTCCCTTCTTAGAGACAGAAGATTTTTGCCACTGGAATAGTTTTATTATTAAAATAAATAATAACGACGTTTCGGGAGCTACCTTCTCCCTTTATCGAGTAAGGAAGACTGAAGAAGGAAACGGAGCAGGTTGCGGAATAGGTAAACATCGTTATTATTTATTTTAAAAATAAAACTACTCCAGTGGTAAAAATCTTCTGTCTCTATAGAACTTCCTCGTTGAATCTTTATTCCGTTTTCTTATTTACTTCTTCTCTGATGTGGACACTTTTATATTCCCTTCTGCTCTGAATTTATCACTACATTTGTTAAATATTCCGTTCTTCTCTGATGTGAACCCTTTTATATTCCCTTCTACTCTTAATTTATCACTACATTTGTTAAATATTCTCTTCTGCTCTGCATTTATCACTACATTTGTTAAATATTCCCTTCTTCTCTGATGTGAACCCTTTTATATTCCCTTCTGCTCTGAATTTATCACTACATTTGTTAAATATTCCCTTCTCTGATGTAAACACTTTCTATTTGGAAGAATACTTTTTTAATTACGAAGTTTACTTTTTTATTCTATAAAAAACTTCGTTGCAACTGAAAGGACATTATTTATCAGCGCCAGAATATTTTTTAAAATCCGAACAGCAGTGACGGATTTAGGGCGGTACGAGCGGTTCCTTCACATGAGGGGGGGGGGTAAGAAAAGGGGGTGGGAGTGCCAAGTGTCCTAATGATCCCAAAGTGAAGACAAGCCCAAATCCAGTGTAATCATCTAATCACTTATTATTAAATTATTAGATTAGATATTTTAAAATGTTCAATCATCCTAGATTGTATATTTGACGTAAGTCATTTTGAAAAGATGTCATTCATCATCCGGTTTGTTGACATGCAAAGAGTCACTGTCAGTGGCAAAGAGCATTTCAATCAGGTTTCAAGAGACATGTAAGCCTATAGAAGTTTTACAAAGCTCGTTCTGGATATTTTGCTGCTAAACCAGTGCCAAAAGCATCATCTTACAGTTTTCTTAATTATTGCGGGGGGGACAAGCATATATTTTGACAGAAGAAATTATAATAAATACATAATTAACAGAAGAAAAAAAAAATTTTTTCTTCTGTTCTGGCTTTTATATTCGTCTCTAAAATTTCATAATAATTTATTTCAACGTATTTATACTGTTTCCGCAACGTATGTATATTCTACAATTTTCTCAAAAGTTTTTCATGTAATTTAACCTCTTCTGATGATGATTCGCACAGCTCGAATCGAAACGTAAAGTTTTAGCAATAAATAATCGTTTTGCTATACAGCTGACTACCTGAAAATTTGTTGTTGATTAATTTTTATCAACGTTTTTTAGGCGTAGTAATATTAACGCCGATGTTATGGTTTAGTTACGTAAATGCTGAAACGTTCGTAAAGAAAGGAATGTTTTTTGCGTCTGGTGGGGCACGATCCCACGACCTTCTACAATCTTACCAACTTCGTACGAGCGTCTGCACGGAATGTAGAAGGTCGTGGGATCGTGCCCCACCAGACGCAAAAAACATTTCTTTTCTTTACGAACGTTTCACCATCTAACTATGCCATCACCTCAGCGTTACTATCACTATGCCTAAAAAACGTTGATAAAAATTGTTTTTTAATTCAAAAGTAATTATTCTGAAACTAAGTGATTAAAATTGGGGGAGGACACCACCTTTTGGTTTTGCACAAGATACTATATCATCAATATAGCCTACATGGAAAGTTCACAAAATGCGGGGGGGGTGGTTAAAGAGCTTCAATCCCATATATTGATATGACGGTATGATCCCATAAATCCCCACGTATACCAGTTAGTCATATAACTTAAGCCTGTCTTTACAAATAGGTATCAATGTTTACAGTCATTTTGTAATAATTTAAGCCTTTATACACTCTCGAAGTAAATATCTATAAATGTATAAACACAATTCGATTTCTACAGGCGTAATGATCACATCAACGAGTGCTGTGTCTCTACAAGCTTTAACACCGCTATTGCCAATTTAGAATAAATACTTTTATTAACACTTCTATTGATACTTTAACTATCTTAACCCACCGCTAAATGCGCTGAATAACTATTTACCATATTTATTAACATAGAAATGATGCCACTGTGTAATTGAATGTGATCGTTTACATTCTTAGTAGATTCACTTTTAACAGGCCACTTCGGAATTTGGAGGTATTAACAACTGCTTTAAGAGACCTTCAATGTTTTTAAATTTGGCCAATTACCTTGTCAGTTTCTGACCTTCCTTCTCTTAGTTTCGGAACTTACCTTCCTAGTTTAGTTCCTTCTCACTCAGTGCTGTTTTCATATGCATTAAGGGATTGTAATCATTTAGATCTGTCACAGTGACCCACTCGTCTTGACAATTTCAGCCAAACAGACTTCCTCATCGTGTTGTAATTTCCGTGAATAGTAGTGTATATTTCATTACATTATGTTACAATTTTAATTAGTTTATAGAATTTTTATACATTTGTTTAGCTTATGCTAATATGTAATATTTATTTATACTAATGAGAATTAATTTAATTGCCAAATTAGTTTCCATTTGTTTGTTGACTACTTACCGTAATTAAATGCGTTTTTCTATTAGGAAACTAATTAAAAAAATAGAAATTGTTGATATGGGTTGGAGTGAACTTCTGTACGTTTAATTTTTCATGTTTTGTTTTGCTCGTCAGTTCAGTTTTCATTCAAAATTCAGCCTTGTTTATGTTCTACTTGAAGGCCATTTAAATACAAAACATGTATAATCATGAAAGCATTTTAAAACCCATTAACCAAATTGAAGGACCTGTTCTAAAAAATAAGCTTTGGATTTTTTATGTGTTTTATTCTGTTTTGGTTACCACTTCGAAGAAATATATTGAAAAGGAAATACCTTTCTAAATAATGAGGTGAGACGTAAAAATACTTTCAAAAATAACAACAGAAATTAATTACAGTAGAATCACTACAATCCGTCTCCCTTTAATCCGACACCTCTGCTAACCGATATTCCTTTTTCTAACGGATTTTTTCAAGGGCTGAGATTTGTAAATTCAACAGGATTAACACTGTTAGATATATTCCTTAGTAAAACTAAGAGGCAAAATGACGAAGATGTAAACTCATTTGCTGATGACATATGATTGATTTTTGGAGATGAAACACAAGAAAACCTCTACATCAAGGCAAAATCAAAACTAGAAATTCTAAATCAGTGGTTTAAAAATAATAAACTAATAGTTAATAGAGAAAAAACTAAGCATATACTTTTTCATAATATAAATAAAAAATTAGATAATTTGGAAATATTAAAGTTAGATAATAAGGAAATAAAGAAAACGGATGAAATTAAGTTCCTTGGTATTTATATAAATGAAGTTTAAATTGGAATAAATATATTTTGGAAGTTAATAAAAAAAATTAGAAAAAGTGTAGGAGTTGTACTAAGATTAAAAGATATATTACCTTTATACTTAAAAATTCATTTATATTATTCATTAACATATAGTTATATTTTATATGGAAAGAGTGTCTGGGGAAATATGAATATAAAAAATCAAAAAGTATGCAAACAATATTAACTAAATTCTGGAATAATGTAGCGAAAGAAAAAAAGAAAAAAAAGAAATTGAAAAAATGAAAATATTATAATGGGGATAGATCAAATTCACAGATTTAAGATCTTGATAATGACATTTAAATGGTTTGTTTGTGATTTTACGGCTCAAAGACTACGATGTCATGCTGCACTTGGGACCTACTGTTTTTCAGATCCGAACCTTCTTAGGGCCTGGGGAACCAAACCCCGGACTTCAGTGAACAATGCGATCTTGAGATCTCTGGTGGCGTTCTTTGCACTGTTGGGAGTCGAACCCGGATCCGGCGGCGCGATAGGCGAACGCGTTACCACACTGCGCCACCGCAGGGCTAATAACATTTAAAAGAATAAGGAAAGGGAAATATATTGTAATAAATATAGAAAATAAACCAAATGTAAATAATACTCGATCAGAAACTTTAGAAATTAAAAAGCATATGGGTTCAAGTAACATAAATTATTATGATATTAAGATGTAAATGCAATATCAAACGAATTAAAAATATTACATCAGAGACTGAATTTAAAATGAATTAAGACGACTAATTGTAACAAATGAAACTTAAGTTAGCATAGGAGAGAGAGGAATTAACCTCGGGTTTGCTACTCTTACCCCATGTACAGGACATGTTACATGGAAATAAAATGATTGTGTTATAAAAGCGATTCAAATTGCATCAAACAAAACTTTATTTCAAATCTGTGTGGGAAGATTTAAGTAAATAATTTCAAGGTAATTATTTCAGGCAAGTGTATTTATTTTTAAACATATATTTTAACAGTATTTGTTTTCTGTTAAATTCGTACCTTTTATAAATGCTCCTAATTAGATATTATAAATGGTTCAGGATCTCTGAATCGATGCATTTTCCATCACGCGAAAATTCCGATTTACCGACGTAAATTCTGTCTTAACGGATTCGCGGATAGCGGAGATTTTCTTCTGTGTTTACAAAAATCATCACCTAATGAGAGAAATATAAATTTACTTTTCCAACTTGTTTTCCATTAAAATATTTATTAATCAAATATCACATATTATTTAAAGGTTTTTAACAACATTGTGGAACATTAATTTAACTGATCTGAAGGAATACGCAGACAGTAAGAGATGGAGATATACAATACAATAAGATATATAACACGATAAGAGATGATCTTGGCGCAGTATAGCCCAGATGCTCTTGCGCCATAAAACACCTAAACAAACAAACGATAAGAGATGGAGACATTTATAGGCGCAAATTTCTACTACGCCCATAAATGCTATATATCTATTTGTTATTGTGCAATATAATTTTTAAAAAAAATTCCCCATAACCAGGGGCGTGGCAATTAAAACATTTTCACGGGGATGGGGCAATCACTTGATGTGGAATTAAAGAGAAGTATAATAATAATAATAATAATAACAATAATAATGTATTTTCCATGAGTTCGGCACGTGACTCCGGCGGAGGGAGATAGAAAAAGGCCAACAGAGAAGACCTGACGAGCCCGCTGCCACCCAATCCGACAGACACCGCTGGCGAACGCATCAAATAACATGTTTAGTAGTATTAAATAAGCGAAATACAATAAGAAGTAACGTTAATTAAAATGGATAATATAACGGATAAAAGATGCATACAATCGTAAATGGTAGTCAAGATATTGTACTATTCTATGCACAGAACAAAAACTATCGGGAAACAAAAATAGATTCAAAATATTATTTAAAGTTTCGAGCTATCAGTACTGGACTATGATGTAAAACTTTTGAGTAAAAACTTTTCTTCGACAAATGGCTAGTTAGTTTCTGAAAAATTTCACTTCAGTCTCGTGATAATATTCAACAAAAGAAGAATTTGGCGTCCTTTCGAATTCAAATGAAAATAATGAACCAAACAAATATTGAAGAAGAATCCATCTTTAAAGATTACGATGACCGCAGTTCACACACAAGATAGACAGTACACAATGCCACCCCAACTCCACACACATGTAGCCGGTGTCTTCCCGTCACAAATCATTCAGTCGCCATCCAAACATCCATCCATCAAACATCGAAGATGACAAATCAGGCCTATCTTTCAATTTTAAATTTAAGCCGTTTAAGGCCGTATGTGCCTGGTTATGCAATAGGAGGGGCTTGAGCCCCCACCCCCTTTCCTGCAACACTGTCCTCTACATGCCCGTATTCAGAGGGGGGGGGGATCTTAAGGACCGCCCCGCCCCCCCCAAACTAAATTTTTAATGGGGCTTGGCTGCTGTAAAAATTATTGAACCCCGAAATTAAATCCTAGCAACGGCTTGGGCCCTCAAAGTTGCTACTATTCTTTAGTGGCAGTGCTAGGCCGAATTTTACGCTCATCTCATAATCGAAGGATGCAATCAATGAAAAATGGCAATAAAGCGCCAAACATGAAGCCAAAATTTTCGCTAAACCTGAACGAAACAGTGGCGACCTCAATGGCCAGTTTGGTATACTGTCACACTACAAGAGGACGCTCTGTATGCGGTCGTTCTCCGAATTCCTATTGTTCTAAACTAATGCCGTGGAATCATCTCCGGACAGATGCAATCCCTGGGAGAGATCGTGACGATAGATAAAGAACGAAATATTCTTCTCTCTATTATTATTTTCAATCTCGTCTTTTCATTTTTCAGATAGTTTACGGCGTAAACAGTGCGGCCCGCCGCTGTTGGCATGTTATAATGTAATGATATCGAAGTGTCTTACCACTAGCTCGTATGTTAATGCTTAATAGCAAACAGGAAAAATAAAACGATGAGGGTTATATCAAAAATCGGTATTTTTTTGGTTTGTGTTTCAGTACTGGAGTACTGCTAGGCAATCCATAGGCTTACGCAGAAAGTTCAAAAGGAGTGTGAGGCGAGGGGGGCTTACACAGCTACACTCTATATTTTTTATATGTATATATCCAAAATTTCATTGAAATGGGGGATATAGCCCGCTTTAATCCCCTGCATAAGCCAATGAGCTTACCGATAGTGGAAGTATAAGCAATATATATATATATATATATATAATTTTTTTTTTTGAATGATGGCCTTTTTTTATCGATGCATCTCGCCCCTCTCCCCACATTTTTTTTTTCCTTCCAATTTTGGTCAAATCCAGTACCCAGAATGTATTTTAACATATTCGGAGGCGCTGGGTTGGATTATTTTTGGGGACCTGTTTTCATTAATTTTTAAATTTCTAATTTTTTACTGTAACTCGACTATAATAAATAATTTTCGTCAATTTAGGGCCCCTGGGATCAGTTGCCCTACCCATTAAGACGCCACTGGTTGTTACTGAAATTATACTAAGGTTTTTAGATAAAAATAACGATGATTTTACTGGTATTGACATATGTTTACCAAAATATTAATTTCGTTACGTATTTTTAAAAATATTAATTTAGATTAACTTTTTATTGCTTTTAAACCACACACACACACTCATATATATTTCTCCCTTCAAAACAGGGCCCTTAATACCTCACTGGAGGGAGTCGTGGTTCAATAAAGTTTGAAAACTCCTGTGCTAATATGTATGTTAATATCAAGGAGCATGTAGTGTTAGTTATAAATGAAAAGTATATTATCTATATAGATAATATACTTTTCATGTGATAACTAACTCTACATGCTCCTTGATATTAACATACATATTAGCGCAGGAGTTTTCAAACTTTATTAAACCAAACTTTATTGGCCCTATGTTGAAGGGAGAAAATGGACCTCCGCGATTTTCAGTCAATGAAATTCATTATTTTTTATTTGAAATTCATTATCTATAATAGTCAGGTTTATCAATAATGAAATTCGGACATTTGTAAATAAACGAAGTTAAAATAACTCTCAAACTTTAAAAACATCAAGCCACCAATAAGGTCCCTGAAGAGGGCCACACAAAAATCATAAGGCCCTAGGTTCGGACCTACTTCGCCTACACGTAAATCCGGTACTAATTCCTTCCACCTCTCATGAATTTTCGACGGTTACTAAATATACAAAAATATTCAAAACACATGTTACAAATATTTTCATGTAACATGTCATGTAAAATATATGTCAACATCGGGACGCTTTTGACCAAAACCGCAATGTTTCAAGGTACAGCAACATCGTTGTTTGAAACCTCACTATTTTAAATCAAAATATTCAATATAATATGAGCAAAAGTAAATATAATATATATCAAATACATCTAATATAGATACATCAAAAGAGGATTAATATATTATATCAGTACATAGCTTTATATAATATATCAAATATAGCTTATATAATATATCAAATATAAATATATAATATATCAAATATATTTTATATAATGCATCAAAGTGCATCTAATATAATATATCAAAATATATTAACTAATTTACATAAAAATATAAGGTTAATTTATTGCCTTTTGTTCATGATTTTATTCCAGTGCCTTCAACGTAGCGTTTTCAATATTATTGGGGGGGCGAAGCACATATTTTGTACATTACTTACTTTACAGTATTTACAGTATATGTAAAATTGCAATTTATTTCAAATTATTGGGGAGCTCAGGCCCCACGGGCCCATATAACTCTACGCCTATATCCAGGTCATCCGTGTACTATTCAGGCTCACAAGGGGAACCCACAGTGAGTGCCCCGCTGATTTTGATGAAAATTTTTTTTATGAAAGTAGAGCTAAAGTAAGGAAATATGTGTCTCGGCATTCGTGCCAATTGGTTTTATTTTCGAAGATATGCATTTTTAAAGATTTTGCATCCGATATATAAGCTTAAAATACGACCTCCTCCGCAAGCTAATCGGTAGCCTAGTTGGTAAGTTACCGGCCTAGCGCTTCGTGTTTTTGCGTTCGATGCCCGTGGAAATCGGTCACTTCTTTAATTTTTTAATATGTATCCTTTTTACATATTTATTTATGTATTTTTATTAGTAAAAATACTTCGCTTACAATCGGATTTTGTTCATAAACTTACTTTAATAAAATTCATATTTATGTAGTTATATGTTAATTGTATGCTTATTGGCAGTGATAATTTCTACTCGAATTTTAATTGTTGATTATTAAAAAGTAGAAAAAGTTTTGGTGTAGCCATCCAGCCTGTTATGTAGTTAAGTAGATCCAGCACACTTTAATAATGTTTTTACAAATGACGACGGCACCTCTTCTTCTACTGTTGAAGTAATTCCACCTCATTGTACCCCATACTGTTAACCTCGTGATGTGTACTTCTTCCGTCAAGTAAAAAATTTCATTAAAAGGTTACAAAATTGTGTTGAAAGCTTACAAAAAAATAGTCATTTAAACACGCGAGCAGATAGATGCTTTGAAGATCCATTCACTTATTCACAATCAACTTTCGGCGCCAACTTTTAAGAATACATTACAGTACTCTTGGTTTGTTGCAAAGTTAACAAACGAAAGAAGCGTTTTTGAAAATGTAGATGGTATTTGTTTTCCAGATGATATTAGACAAAGAAAATCAGTTGTTCGAACAATTCATTTATAAAATGCTCACGTTGTAGAATTTTTTTATGTTTTTATGATAATTATCATCCAAAATTGTGTACCAGTATACAATTCCGACACCTCCGATAGTGATACACAAAAAATATGTTCACATCAGTCAGTTTTAAAATAAAATTGATTGCATTTTATAAAATAAAATGTTTCTATATAAATGAAATGCATATAAATGAGATGCACATAAAATGTTTATATGTTATAAAATAAAATTATGTTTATATGTTATAAAATAAAATGTTTATATGTTATAAAATAAAATGTTTATATGTTATAAAATAAAATTATGTTTGTATGTTATAAAATAAAATATTACATACTAAAAATACATTTTTCAATAGATAAATATATTTAAAAAAATATTAGGCGTAATAGATGCTAATAGTGAATGACTGCAAAGGCTAATAATGACAAAATAAGACGAATTAACGCAGTTTTCTTTTTTATTTAATGGAATTGTTAAAAGTTTTCAGAAAAAAATCTTTCAATCCTTAAATAAAACAAAACTGCGTTATTGGTGTAATTCCATCCCTTCACAGGTTGACAATGAGTACGCAAATTTTATAAAAGTTATATTCACATAAAAACTTACAGCTAACTCCTAAACTTTTTGTACCTTTACAACTCTTCAATTAAAAATTAAAATTCGTGTAAAAATTATAACTGCGAAAAATAGTAGCACAGAATTAAATACGTAAATATGAATTTTATTAAAGTAAGTTTATGAAAAAAATTCGATTGTAAGCAAAGTATTTTTACTAATAAAAATGCATAAGCAAACATGCAAAAAGCATACATATTAAAAAAAAAAAGACCGATTTCCGCGGGCATCGAACTCAAAAACACGAAGCGATAGGCCTGTAACTTACCAACTAAGCTACCGATTGGCCTGCAAAGGACGTTATGTTTTAAGCTCATATATATAGGAATCAAAATCTTCAAACTTTAAAAATTCATATCTCTGAAAATAAGCCGCATTGGCACGAATGCCGAGACACGTATTTCCTTATTTTGGCTCTACTTTCATTTAAAAAAATCATCAAAATCAGCGGCGCACTCACTGTGGGTTCCCCCTTCTCAGTTAGAAAAAAAAACTATGTCTACGATTGGACTCGATCTGACAATCTTCGAGTTGCCACTGATAAATATACTTTGGATGAAAATAAGCCTATACGCGACTAACCACTGTAATTTAATGGACTTGTTATCATGGCAATAACATGTTGGTCTCTTGTTCAATCCTAGTCTGATGCAGGGCCGGATTAAGGTTTCATGGGTCCTGCGCTAATTTTTTCCCCAAGTCCTTTGTAAGATAAATTAAGCCTGCATATTTATTTTTTCGGGAAAATAAGGAAAAGCAGGAGATTTTTAACACATCGATGTTTTATTAAATTGAGATTTAGATAAAAAAAATACACAAATGTTCATTTAAAGATTAAAATAAAAAAAGATAAAACTTACACTTCTAACAAATTGACTATAAAATTTATAGTAAAACTGACCTCCTTGCTATTTTTTCAGCAAAATTATCAATTATGAAATTCTTCACAATAGTTCACACGTTTTGCCGGGCCCCACAAGTTTGCCCTTTTTTACGATGCTATAATCGGGCCCTGGTCTGATATATGGTTTTTTTTTTCCAACTCCAGGTTATAGAAAAATAGATCTAACTTGAGTCTAAATCGTATAATCTACTCTTTCCTCTTCCGTTTGTGAGAACGTCCTGTTGAAAAAGATCCTTCTGCATATAAATTAAACTTTATTATTGAAATTTATTTTAGTGTTATGCTACTAATAATTAACAAAATGCTTATTTTCATTGATTACATATAGGTAGCTCTAAGCCAAACCAATTCAGGTGTTACTTGAATTGAACCAATTCAATGAACCAATTCAATGTTACTTGCGTTACATCTTTATGCGAGTTTTTTGTTATTGTGTTGCGAGGTTTAGAGAAAGTTGTAAGTTAAAGTTAGACGATAGAAGAAATGGGATTTAGAAGAATTTAAAGGGAACGAGGATTTATAAGTGAGCTTTTAATCTGGAAAGTGGAAGAAGAAGAGTATTAAGAATCATGGGCGCCCATCAAGGTTTAAGTTGCAGTCGCATTTTTCGCAAAATGCGACGAGTTGCTCGAAAATGCGAAAAAAAAATTATTGCCCATCGCGAAAATGCGACAGGCATTTTTAACCACAGTTTATTCTCTGAAAACAGGATTTCCCGATTCCAGAATATCCGTTTTGCACTTCAGCGATCTTTTCTTGTTCCTTTTTGTTTCCTCTTCAAAATTCTTAACAAAAATATTAAAATAATTTAAATAATTTCATTGATATGATTTTTTGAGCAACGGAAGCAACTGATATTTGTCAGCATTTTGCTACAACTTTTTTTTCCCATTTTACATTTTTGCGGCAGCATGCTTCGAGTCAGCTTAAACCCTAGCGCCCATATAAGTGGGCAGGGGGACTCGAGCCCCTCCCCCCCAGCCATTCAAAAATTTGATTTCCTCAATTCTGCTATGCATTTATTTTAAAAAAAATTTCAATCACATTTTAAAATAAGGTACTTTTTAGCTCATTACTAATTGTCAAGCAGTATCAATTATTTTTGTAGCATTTTAGTATCTTGTACATTCACTAAAATTTTTGACAGCCTTGAGAAGGAGGTAATAATTTTTCTCAGCCGCCCACCCCGGAAGAACTCATATGGGCGCCCATGTTAGGAGTCGAGCGTTGATATTCTAGGAGTAGAATTTAAAACATAATTAATAATTTAAAATATAAATTTAATTAAAATGTAAACGTAAATTTAAAATAAAATAAAAGTTTAAAATATAATGCAAATAAATTTAAAATATAATAAAAATTTAAAACACAATAAAATTTAAAAATTTAATTTATGATGTGATAATAAAATGTAATAATAAAAATTAATTATAATGTAATAATAAAATAAAATTTATGTCGACGAAAAATCGTTATAAACAAAGCTTGTAGAGGTTAGGAAATGTTGAAGCTTTGAATTTTGTTGAAATTTTAATTGTATGTCTAGGGAAAATCACTGGATCGTAATTCTTTTCAGCAAGTTAGTCTGACTTACTTTGATAAGTTAATCCTTTTATATAACTCGCCGACTCCTCGTATATATCTGCTCCATGGGCATGGTTTATAACGTTCTTTGAGAGATATTGAATAACTTTTCCTCCACTTTATGATTGACATGACAATCGAACAGAAATTTTCCAGAAATCAGATTTTGAAAGTTACAAGAAATTCCCTTTCCTCGGCTGGCTGAAATTCCATTAGGTTTTTTGCTCATGGTTGACTTATTCCGATAAAGACTCTACGTTTTCTTGCTAAAGGCGATGCCTTGGCTCTTTGAAATCGTAAATGATTCAGAAGTTAAATCCCTTGTCAATTGTAACGAAATTACAAATAATTCCTGTCGTTTTATTTTTTCTTCTCTAGCAAGTTTAAACCTTATAGACAGACGGAAGAAATATCTCTTTCTCTCTCTGCCCTTCTTTATCTTTTTCTAGCTTCCTGTTTTTCTTTTCTATGTCTCAGTTTCTCTTTTCATTCATGAAATACCCATTCATGAACATTTACGCTTAATCTGATCAAATCATTACAAAGAGATTACCTTGTTTTACAATAGTACTTACTACTTGTTTATAAGTAACAAATCAATTTTTCTCTATTTTAAACCATTTTTTTTTAACTTGTTCAAATGTTATAATGGTTTTCAATAATTTCTTAACTTTTGAGTCGTTAAACTTCCCCGGTTTCATTGTATTTTTGAAACTTGATGATACACAATTTATGCCGGATACTTCCTTGAGGTATATTTTCATTGCGGACGAAGGTGTAAAAAAGCAAAATTGGGAATGCATTCAATCAGCATTGTCTAGTCCGACATAATTTTTGTCTAATGAAATTTCACCAACACCCTGAATAATAATTATTAGACGTCAATTATTCAAGTTACATAATTCGTAATAATCAGGGCCCGGGTGTTGATGACATTTGCATTTTTTTTTGGCTTTTTTTTCTGTATTTAGGGCATTTTAGGAGATTTTTCCTTGTTTTAGGGCATTTTATGCGATTTTTCCTTGTTTTAGGTCATTTTTGGCCAATATTTTCATAAAAATAAAATTTTTGTAAGAATTACAATTAGGCTGCAATAACCAAAACTAGGATTTCTAGACAAAAAAAAACAAAAACAAAAAAAACCTCCAACAGCTTTCATTGTCAATCAACTACGTATAATAATCGCAGCCTTTTTAACTTTGCTTTTAGCGCCATTCCCAGCTTTTATTTCAACCTATGTTAACTTTTATTTCAACCTATGTTAACTTTGATTTCAACCTATGTTAACTTTGATTTCAACCTATGTTAACTTTGATTTCAACCTATGTTAACTTTAATTCAACTCTAAGATCATTTCTCAAATGCTGCCTTATATTAAGTATTTTTATTGAATTTCGAGGTACTTGAAAAAGTTAATCATTCAACCATCTGTCAGCTATTTGAGAAATATTTTACTCTTCTGTGGCTAAAAGAGTGGAACATAATGTTTTACCTTTTATAATGCATGCTACATCAAATGTAGTAAAAGAGGGAAAAGCAATTAAATGTTTTTATCCAAAGCTAGTGCATGTCACTTGCCTTGATCACACCTTACATTAGGGTTGCTGAGGAAATTCAGGCAAATTATCTGGACGTCGATAAAGATAGACTTGTTTCTAATGTTACAAAAAATTCTTGAAATCTCTTTATCGTACAGAAAGAAACCTTTAAAACTCAAGCTGCTAGTTTAACTTTGCCACCAAATTCTTTGACAATGCATTAGGGAACATGGTCGTATGCTCAATGGTTGCATATTTGTTACAGCGAAAATTTTGATGCTGTAAAGGCGACAGTAAATGATTTTCAGACAGAGGACTTAGTAAATTGAATTTAGCAAAGGATCTATTCAAATTACACAGTCCGTTCTTTCAGAAAAAAGTGAAAGTAAATTTGGCATATATAAGATCAAACTTCAGCATTTTACCTTCCATTATTAAGGGTTCAGAAGCACAGAATGGAACTCGTTGACTTAATTGGTTACAGCGATAAAGAAAGCGAAGTACTGAAAAAGCTAAAGACTTGACACTTCTTTGTTGCAAAATAAAAAAAACCCTCCGAGTTTCAGACTTTAAAAAATTCTGGTATCTTGACTGGAGAGGCTGAAACATCGGTAATTGACGAAGAATTTTTCATAAAAATGAATTTGTTTTCTTCAAATATGCTCCAATAACATATGTAAGTTTTGTTCTGCGAGTCGTTGTACCAACGTAATTACGTAACAACGTACCAATATGTAAGTGTTGAGAAGAGTTTTTCAAGGTATAAGAATTTGCTTTCAGAAAATAAAATAGCCTTTTTACAATACGATATATGTATATGACAACGTAAAGCGGGTAAAAAGTTATTTTTTTTTAACTATCTCTAACTTTTGACAATGTTAAAAAACACATAATTATCCAGTGCAATTTTGATATTCTTGAAAGATATTAGATTACACAACAATTCAAATTCATTTATAACAAGTAGTTACATTTTTTTTTATTTCTTCTGACGTATCATGGTACCAGAATGAAAATTCTAGTTTACGATTTGTCTAAAGTTGGAGTTATTAAATTTACAACTTCGAAAAACATTATACAAATTTTTTGTGGGGATTTTTTTAATATTAATGGTATTTTTTCGACTTTTTAGGTCATTTTTCCATCTTTTTAAGGGCATTTTGTCATTCTGCAAGGTAATTTTCTAGGAATTTTTAGGTCATCAAGATCCGGGCACTAATAACAATTATTAATTAATCTGGTTAAATAATTTTAGAAAAAAAGTTCTTGAAAGTAATTCCAGTTGGACTTTTTACAGAAAATAATTTTAGCTCGTTCATTTTCCAGAAAGAAATCAAAATTATATTGTACAAAGATAGTTTTTATGTTACAAAACGCATTCGAACTTCAAATATTTGATTTTGTAACTTTGCAATTAAATGACGAAACAAAGTATATTTCAAACAATTGCTAAAATAGGGATAGAGTTTCTGTACTTAAGAGGTACGCAGCAGTGGCTGGTACTAATAAATGAAACAACCCAACCAGTAGTCATATATACCTACGCTTGGGCAGAATACGTGAGATCCAAGACGAAAAGGAAACCAGTTCCTGGAACGATTGATAAGAAAGGTAAGAGCGATGAAAAATCTTTAGTAAAAAGCAAAAAGAGATAAAGGAAGAGGATACTGGGCTCAAGTCCGGTTCATGAACTCCATTGGCTGATTGTAAATCTCAAAGAAGCTTCTTCCACACGTAAGCAAGAAGTTAAGGAGCTCGGGTGTTCATTTTCAAGGGAGAGTGGGACGATTTGATGAAAGTTATTCAAATTTTCTTCAGCAAATTAGCATCCGTGTGGGAAACTTAAACCGAAGGCAATAGCTACCCTCAAAGAACAGAAAGATCATTATTAATTCACGTGAGTATATGACATTAGCACTTTCGTTAGGGTTAGTAGTCAGAACGTGAGAGACAAAATGCATAGTGTAAAATACCCCCGAAAAACGGTAAATTGTGCTTAAGCATTGTGTTAAATTTTTCCTAGGTTAATGAATTTTATTTATTTTAGTTGTGAAATTCAGATGAAAAAGGTATTCTTTAAAAAGACATCTGAATCAGAAATATATGTTGGGAAGTTGAAACCGTATCCATGCCATGGCACTAAATGTTGGGAAGTGGGGAAATAGTACTTAGGGTTAGGATGCTTTTATTGTTTATATTACCCCGGTCACACTTAGCAGCACTTCTAAATATGAATTATAAAATTTGAATTTTTCAAAATGGAATATCCTTTATGTTTCTCGGCAATTCTAGTACATTAGAAATGAAAAAAGTCAGTATGTGATTTGGTCGAAACCCAAAATCTATACAATGGGCGCAAAATTGAACAAATTTATTCAGTTGCATCGAACTTCTTTTCTTCCTTTGCATTAGATGATTTACTTTGTTAGTAGAAAACTAAAAGAATGCAGCAAGAAAGGAAAAAAACTAGAGTTCTGAAGTAAGAGGAATTTTCTTTTCTAAATAAGAAAAAGACAATAATGCAATAAATTACAATGAAAATCGCACATAAGAAACAGCTATACAAAGAGACAGAATCAACACTACAACAAGAAATTTAGTTTCCTATCGTTTATATGTAAAAAGTATCGTTTATGACGACTCTATACAGGGGCGAATAAAACCGTCGACCCATCGGCTCCCGGGCAGGTGTGCCGTCATGGCCTATACGACTTGCGCCTCCGAACTGACAAGAACTCAAGCCCCAGAAAGTTAAAGGTATACACCATTAGAAAGGACTCAGTCCATCCTGTCTGCATACCATATATACAATATCTATATAATAATGGGTATATAACAATAGTACCCTTCATAAAGTGTTTTTTTCCTCCCTGCACAAAAATTTTAGCGTTGTCGACAGCCGACCGACAACAAATAGGAACCAGGTGTACATGTATGCTTTATTCCGAACAATTCCGGAAATATATTACTCCAGGGTACAGAAAGTGTTTATTCTGTACATTTCAAACAAAAATATAAATATGTTACATAAACCACACGTATTATTATCTCATACGTACAGTTAGCAAAATAAAATTCTTCTCAGATATAATACTGTAATTAATCTGCAATCTGAGCTTGAATTTGTATTCCTGAAAGTTGATTATTTACAAAAAAAATGGGGCCAGAGGAAACATTGAAATTCAGACTAAGCTTCGAAATTGTATTACACCTTCAAGTTTTCAAGGATGCTCCCGTTAGATTATAAATTATCTTTGGATGAATCATTGGACAATTCGGTCTGTGGCCCATAGTAATTCTAATTTGGCATGGCGTTCTTTAAAGTCGTTAGAAAAAGGCGAATTTCAGATATTCTTCTCGAATCAGAAAGGGCTCGCATGTGCCGAAATAGCTCAGTTGGGAGAGCGTTAGACTGAAGATCTAAAGGTCCCTGGTTCGATCCCGGGTTTCGGCACGGCGGATGTTGTCCTCGGTAGCATAGTGGTGAGTATCCCCGCCTGTCACGCGGGACACCGGGGTTCGATTCCCCGCCGGGGAGGTATATTTTTATTTTCTACCGCTGATTTAATTGCAAATTAATGCATTTAAATCATTTCAACCAATCAAGGTGGATAATTCTTCCCTTTAGTTCAAGTCCTATAACGTGGACATTCTTTTTAATTGTTTATTTCTGTGGCGGACAAAAATCTTGTCATAATAGACCACGCCTATTGTTATGACGGTTTTATGACTAAGAGCAATCAGACATAGTTTAAATATTAATTTATTTTCCATTTTTGCTTCAAAACTTCGGATAAACATGCAACAACAGCGCAATCAGTAGTCATCTGCCATTTGAAAGCCGTGCTTTAGAAAATTTATTGTTTCGGCGATTAAACTACCTGCTTTTATGGAAATTGTATACCCCACATGTAGTATTATCTCATAACTGCAGTTAGCAAAATTAAATTTCCCCAGGTCTAATACCTTCCTCGTAATTAATATGCAATTTCAGTTGATTTTCATTTCGAAAGTTGATTATTTGAAAAAAATGGCGCCGGAGTACATTGAATTAGACTTAAGTTTAAAATTGCGAAGATCTTCAAGCTTCGCTGATGCTCCCGTTAGATAATAAATTTTCTTTGGATGAATCATTGGACAATTCGGTCTGTGGCCCATAGTAATTCTAATTTGGCACGGCGTTCTTTATAATCGTCAGAAAAAGGCGAATTCAGATATTCTTCTCGAATTAGAAGGGGCTTTCATGTGCCGAAATAGCTCAGTTGGGAGAGCGTTAGACTGAAGATCTAAAGGTCCCGGGTTTCGGCACGGCGGAAGTTGTCTTCGGTAGTATAGTGGTGAGTATCCCCGCCTGTCACGCGGGAGACCGGGGTTCGATTCCCCGCCGGGGAGGTGCATTTTTATTTTCTACCGCTGATTTAATTGCAAATTAAGGCATTTAAACAATTTCAACCAATCGGAGTGGATAATCCTTTCCTTTAGTTCAAGTCCTATAACGTGGCCATCCTTTTTAATTGTTTATTTCTGTGGCGGACAAATATCTTGTCATAATAGACCACGCCTATTGTTATGACGGTTTTATGACCCAGAGCAATCAGACATAGGTTAAATATTAATTTATTTTCCATTTTTGCTTCAAAACTTCGGATAAACATGCAACAATAGCGCAATCAGTATTCATCTGCCATTTGAAAGCCGTGCTTTAGAAAATTTATTGTTTCGGCGATTAAAATACCTCCTTTTATGGAAATTATATGCGCACATGTATTATTATCTCATAACTGAGATAGCAAAATTAAATTCTCCTCAGTTCTAATACTGAAATTAATGTGCTATCTCAGTTGATTTTGTATTCCTGAAAGTTGATTATTTTAAAAAAAATGGCGCCAAAGGAAAAATTGAAATTCAGACTAAGCTTCGAAATTGTAATACATCTTCAAGTTTTCAAGAATGCTCCCGTTAGATAATAAATTTTCTTTGGATGAATCATTGGACAATTCGGTCTGTGGCCCATAGTAATTCTAATTTGGCATGGCGTTCTTTAAAATCGTTAGAAAAAGGCGAATTTCAGATATTCTTCTCGAATCAGAAGGGGCTCGCATGTGCCGAAATAGCTCAGTTGGGAGAGCGTTAGACTGAAGATCTAAAGGTCCCTGGTTCGATCCCGGGTTTCGGCACGGCGGATGTTGTCCTCGGTAGTATGGTGGTGAGTATCCCCGCCTGTCACGCGGGAGACCGGGGTTCGATTCCCCGCCGGGGAGGTATATTTGTATTTTCTACCGCTGATTTAATTGCAAATTAATGCATTGAAATAATTTCAACCAATCGGGGTGGATAATTCTTCCCTTTAGTTCAATTCCTATAACGTGGACATTCTTTTTAATTGTTTATTTCTGTGGCGGACAAAAATCTTGTCATAATAGACCACGCATATTGTTATGACGGTTTTATGACCCAGAGAAATCAGACATAGTTTAAATATTAATTTATTTTCCATTTTTGCTTCAAAACTTCGGATAAACATGCAACAATAGCGCAATCAGTATTCATCTGCCATTTGAAAGCCGTGCTTTAGAAAATTTATTGTTTCGGCGATTAAAATACCTCCTTTTATGGAAATTGTATGCGCCACATGTATTATTATCTCCTAACTGAGATAGCAGAATTAAATTCTCCTCAGTTCCAATACTGTAATTAATGTGCAATCTCAGTTGATTTTGTATTCCTGAAAGTTGATTATTTTAAAAAAAAATGGCGCCAGAGAAAACATTGGAATTCAGATTAAGCTTCGAAATTGTAATACATCTTCAAGCTTTCAAGGATGCTCCCGTTAGATAATAAATTTTCTTTGGATGAATCATTGGACAATTCGGTCTGTGGCCCATAGTAATTCTAATTTGGCACGGCGTTCTTTAAACTCGTTAGAAAAAGGCGAATTCAGATATTCTTCTTGAATCAGAAAGGGCTCGCATGTGCCGAAATAGCTCAGTTGGGAGAGCGTTAGACTGAAGATCTAAAGGTCCATGGTACGATCCCGGGTTTCGGCACGGCGGATGTTGTCCTCGGTAGTATAGTGGTGAGTATCCCAGCCTGTCACGCGGGAGACCGGGGTTAGATTCCCCGCCGGGGAGGTGGATTTTTATTTTCTACCGCTGATTTAATTGCAAATTGAGGCATTTAAACAATTTCAACCAATCGGAGTGGATAATCCTTCCCTTTAGTTCAAGTCCTATAACGTGGACATCCTTTTTAATTGTTTACTTCTGTGGCGGACAAAAATCTTGTCATAATAGACCACGCCTATTGTTATGACGGTTTTATGACCCAGAGCAATCAGACATAGTTTAAATATTAATTTATTTTCCATTTTTCCTTCAAAACTTCGGATAAACATGCAACAATAGCGCACTCAGTATTCATCTGCCATTTGAAAGCCGTGCTTTAGAAAATTTATTGTTTCGGCGATTAAACTACCTGCTTTTATGGAAATTATATGCGCCACATGTAGTATTATCTCATAACTGAGATAGCAAAATTAAATTCTCCTCAGGTCTAGTACTGTAATTAATTTGCAATCTCAGTTGATTTTGTATTCCTGAAAGTTGATTATTTGAAAAAAAATGGCGCCGGAGAAAACATTGAAATTCAAACTAAGCTTCGAAATTGTAATACATCTTCAAGCTTTCAAGGATGCTCCCGTTAGATAATAAATTTTCTTTGGATGAATCATTGGACAATTCGGTCTGTGGCCCATAGTAATTCTAATTTGGCATGGCGTTCTTTAAAATCGTTAGAAAAAGGCGAATTTCAGATATTCTTCTCGAATCAGAAATGGCTCGCATGTGCCGAAATAGCTCAGTTGGGAGAGCGTTAGACTGAAGATCTAAAGGTCCCTGGTTCGATCCCGGGTTTCGGCACGGCGGATGTTGACCTCGGTAGTATAGTGGTGAGTATCCCCGCCTGTCACGCGGGAGACCGGGGTTCGATTCCCCGCCGGGGAGGTGCATTTTTATTTTCTACCGCTGATTTAATTGCAAATTAAGGCATTTAAACAATTTCAACCAATCGGAGTGGATAATTCTTCCCTTCAGTTCAAGTCCTATAACGTGACATTCTTTTTAATTGTTTATTTAAGTGGCGGACAAACCTCTTGTCAGAATAGACCACGCCTATTGTTATGACGGTTTTATGACCCCGAGGAATCGGACATAGGTTAAATATTAATTTATTGTCCATTTTTGCGTCAAAAGTTCGGATAAACATGCAACAATAGCGCAATCAGTATTCATCTGCCATTTGAAAGCCGTGCTTTAGAAAATTTATTGTTTCTGCGATTAAAATACCTCCTTTTATGGAAATTATATGCGCCACATGTATTATTATCTCCTAACTGAGATAACAGAATTAAATTCTCCTCAGTACCAATACTGTAATTAATGTGCAATCTCAGTTGATTTTGTATTCCTGAAAGTTGATTATTTTAAAAAAAAATGCCGCCAGAGAAAACATTGAAATTCAGATAAAGCTTCGAAATTGTATTACATCTTCAAGTTTTCAAGGATGCTCCCGTTAGATTATAAATTATCTTTGGATGAATCATTGGACAATTCGGTCTGCGGCCCATAGTAATTCTAATTTCGCATGGCGTTCTTTAAAGTCGTTAGAAAGCGGCGAATTTCAGATATTCTTCCCGAATCAGAAAGAGCTCGCATGTGCCGAAATAGTTCAGTTGGGAGAGCGTTAGACTGAAGATCTAAAGGTCCCTGGTTCGATCCCGGGTTTCGGCACGGCGTATGTTGTCCTCGGTAGTATAGTGGTGAGTATCCCCGCCTGTCGCGCGGGAGACCGGGGTTCGATTCCCCGCCGGGGAGGTATATTTTTATTTTCTACCGCCGATTTAATTGCAAATTAATGCATTGAAATAATTTCAACCAATCGGGGTGGATAATTCTTCCCTTTAGCTCAAGTCCTATAACGTGGACATTCTTTTTAATTGTTTATTTCTGTGGCGGACAAAAATCTTGTCATAATAGAGCACGCCTATTGTTATGACGGTTTTATGACCCAGTGCAATCAGACATAGTTTAAATATTAATTTATTTTCCATTTTTGCTTCAAAACTTCGGATAAACATGCAACAATAGCGCAATCAGTATTCATCTGCCATTTGAAAGCCGTGTTTTGGAAAATTTATTGTTTCGGCGATTAAAATACCTCCTTTTATGGAAATTATATGCGCCACATGTATTATTATCTATTAACTGAGATAGCAAAATTAAATTCTCCTCAGTTCCAATACTGTAATTAATGTGCAATCTCAGTTGATTTTGTATTCCTGAAAGTTGATTATTTTAAAAAAAATGGCGCCAAAGGAAAAATTGAAATTCAGACTAAGCTTCGAAATTGTAATACATCTTCAATCTTTCAAGGATGCTCCCGTTAGATAATAAATTTTCTTTGGATGAATCATTGGACAATTCGGTCTGTGGCCCATAGTAATTCTAATTTGGCACGGCGTTCTTTAAACTCGTTAGAAAAAGGCGAATTCAGATATTCTTCTCGAATCAGAAGGGGTTCGCATGTACCGAAATAGCTCAGTTGGGAGAGCGTTAGACTGAAGATCTAAAGGTCCCTGGTACGATCCCGGGTTTCGGCACGGCGGATGTTGTCCTCGGTAGTATAGTGGTGAGTATCCCCGCCTGTCACGCGGGAGACCGGGGTTCGATTCCCCGCCGAGGAGGTGGATTTTTATTTTCTACCGCTGATTTAATTGCAAATTAATACATTGAAATAATTTCAACCAATCGGGGTGGATAATTCTTCCCTTTAGTTCAATTCCTATAACGTGGACATTCTTTTTAATTGTTTATTTCTGTGGCGGACAAAAATCTTGTCATAATAGCCCACGCCTATTGTTATGACGGTTTTATGACCCAGAGCAATCAGACATAGTTTAAATATTAATTTATTTTCCATTTTTGCTTCAAAACGTCGGATAAACATGCAACAATAGCGCAATCAGTATTCATCTGCCATTTGAAAGCCGTGCTTTAGAAGATTTATTG
>QLNU02003225.1:82921056-82942143 GCA_006491805.2 Dysdera silvatica | reverse complement strand
GTTCAACAAGAATAAGCAAAATTGGCTCTTGGACTAAAAAAAAAAGATTGAAGACCCCTGCTTTAAACGATAAGCTGGTCCACCTGACACTATCTAAATCTCTTTGAATATATGCCACTGCTAGATATGGTGATGTACCGTTTGTTAGAGATTAGATTTGTTAGGCCAAATCATTCTTTGTTTTTTTGAACACATGCTCTTTTTTACATTCTTAAAATACAGTTCCGTCTGTAGGAATCATTGACTGAAGGAAAAGTCTCTTATTTTGGGTCATTTGCTGAACGAGATGGCAGTGGTCATTGCATCATATACATGGAATGCATTTTTTTAAACCATTCGCTTTCTTGGCCCTGCGGTGGCGCAGTGTGGTAACGCGTTCTCCTATTGCGCGGCTAATCCGGGTTCGACTCCCAGCAGTGCAAAAAGAACGCTTACTCAGAGATCTCATAAAGATCGCACTGCTCACTGTAGTCCGGGGTTTGGTTCCCCAGGCCTTAAGAGGTTCGGATTCCTCGGAAAACAGTAGGTCCCGGCGCAGCATGACCACTGTAGTCTTTGAGCCGTAAAACCAAAAAGAAAGCGAAAGTGAAAGAAAGTTTCTTGCCTAACACTTCTGCTGTTCATGTGTCTGAAAATGCAGCCATGTATTGTTTAGTAAATAAGTTATTCAATTATTAAATCAGTGATTTTTTTATATTAGCCGATGATGTTACAACGATAGATGGTAAATTACTCGTAAAGATTGTCAAAACGATTGGTATCTGTAGCTTAATTGGTAGAGTATTTGACCAGAATCAAGAGGTTGTGGGTTCAGGTCCCGGAAAATCATTCTTTTCTTTACGAGTAATTTAATATCTAGTAAATAAGTTGTTTTTCCTTTTGTGCGTTGTACATATAATTAAAAAAAAAAGTTTTATTTTCCTGTGATTCTTCAATTTTCATTTTCTGGCATACAGAGAAGATTATGCAGTGCTGCCAAGAAAGCATTAGATAAAATTCCTGTTAAGACCATCAGGCCTAAAGACTGTGTAAGTATATTATTAATTTTTTACTTGTTTTGTTATTATAATGGATGTGTGATGAGAATTCACTTTTGTGAGCAACTTTGCTACAGTTGCTTATTTGGAACTGCTTCACAGAGCTTTGATATATTTAATGGGCTGTAACTTATAAAAATATAGTGGAACCTGTCTAAAGTGACCACCCTTGGGACTAGGCTTCAATGGTTACTATAGACAAGTAATCACTATACACAACAGACTTTGGTACAGGCATGACTAAGTCCCTACAAGTTCTCTCTTATAAAAAGTGGCCACCTTATCCAGGTGGTCATTTACCAAGGTGGCCATTTTACCAGCTTCCACTGTATATTTTTAACTGGTTATATAATAATAGTTTACGGTGTTATTTGATGCACACTGCCTTTTTGATTCACCGCAATATCAATGTCGAATCAATGACAAAGAAGCTGAAGGCCCTTCTGACAGAAGTCTTTCAGAAATGCTTCCAATCATGGAATCAACGTTGGGATAAGTGCATCACTAGCCAAGGAGAGTACTTTGAAGGAGATTAATTCAAATTTGATGTAAACTTATTACTTTGTTCATAATAAAATTATTCACTGTATTGATCACACCTTGTATGGTGGATTCTTTCGAATACTTCGTTTTACAAAAGGCTACTTTTTTCTCCACATATTTGCACATTGTGAAATGATGCTTATTAGGTTTGTATTAATCATTAGTTTACTATATGCTTCTCTGTATAAATTTCAATGTAGTTTGATTTCCTATGCTATTTGTATTTTTTAATAGTTTGTATTTTTTAATTAGGATAAAGAAGATGACCAAGAGTGTTGTGCAATCTGCATTGAGCCACTTAAAGCAGACGAAATCATTCGAATTTTGCCATGCAAGTAAGTTGAATGCAGCATGTGTGCTTGTCTATTTTACAATACTTGTAACACGTTTAGGTTAAACAAAAAGTGTCTCAGTAGTCACATAATCATCACCATGTGTGAATATATTTTGGCATGGAAGAGATCATGTCAAACCAGTAGCCCTATCCTGGATGGTTAGACATGCTGTTCGTTTTGAAATGTTAAAGTATAAAAAAAGCAAATTGCATTAAAAGAAATATGTCACTGCAAAGTTCTTCATCATTGCTGGTAATCATTGTGACAATGGTTTCCAACTTAGGGTGCGAGACAAGTATGTAAAGGGGTGTGTAATGGGATATGTAAGCAGAATTTATTTCTTGACATTTTCATAATCTAGTTCTATTTTATTTGTTTATTTATTTTTTACAGGATTAGAGACCTTATGTCATACTTTACAATCTGCCCTGCGGTGGCGCAGTGTGGTAACGCGTTCGCCTAGTGCGCCGTTAATCCGGGTTCGACTCCCAACAGTGCAAAGAACGCTTACTCAGAGATCTCATAAAGATCGCACTGCTCACTGTAGTCCGGGGTTTGGTTCCCTAGGCCTTAAGAGGTTCGGATTCCTCGGAAAACAGTAGGTCCCGGCGCAGCATGACCATTGTAGTCTTTGAGCCGTAAAACCAAAAAACAAACAAACTTTACAATCTATAGTAATTTTATCCTTCAAAATGAAATTGAACAAAATAAAGCATTTTCTCTGACTATATTACTAACAAAATATGTTCATGTGCATTATTTACAAATGCTCAAATTTTGTCATATAAAAATATTAAATATAATGTAATTAGATCGTATTATATTTTTTGCTTATAATTATTCCATGGTGTGGGTGGAAAGCTGTCAAGAATCGGGGGGGGGACATGCTTGTAGAAGGTTGTGAATCATTGCACGATAGTACATGATACAAGTATCATATGTAAGTGTACCAAGCATGTAAATATATAAATATGATGTGATACTTGCAACCACAAGTATCACATCATACTTGTGCATGTAACATTTTAGTTTTACCTTAATTAATGTCTGCTGATTTGCATATACAACTCCAAGACAGTGAAAATATTGTGCTCCAAGTATTGAAAATAAGGACTGCCTGATTTTTACTAAGGAATGCTATTTATGTCTAATGCTAATAAATGTACAAGGTTAATCAGATAAATTTTTAACTTCAAAGTTGTCGTGAGACTTAGTGTTTATGACTTGATTCTTCAGGCTCACTGAGCTAGATTTGATTATGAGTTAAGTTTGGTTGTGTTTAAGTGCATTGAGGTCATTTTAAGCCATTAGTTATATCTCATCATAGACAACCCATGTCGTTGTCTTGGAACATAATACATACACATGCATACAGTTAGAGTAATCATAAGAGAGAGAGAGAGAGGGGAAGAAGGCTCATAGCTCCCATTAATAATTTTCAAATTGTTTCATTCAAAGTAGACAGGTTGTGCGAGTTGAAGATGCCATTCACTGCCCATGTTATAGCTCCCTCCGGTCTGGTGGGTGCCATCAGAATCATTGGATTTATTGCATTGGGTTTGATTTTCAGTAAGCTTTGTCGCTAGTAAATGTGTCATAGTTTGGATGTTATATTGAACTGCTGGTTTTGTTTTAAGTCACTTGCTCTGCAGGCCCGGGATGTAAAAATACCAATAAACTTAAGTCGATTAGCTGGGTTTTGAAAACAGTTGAAGTAACATTTTTATTTCTTGTCTTAAAATTTTATATAACCGGAAAAACATATTTTTTCACTGATTGAGGAGCTAAAAACAGGAATAAGAGGGCAAAAATTATCATCTGCAATCAGATCTGTAAGGTTTTATGAACTACTGTTTGTCTGATCTTTCATTTGATAAAGGGAGCAGCAGTTCTCGAAAGGTTGCTTATTTTTTATGCAGATGGTAAGTTTTACTTTCTTATTCTTCTTTCTTTATTCGTCAGATTCTTATCAAGATAAAAAACATTTGACCAGTTACTGTAGGCCCTGGTCAGTTTTTGTTGTTATTATATGTTGCTTTTCTTCATCTATTTTTAGGCATAGCTTTCATAAAATCTGTGTTGATCCCTGGTTGTTGGACAAGAGGTCATGTCCAATGTGTAAATTAGATATCCTTCAATATTTTGGTTTAATAGTAAGTAAAAAAATTATTTATTGTTCATTCATTCATACCTAATGTATCCATGTGTATTTATAAGGTGCTATAAGACGTATTATGAAGATCTTTTAAATGTATATATTATGTGTAATTGTAATATCCATTCATGTTTTTAATGATCTGATGGTCATACTCACAATCCTCGAACTTCTTGGGTAGGAGTTGATTCTCGGCCAGATTGATATTGTGTAGAAGCCCAGTCATATGAAAATTTTCCATCAGTTTTTTACTGGACAGTGAAAATGCTTGTTGTAAGATATTATTACCCTTCACAGGGATAACACAATTGCCAAATATGGTCAACACAGAAAAGCCTCCGGGGCGAGATTTTTGTGAGTTTTCGTGGGGGAATTTATTATACAATAATTTTTGCCACCCACGTATTAAGTACAGCTCAAACTAGAGCTTATGTAAATTTGGAGAAAAAGAGGCACCGTCCTCATTCTGGATTTGAATTAGGGTCCCCGTGTTTAGCCCGTGGTATCTTGACCAACTGGACCAGTGGTTCCCAATTCAATTTAAGCCGCAGACTTTTCCACTTTAATTGTGCCCGTGGATTACTTTGAAAAATTCTCACAAGTTGGCTGCAAGACCTTAATAAAAAAGGGAGCTGGGTCTTTTTTTGGGGGAAATGTGTTTGTAAAATCGTTCTTTGGTAAAAAAAAAAAAAAGGAATGGAATAATAAACAGAAAAAAACATCTAATGATAATACATTTGAACGTCGTTAAGACGAATTACTTTTAATACGAACCGTTTTCTGAAGTTCCGTCAGATTGTAAAATACTACAAATGTACTATCAATTTCATTTTTATATTTAATTCTGTTGGTCAAGATACCGCTTGCTAAACGCGGGGACCCTGGTTCGAATCCAGGATGAGGACGGCGTCTCTTTTTCTCCAAATATTACATAAGCTCTAGTTTGAGCTACTTAAGAACGGGTGGCAAAAATTATTGTATAATAAATTCCCCCACGAAAACTCACAAAATTCTCGCCCCGGAGTCTTTCTTGTGTTGACCATTATTTGGTAATTGTGTTATCCCTGTGAAGGGTAATAATATCTTATATATGGAGAAAAATGCGTTTGTTCTTGTCCTCGTTCGTCTAGTAGGTCAAGACACCGCGGGCTCAACGCAGGGACCCTGGTTCGAATCCAAGATGAGGACGGCTCCTCTTTTTCTCCAAAAACGAAAAAGCTCTAGTTTGAGCTACATAAACGTGGGTGGCAAAAATTATTGTATAATAAATTCCCCCACGAAAAACTCACAAAAATCTCGCCCCGGAGGCTTTTCTGTGTTGACCATTATTTGGCAATTGTGTTATCCCTGTGAAGGGTAATAATATCTTACATCCTTATATACGGAGAAAAATGCGTTTGTTCTTGTCCTCCTCGTTCATCTAGTTCAGTGATTCTCAACCTTTTTAAAGCTGCCACCCACTAAGGAGCAAAAATTTTCGACTCCCCCTTTGTGAAAACCCCTAATTTATGGTATGGAGAGGGTACTGAATTATAAGAGGCAAACTTTTTAATTAATTTTCTTCAATAGACTTACACACCAAATTTGTTTGGTTTAACTTGATACTTTTGCCCCTGCAGGTCATCGCAAGCTATTTGTTAAAATTAAAATGACTAATGCAAAAAAAAAATAAAAAATAAAAAATAAAACGTGTGCTTAAAAAGAGTTCTTTAGTCTTAATTAGATAATTAAAAAAACAGCAAAACTTTTTTTTTTACATTAAAAAAGTATTGTCAATGAAACAATCAATTACCTATGTCAGTAGGATGATTGTGCTTGATGGTTCAGAGCCAGTTTCTTAACGTTCGGATCAATATTTTTAGTGAGATGATGGTTCAAGTCCCTTCTTTGTGCAATTTGGAGTTGATATCTCTTTTTTTGTAACTGGATCCATCACAACACTGAATCCTCACTCTATGAAGTAGGAGGAAGGGAAGGCAATTAAAATTTTTTGATGATAGTCCACAGTCTAGGGTAGAGACGACTGATGTTAAGTTGAAGCCAAAATTTTGTGGGGCGATTATCATTCTGGAAGTTAGCTTTCAAAGTTTCATTAGTTGAAAGTTCGACCAATTCATCCTAAATCTGAACCCCTGCTGTCTCAATATGCACAAAAGGGTTCATGACCCATTGAGCGACTTCCATGGACAAAATATCCTCAAAACGCTCAGAAAAGTCCTTGTGCAAAGATTCAAGGTGTTGACAGTAAACTTGTGTATCATCGAAGGGGATTTCACTGTTCTGATGCAGATCCGACAAGATTGAAAACTGGCTGAACTCGCTGCAACCAAAATTCTGCTTCCACAAAGTGAGTTTTTTAGAAAGGCAGAAATAACAGATATTGTTGTGATCAAATTGAGCTCGTTGCCTTGAAGCTACAAATTAATTCCATTGGATTTTGCGAGTAAATCGGTCATGTAAGCAACATCGATTTTAAATTGTAGCAATCTGTCTCTCAGAGCTACATCTTTCTCTTCTAGGAATTCAAGCATAGAACCAAAAAGATTCCAGAACCTATTGAGGCAGGTGCCTTTGAGGAGCCAGCGAACCTCGGTGTGTAGAAGCAAGCGATTGAATTCTTCATCATTGTCCTTATACAGCAGCTGGAATAGTCGATCGTTGAGAGCATTATTGCCAATTTTTCTCACAGCAGAGATGATATATTTTAATTCAAACGGTCACTGAGGTTTTTTGGAACTAATTGCTGTCTATGAATCACACAGTGAATAGTTAAAGTACCTGGTACCTCCCTCTTCAAAAGGGCGATGAACCAACGATGATGACCCACCATTGCAGGAGCTCCATCAGTGGCAACAGACATAATGTTCGCAAGAGGAATATTTTTCTCTTTAAAATAATCTTCGATAGTATTAAAAATAGATTCACTTTTAGTATCTGTAATCAAGCTTTTTGCAAAAAGCATCTCTTGAATAATTTTTCCTTCCTCTACAAACCGGACATACGCCAACAGTAAAGCCTCATTACTTGGCAAGGTTGATTCATTAACTTGAAGAGAAAATTCGGTGCGTATCAAAAGTTCGCATAAGGAAACTTTGTCTTCAGCCATCTTATCAATTCGTCATCGCACTGTATCGTTGCTTAATGGGACATTTTTGATTACATAGGATGCGGCTTGATGGTGTAAAACTTCGTTTCTAAATCTTCCTTAACAGCGGCAGTATCAACTTTTCGCCGATAGTATGAGCTTTCCCCGATTTATACAATTAATTTTGATATATTATAAGAGGTTATCAAACCATCGTCGCATTTTTGCAATGAGGTTGCTAGTAAGCCTGAGACCGACTGTGCCTTCAAAAACTTGTCCCTAATGTTTGTGAAAAACAACAAATTTTTATTTTGCTTGTCAGGATGAATTTTTGGCAGATGCTCCTGCAAACGAGATGGTTTTATTGCCTCATTAGATAACACTTTGTTACAAAGTAAACACATACGTAGTTGCGAGTTCGATGGCGATTGAACAAATCCGAACTTTAAGTACATGGCACTGTATTGACGACAGTCTTTTTGTTAACCGACATCGTTGGTGGCAACAAAATATGATGAGGGAAAGATAACTATTTCTAAAAATTAATAATTCACGGTAAAGCACTGGGGGAAAAAATATATAAATGAAGCGAATGAAAACCAATTTAAGAAACACGGGTCAAATTAAACGTTCATACTGAAAGGATGCTCAACACATGTGCTGTGATTAATTATGGTAAAGAGAATTGGCCAAATGGCTTGTGAATTGGCCAAATGAGCCAAGTATTCAGAGGTGAAAACAGCTGACACATGAACTGTTCTGGTTGGGATTGGAGAAGAATCTTGATGGCCAAGGGCTCGTAATTGTTGAGTTCTTCACGGTCATTCTACCTAGAGTAACCTTTCCCAAATGGCGAAATAAGACTTCGTTTTTGCTTCGGTCGGAGTCTCATTGTATTTACCAACATCTTCAAGATAGGGAGTGTTGAATGTCATTTTGTGTCAATACACATTACTGCTGGTACAAATGGTGTAAATTTGATAATCGATTTAATAAATTTATTTGATAATTGATTTAATAAATTTATTTGGGAGTTTTAAAATTAAGTTGGAATGACAAAACATGGTCATCACTCTCCAACCACCCAAAACATGCCCACCGCCCCTCTACTGCCCAAAACAAGTTCACCCCTCAGCACCCTCCAACTGCCTCCCAGGGAACAGTTTCACCCCCATTGAGAACCAATGGTCTAGTTGGTCAAGATACCACAGCCTAAACGCGGGGACCCTGGTTCGAATCCAGGATGAGGACGGCGCCTCTTTTTCTCCAAATATAAAAAAGCTCTAGTTTGAGCTACTATGTGGGTGGCAAAAATTATTGTATAAAATGCCTGTTACCGTATTTTGAAGCTATTACAGTAGATCTTGTTAGTCTTGAATTTTGTGGGAATGGAGAGAAAATTTTGAGATAAAGAGGTTTCTGTATATAACGTATACAATGCATGTAGAATTTGGTTGAAAAACGCAGGGAAATATACATAAAGTTTGAGATTAACCGATTGGAGATGGATGGATTCTATTGTATATGTGAATCAGATACAACTAGTAGCAGGTGAACAACTTGCTCTGTGCCATCTTATTCTCCAGAGACTTTGAGAAACACAACTTGTTTGAATATTATTTGAATTGTATCATGTGGGGGGATGTTTCACTGTCAAGATCAGATTCCAACAAACCGCAATAGATCATATTTACCAGCCAACAACTACACACCTCCACCTCAATAAGAAAGTGTAGGATCCTAATGGGGAAAAGAGGATCGCTTACTCATCAATTGTTCAAAATCTAGTCGCTAGTAGCGACCGGATTTGTAGAGCCATGGTCAAGGTGGTAAATTTACTTGCTGTTAGCGAGGAAAGTCGAGTGGCTTTTTCAAAAATTGTTTTCTTGGTAAGCGAGGTAACTAATTTAATTGCACTATGCTGGTTTACTAGCAGATAGAAATCTAGTGTAAAAGCTTTATGTAATTGAGCTTGCATGATTATTTGGAGGGCACTTCAAGCAATTCCTCCTTTTTCCAATGATCTGTCATACCATCTGGGGATATGCAAATACCTTAAAATCATGGTAGCTGCCACACAATGTTTTTTGAGATGCTTATTTTAAATTCATAAAAGAAAATAAACACATGTGCATGTTACAGAAATTATGCATTAATTATGCAATAACCATTGCATAAAGAAATAGGATTACAATTATTGATGTATTCTGTCCACCTCACTAAAATATGCACAAGCAGATGTGATCTATTGTTAGGTAATCCATGTACAATATTAACTATTACTGTGTAATGTTTATAAAGTAAGTTATTATATTTTCCAGTATTTTTAAACCAATAATTACATGGTTTCCGCGGTCCTTGAAAGTCTTTGAATTTGTTTTGCCAAGTTGGGACCCCTGAAAAGTAATTGAAAACTGCCAAAAATGTGGTTGGTCTTTGAAAAGTCCTTCAATGTTTGCTAAATTTTTTTTTTCAAGTTTTGGTGAAAGAGACAAAAATGGGGTATTTTCCTTATTTCCAATGTATTGACAATGTAAGTTCCTTAAAAATATTATTTGGTCCTCGAAAAGTCCTTAAAAGGTCCTTGAATTTCATCAGGACAAAAGAGTCGGAACCATTGATTATATTGTGCATATTTCTATATGAACTTGGGACACTGTGTTGGCACAACAGTAATACATTTGCCTAGTGTGTGGTTATTCTGGGTTTGACTCCCAACTGTGCCAAAAAATTGCTCACTGTAGTCTGGGGTTTGGTTCCCTTTTGGATCTAAAGAGGTTTGAACTTTTCAGAGAAATAGAGATCTCAGTGCATGACCGGTGCAAGGACCTTTGTTGTCCTTGCACTGTGAAACTCGTACGAAGCTTACATGAACTTGTTTTAGATTGCAGGTTTTTATGTTTGTATTTAATAATGAATTTAATGCAATGTATATATATATATATAAAAGTTTTCCTCGCCCATTCTTGGCGGAAACAGGCTTTGGGACGGGCAGAGCGCCATGTTCCCAAGCCTCTTTTTACATCACTTCTTAATGTGCCATGTCTAGAAACTTCCTGACAATGTGACACGTGTTTAGGATTGTGTGTGTATTTATATATATACACAAATTTTTGAAATTACTTCAAGAAAAAACTGTTCTAGTTTTCCATTTTAATGAAATTTGTGAAGCTAATTAAAAATACATGACTCCCCTTTCCTTTGGGTATTTACTGTATCAAGCTATTTTATCTATTCAAACCATTCTTCTTTGGATTGCACTTCATTTTCTTCTCACCATTTTGTAACTAAGTATAACCCTTTTCTGGGAATACCAAGCCATTAGTTGCAGCCAACTTGGCCCTGTTTGTATGAGCAGGGTTCCCACGGATCTAGAGAACCTAGAATTGACAAAGAATTTATAATCATCTTTAAATGTTTGTGAAAAACAAATTTTTTTCTTAAAACCTGGAAAGTTTTCAGGAGAAGCATTCTTGTCTTTTGTTTTGAGTAGCTAAATCCCCCTCAAACCTGAAGCCATTTTATCTGTAACTGAAGTTCCGTTCAAAGTTCCATTTGTGATTGGTTGAAGAATTTTTCTGGAGAAGTTGGGGGGAAGGGGACCTGTAAAAACCAAGGAATGTTCTTCTATGTGAGTGGAAATCCACATTAAAAAAAAAAAGCAAATGAATAAATACACAAAATACAATCAAATACCCTTTAAAAATCTCTAGCAACAAAGTAAGGCCGTTTTGCAAAAAGTTACTCAATAAAAATAAAATTAACTTTGAGCTTGAATTAACTTTAAACAATGGAATGAAAAAATGTGACATTGATAACACATACTATCATGTTGTAAGATATTATTATTATATCACGTATTAGTAGCTCAAACTAGAGCTATTTTCTGTTTAGGGGAAAAAGAGACGCCGTCCTCATCCCAGATTCGAACCAGGGTCCCCACGTTGAGCCCGCGGTGTCTTGATCTACTAGACAAATGAGAACAAGAACAAACGCTCTTTTCTCCATATATTAAGTTGTAAGATATTATTACCCTTCACAGGGATAACACAATTGCCAAATATTGGTCAACACACAAAGCCACCGGGGCGAGATTTTTGTGAGTTTTTCGTGGGGGATTTTTTATTACAAATAAATTTGACACCCACGTATTAGTAGCTCAAACTAGAGCTATTTTTGTTTAGGAGAAAAAGAGACGTTGTCCTCATCCCGGATTCGAACCAGGGTCTCCACGTTCTAGTAGTTTGTCTAGTAGGTCAAACGCGGGGACCCTGGTTCGAATCCAGGATGAGGACGGCGTCTCTTTTTCTCCTAAACAAAAAATAGCTCTAGTTTGAGCTACTAATACGTGGGTGTCAAATTTATTTGTAATGCATATAACATTTTACTATATTTCTTATATAAAATATATCAGTTAAGTATAGTGAAATATTTTGATGATTTTTCAGTATTCGGGAAGCCAAGAGAGCATGCTTGAGCTGGACGACAATAACTTGCAAAGGAGGAGGAGTAGTGCGGTCATATCAGATATTATACATATCCCAATCTCAAGACGCAATTCTTCTAGTCAAACCACACCTTTGACCCATGACAGAGCTACATCGCCGTGTAGCTTTGTTCATCTCATACCGAACGATACGAGTGAGGAAGTTGCGCATGATACAATAGAAGTTCACATCGAAACAAGCTTGCTTGCACCTGAAGTTAGCACTGCTCATGGTTCTGGGGAACCAGTTCTAAGCGAAGCTGAGTCAGAACCCACAAAACGGGACGATGATTGTGAATTTGAAATCGTTTTAGTCAAGGACACTTCAGATGCGGAATGAGTACTCATTTTTAATGAGTTAGGCTGAATCAATGTTTGTTTAGTAAACTTTTATCCTATTTGTTGTTCCTCAGGCATTGCATGTAGTGCTTTTAAATGCACGATAATCCTCACATATCTTATGTCTTTGTCTCCGAGAGTTAAAATCGTTTGACTTGGGCTTAAAGTAAATTTCCGATTAATGGCCAGTATATCAACATTTAATGATGCAATTTTGGAACAGCAATAATCAAACAAGGTCATTTGTAATGATGACAGTAGTTTTAGAAATTACTTTCTTGCCAAGGGCAGGTCCAAAGAATATTTTGGGGGTGGGGGGTGGCAAGCTTGAAAATTGTTTCCGAATTTGGGTACATAATAATAGTTGCAAATTCTTTATTCTCAGACGGTGGTTCCCAACTTGGGGTCTCGAACTGGTTTCTTGGGCATCGTCACAATTATTTTTAGTTGTAATTAATTTTATGCCAAATGATTCCAAATCTTTTATATTTAAATCTTACTACACTGCAATATTCAACTCATGGTTGTTAACTATATATCTATAATATATATATATATATATATACATAGCGTGTTTCAGAATAACGTTCAGAAAATTTGAGGGTTTGTAAAGGACGTTAAATAAACAATATTGGTGGAACTCGCACCGTGCGCAAAGCAACCAGTTTGTCTGTACAGCGAATTTACGTTTTACGCCCATCTTCGTTGCTGCGTACACAGCTATACAAATTGAATACAATTTTTGATACGGATTTTAAGTCATGGGCCTAATGATACAGCGGAGACAAAAAAATGTGAAATTTCATTTCCTGATTGTGATCTGTATTACCCTGTAGTGAGATAAAGCATGAGAATTGCTTTTTTTATCGCACTGTACACATTTGGGAATTAGTAAGCATGTGCAATCAGTGAAGGACTTAAAATTGAACATTTTTTGTCCTAACAATTGTTTTCCTAAAATGCACTGTTATGGCGCTACAGTCATTTAATTGCTTCCATCCACTGCCCACAAGGTTGCAAGAACTGGCCATGAAGTGCCGTTTGTCGACTTTTTAAAATTGCTTAATAAAAATGGACTTTCTATACTTAAAAAGTCATCAGTTCACAAAGCAATCCAAGGTCAGTTCTTGGAGCTGCAGTAGAAGATGGACTCTGGAACCAGTATTTGATATAAATTGCTGTTGCTAAAAGGCATATTTCCTTTAAATGATCCCATATTTGTTCATAATGCAAAGGGCCAAGCAAATTTCGCTTTCCTGGTGAGCTTTGTTGTAGTGGTTCATTCTGGTTATGAAGGAGCAGCATCTTGATTGAGTAAATAGCCCCAGCCGTACAGAGGGCATGGTGAACTGCTCATGAATATCGAAAGTTTGTCCCATGGGATGAATCAGCACCTTAGAAGATAATTGACAATTTAAGAAGTTAGAGATAATCATCTCGTGACTGAAATTTCCTCAACTCTGCTACTGCGAAATCAATGACACTATATTTCCAGGGAGAGATCAATGCTTCCGTGTTCTCATCGTCCATAGCTATCGAAAATGAGTACTGATCTGTGTGTGGCCAAAAATTTTTGAAATGACCAAAAAATTCTATATTTGGAGATTTTGACACATCATACAGGCTGAAGACTTTTTCAATCATGATTTCTGAGATATGATGATGGCAGGCTAAATTTAACATTTCTCTACCAAGTTACAATTCAATGAATAGAATTAAATCAGTGAAATTCAAAGATAATTATATTCAAAATTATCAAAGTATCACACTCACAACATCCAAAATTACGAGCATAAAATAATGTAATATGTAAGCGAACAGATTTTGCACAAAGTGGTCTACCTCAATCTTAAACAAAATCAAACAGGACATTAGCAATTCAACTCGCATTTTTTTACCAATTTCTTGCAGACTGGCTCTTTCTGTAAATTTTTGATTTTATAACCTTTTTTATAGGGCTGTCCCGAAGAAAATTATCTGAGAGTCTGCAGTTCCTGTCTTAATTAAAAGCGTGATAAAATAAAATTGTGGGGTTTATGGATTTGTTGACACCACCGGTGCCACGCTAACTGGCATTTGACTGGTCGTTTATCGTCTATCCAAGCCCAAGGTGTCACTTGCCACTTTCATCAGTTTTTCATTCCTCTTCTGGTCATACGCAGGATATTATTTTGAGACCTGGGGGATTCACAGGAGTTTTCCTCATTTGTTTACATTCAAGTTTGTAAATGACTAACAAAAAGAAGAAGAAAAAAGTTGGCCAAAAACCAGCAAATACAAAAACTTTCTTGAGACCTTGAGAGTATGCGGCGCGTACTCTGTATTTTTCAAAATTTCTTGAGAGTACGTGGCGCACACAGCGCGTACCCTTTGGTGACAGTCATGCTTTTTGTTTTTACCTTCTCAACGCTTCAATGAGGTCCTATAATGTTCCAAAATGCATTACAAAAGGTGGTGCCCTCTGTGCTCAGAAATGACAACTAATTATCGATCATTTTGCTGATCAACTAATTAGCTAAGTAATTACATAATCTTAATTAATAAAATTCAGTTAATAATTTTATAAAATTGTATATGAATATTTTTATCATTGTAACAATAAGAAGAACCAAATTCTAACCACAAATGCTCATAGTGCATACTTTTGCATAAAAAGTGGCTTTTAAGTGATTTTCAGTTGAAGTGGGCAAGTTCTAAATATCGTTCAATTTAAAAAAAGTTTTGCATATACACTTATTATATTAGGCATTACCAAATGGCACTCTGCAGAAAGATCAAATATCAAGTTGATATATATCTATATAACATATAGATATATATACAGTAGAACCTCCATATAACGAAATGGACGGTTCCATAAAAAAAATTCGCTATGTGGAAACGATGTATTCATGAACCAGGGCATTACAATATGATACCACAATTAAAATCCCATTTTCCAGTTAACGACTGTTTCTCATAAATAACATTCAACCATTTAAAAATAGATGTTTTTAGGAGTGAAATATACATGCGTATAAAAAGATGAGTTGAACAACACTTACCTTAAAATGAAAACATATTTAATGCTTCTTCCATACACATTCATGCTTTTGTAGAAAAATTTCTAACATCCTGCTGCACAACAAATGGCGGTGTTGATTCATCATAAAAGTGTTAGCACCCCTGTGGGAAATTTGCAAGGTCTGGATTTCTGGTAATCAAACGAGAAAAAAAAAAAAAAAAAAATCAAGTACTACTATTCAAACAATACAGTGTATTCAAGGACAATTAGGGCCTGCTTCTAGTCTAACAGCTTTGCACTGTATGGGGCAACCAGACACAGGTGTTTGTGCTTAGGAAAACTCTTTATTGGGAGTTTAAAGTCCCTTAGATGTGCCTCATTCTGTTCGTTTGCCACTTACCTTAAAATCGTATTGTATTCCTATTAGGGAACCCGATGTCACTGACGTGACCACTCGATTTTCTGTTTTAGTCGTTAAAAAATTCGTTATATAGAAACACTTTCATATGTAATGACCATGGGGATTTACCAAAACTTCGCTATATAGAGAATTTCGCTATACGGAAGTTCGTTATATGGAGGTTCTACTGTATATATATATATAATATATATAATTAATATAATTCTATATCTAATGTGTTTTCTTTACTTTGTTAAAAATGCTTTTATTATACAAATGTGTCGGCGGCGGACAGAGGGGTCGCAGATCTTTTGGTTACTATAAAAGGGGGGACGTGGATTATTTGGCTACTATGACAGTGAGTCGTGACTTGAAGAAGGTTGGGAACCACTATCCTAAGGGGAATGTGTGCAACCTGCACTCCTTTCTGGATCTGCCCTAGGTCCTTCCTGATAGCAATAATCAAAACGATATATTCTCAATTTATGCAACTCAATAAATTATGAAATTATTCATCAATTAATTAACATTTCATCCACTATATGCATTATATAATGGTGCAGAGAAGCCATTAAAAAATAACATAGAATAACATAATGTAAGAATGGGTCACCACATGGTGGTATAGAGGTGATGCATTTATCTGCTATGCGAAAAATTGGTTTTTAATCCTTCTGGTACTCAGTACTTATCACTGTTCCTATTAATATGTATTCTGGGATTTGATTCCGGAGATTCGGTTCCCTCAGAAAACTGAGGGTCCTGGCTCAGCATGGTCACTGCTGCTCTTGTGCTATAAAATGCAAACAAACAATTATACATTATACCAATACGATTATACTTTTAGTTTTATTATGTATCATGGGACATCCATTTCCATTTTTTGTGTTTGTAGATGATAGGTGACTTACATTCATGTCATGCTTGTTTAGAAAGTGGGAAAATCCTTCAATAAGTGCAAAAAATATGCTAATCCTGTTTCGTTTGCAATTAAAATGAAATTTTTTGGAGGTCTGAGGCTTTTGACATTAGTAAAGTGTTTTTTCTATATATCACAGAACATTTTGTATAATTCTGCTTAAATTGTTAAATACTAGAGTCTGTTGCTATGTCATGGTTCCCATGGTCCTTGAAACTCCTTGAATTTTTTTTGCCAAGTCAGGACCGTTGAAAAAGTCCTTTAAAACTGTCAAAAATGTGGTTGGTCCTTGAATGTTTCCCAAAACCCTTTTTCAAGTTTTGGCAAAAGAAAAAAAAAGGGATATTTCCCTTATTTCCAATGTACTATGTAAGGTCCTTGAAAAGTCCTTGAATTTCATCAGGACAAAGGAGTGGGAACCATGTATGCATTTTTATATAATGAAACCCCAATTTTAATTGTCTTTTATGTGTAGAATCTCAGAATTTTAAAGGCACCCATATATATGTCTTTAAGGGGAAAGTACTATTTGCATAAATAAATAGTTCCCCAATTTTTTTGCTTTTGTGACATGTATAAGATGTTTGCTGTGATATTTAAACACATGTGCTTCATGTTTATAAATAATGCTTCTTGTAATTTTCATGTGCCATGTGTTCATAAAATAATGATAGTTCGGGTATATTTGGAAGAATATTGTATATTATAGTTTGAACGTTTCGTTCTGAATGGTATGTAAACAAATTGTATGATGAATTGTATACTAGTTTTGAAATAGAGTATACTTGGTGATATGACTGTAGTTCTAAAATATAGTACGCTGGTGATATACTTGAGACTACAATGTTTTTCAAAACCGCAGATGATGATGTTGGGGTTGTATTTTCTTGAAATGCAGTTCAGTGATTGCAAATCATTGACTCTCAACTCAGATTTATAGGTTAAGTCGGTGGTTCGCAAATTTCCTTTGTTCACAACACCCTTAATATATCAAAATACAGTATAATATAACATTTCTATATTAAACTGTACAGTGTACTGGTGTTTAGTTTGGGAACCACGAACTTAAGTGACTGGTATATCTACTGGTCAGTATTTATAATCGTTTATTTTGAACTTGGAAAATTATTTAGTTCTGTGTAAACCAATCTTGATTTGTAGATCATGTTAAATTGTCAGATCTACCTGGCGATAGTTATCCGGTCTAGGGATGTATGGTTTAAGTTAACGAATAACCATAGGGCATACATACTTTGAAAATAGTAGCGATCTGTTTGAAAACCGTTGGTTAAAATCAGTGGTTCATAGATATTTTGACCAAGGAGATACCTTATTTTTTCAGTGTTATTTTAGTCTTCAGGTTCAAATAACATCAGTTTCATTAATTTTTTTTTATCTCTTCTTTATTCTCTTTCGGCCACATTTGTTGATTTTGGATGCAACATTTAGGTATCTTGTGTTTCTTAACATATGGGAACTGTGATTGAGAACCTATTGATCCCGAACTCGAAGTTTACATAGCAAAGGGTTAAATTTAGCCAGCTTATTGCAATGTTTATAAAGCAATTTTTTCCAAACTTTGGACCTTGATATTTCCATTACCGATATTTACGCAAATGAGGAAAATTCTTCAATCACAATCTTTTCTCACTTAATGTTATTTAGTTCTAATTCTCAATGAATTTTTTAATTAGACACATTCCTCAAAATGGACTGTTGAATATTATAGAATAGAAATAGTTTTTATTTACATGCAAACGATATACTTGTATATTAGTACAATCATTTGTATGAAAGATTACAAGTCAAAAACTTTTTGGGTTAATAATGTTTGCAACGTAGTTTGTTGACTTTTAAATTTGATTTTCTATTAAACAGTTTTTTATTTTTTTTTTAAACTTTTGTTTGAGTTTAGAGTTTTTTAGTTGTTTCAGTTATTTTGAAAAATGAAAAAATCGCTGAATTTTTTTAAAATAATTTTTAGGGGCACGTAAAATATAAAAGCCCAAAAATATGCTAACTCTGCGTTGCTCAACGTTACACATTCACTTTTTTTTTAGAGGGCACTTTAGTGACTGACTCGATTTCAATGATTAATTACATTTAGTCGTCAATTCCAATACGTGTAGATAAATGTAAATGTTCCAAGGTCACTAAGCTGTGGGTCCCCATCTTAGTTGGCCCATTATGCATATTATGTAGAATTATAAATAAAATAAAATTTTACAAGTTTTCAGAATAGAAATTATAGGCATATGTATTATGATATGCTTTTTTTTTTAATAGGAACCGAACAAACTTTCAAATTAATTGTGCATTTAATTTTCAACAGTATGCTGTCTTTGGACTCAGTGCCAAAAATATCGAATAGTCATGTGACTGTTTTCTAATTTAAAAGCTCCTAATTACATCAAAATGTCACAAGGCCATACCCAAGATTTAATTTTTGTGGGGGAGAGGTTCAAAAATTTTTACAGCATGTGTTGATACAATCACAGCATGCAAGGCCGTAGCCAAGTCCCATTAAAAATTTAGTTTTGGGGGGACCGGTCCCTAAGATCCCCCTCTCTGGATACGGGCATGTAATGTCATATCTTGTGTCAGAACTTACAATCTTAACTTGATGTTTATTATGACTTTTTGTGAACTTTTAAACTTTATCTCTTGTGAACCTTTAAAAATTTACAAACTTTTTAATGTGGCATGCCAAGTTGAATTGATTGTGATAATTTCCCTAAAATTTATATGACCCTCTGTGTTATTTTCTTTATCATAAATGGTCTCGTGATGATGTAGTGGTGATGCAGTTCTCCACTATTAAGAAAATTCAGGGTTGTCTTCAGATGGTGATCAGTATTTTTTTTCCGAGCCACTCCATGGTCTGGGCTTTTAGTTACCAGGTGACAGGTTAAAATCCCTTGGAAAGCAGCGAGTTCTGGTGTAGTATGATCTCGATTGTTTTTGCACTGTAACATTCAAATGTAAGCCTTTATTGAGAGTTAAGCATTGACTATTCCTGTAACCTTTTTATTGCATGATAGTTTGCCGTTTATGTGTGCCGTTTTATTGTTTTTAAGCATCGGTGTCAGTTCTTATTTTTCATTATAATCTCCATCTGCTGTGATATGTACATTTGTATCGCGGAATATGTAATTATCGTTAACGTGACTTTGGATTTTTGATGCTGGTGACATATTTCCCGTTTTGCGCATTCTTACGTAAACCAGAATCAAAGCTTATGTGTTTCGAATCAAAACAGAAGTTTGAAACTGTGTGTGTACGTCATTTTTTCGCAATTTGTTTGCTTCAATTGCATTTTGTTTCTTACAATTACTGTAGATTCTGGTGTGGCAAGTATTTTTCTTGATTTCAGTTAAGAGAGTTTGAAGTCTTCTATATAAGGACAAAACTTTTCCGAATCATTAGATACTGCAGATGGAACACAGTGCTGTTTGATGCAGACATTGTTTGAAGGTTCTGAATAACCATATCTGTCCTCCTTGCGGCGTAAAGTAATTATATGACTATGAATTGTCCTTTTCATTTGGTTTTGGGAAATGTTATTAACAGTAATATTTGTATTTGACACTTGTTTTCTACCCCTTCTGGATTTAACACTAGTTGAGGACAGGTCCTGTTGAAGGCCTGGTGTTGTGTGCTTATATTAATGTAATAATTTTGGCAACTATATTGATGGTATATGCTGGATAGGAGTGAGTCCAGTTCTGGAGATAATCACTTAAAAAGCAGTGGTTCCCAACCTTGCAGACCATCGCTCCCTTGAGGTCCTCCTGACACATAATGACCATTGTTGTTCTTGTGCCACAAAAATACAACCAACCAACCTTGAGGTTCTTGTAGGTTTTATATGGATCTTTTGGCTTTTTGTTAAGTGTCCTTTCCCTTGTCACCAAGAAAGAAATTTTTGTTGAACTGTGAGTTTTCTATTTTACAGGACTGTACCAGAAATATTTTTTTCTTTTGCACTTTGGGTTTTCTTATATTTCGGGACTATACTGAAAATGGATTTTTGTTAAAATATCGAATATGCAAAGAAGCAAAAAAGGATATTCTACGGCAGTAACGGATTGAGGTCAGTGATACTTGTGCCGTCGAACTGGGTGCAAAGTCAAGGTGGTTTGTGACAAAATGCCTTAACAACACTGAAGTATAGATAACCAAATCTAATTTCATCATCTAATCACTTATTATTATTGTTGAAGCACCACAAAAGAAATTATTTCAAGAATAATTAGTATTTGGGGGGGTGGGGCACCAAATTTTGGGCTTGCACTGGGTCCTATGTGACCCAAATACATCTCTGGCCATGGATGTTACTTCTGATGCAGGACTAAGGAGGACTCCCTTTGATGTGTCAGAAAGCGTGGTTGGTCTATTTCATTTGCTATTTTGCTAGTGTTTGATTGTAAATTTCCTCTCAGGTACTTTATATTTTATTCCAAAATAAAAATGTAATTATATAATAACAGAAAGTATGATCAGTTTATTATTATATTTTAAAACAAAATAATAGAAAACCTTTCTCTTACCAAGCATAGGGAGTGACAAGTGTAAATGGAAAGAACCAATATGGGTACATAACTTTTCATTAATTTGGTGTCAGTCTGATGGTTAGATAGAGCTACAATTGGCTCCGTGTACTGTTAGTTTAATTACGGCCACCCTGTATGAGACTTTGTCTTGTACAGTCTTGTGAGACTGCTTTCTTATATATAATTACAGCTATTTGGAAAGTGATAAGCTGAACATTAAAAATAATTATA
>QLNU02003225.1:82893576-82918566 GCA_006491805.2 Dysdera silvatica | reverse complement strand
TTGGAACTTATGGATTAAGGGGGAAATCAAAAATTTATTGAGCAGTTATTTAAAGGCTGGAAAACAAGTTGTATATGTGAAGGGAACGAAATTTAAGTTATTGGTTAATAATCACGGAGTACCTCAGGGCTCCAATTTGGGGCCATTATTGTATTCCTTATATGTTAACGATATATTCAACGTGTCTGATGTAAGAAACATCACATTATTTGCTGATGATACAAGTGTCATTATTACTGATAAGGATTTAAATAAGGTAATGGAAACAGGTATTAATGAAATAAAAAAAATATGAAAAATGATTTGTTATTAATCAACTGTAGTTAAGTGTAGACAAATCAAAATTAATAATTTTTTCAGGTAAAAATAAAAAAATAGATGACGATATGATTAATAAATCTATAACAGTTAATAATAAGAAAATAGAAATAGTGGATAAAATTTATTTCTTAGAAGTTCAACTTACAAATAAATTAAATTGGAATGGTCATATAAACAAAATAACAAAAAAGATATGTAAAGGTATAGGAATTCTAAGACGGATAAGTAAAAATCTATCCCCAAAAATAAATAACGAACTCTATAATTCTCTGATTAATTGCCATCTAGTATATTGTAACTGCGTTTGGGGTAATTTGGGTATTGTTAACAATGATATTATAAAAAACTTGCAAAATAAATCAATCAAACTGATTAATAGAGACAATAGAATAGACTTAAAGAATTTTTTAATAAATTCTAATATATTGCAAATTGAACAGATTCATAAATACTGTATACTAATTAAAATGTTTGAAAGGATGAGAGAAATAAACATACAGATCTTATAAAAATTCAATTAAACGAAAAAGAAGTAGATATCGAAACTATAACGAATTAATATTACCCAAAATAAGAACAGAATTGGGAAGATGCAACATAAATTACATAGGACCTAAATATTAGAATGGAATACCAGATAAACTAAAGCGGTTAAATAATATAGTAAAATTTAAAAAAAAAGCTTAAAAGATACTGGATAGTCAGTAATGTCCAACAATTTATCGATAATTAAAAAAACCAATCAATTAAATACAAATTATAAAAACAACTCACACAAGAAGTGCATTACATATGCGTGATCTTTAGTAAAGAGTGAGGGGTGTTGAAATATGTGGAAATAGCCTGATGGCCGAATTTATTGTTTGGGTGAATTGTTATATTGAATCAGTCTGAAGTCCTCAAGCCTGTTATACTTATCATAGATATTTACTTAGGACCTTTCTTTGTGTGGTCATGTATTGTCACAACGACTGTTCCAAGAAGAATAAATAAAGTATTATTATTATTATTATTATTATATCAAGTGTTCTTTTCGATACCATTTCGTACTGAAAGCCGCTTTGGTCTGTATTCAGTATACAGGAGAGCTTATACTTATTCTGGTCAATCATTTTTGTTAAATTTTCTAAGAAGTCCTCTACCACAGGTTGAAGGGATATTTCGGGGAACAAATTTCTTTCTTTAACTACATGCGTGACTTTTCGGCCTGTTATTTTGTCCTCATGTTTGAAATTTGTGATGAAATGTTTGCTCGCTTTCAAATCCTGGAATCCTACATCAAATGCTTTATCTATGGCCCACACTTTCAGATCTCCGTCATGAATCATCATTTTTAACTGTGTGCGATGTTCAACAAACTGAGACCACATAATGTTTTTTTATGATGTCTATGTTTTGTTTAATTTTCCCCACCTTTGTCCAAATATTGTTTCCAAAGTTTAATTGTTTTGTGGTTTGTGATCTTTCTGCAGTGACGTTTTGCAACCTGCGGTTTATTGTTTGAAGCATCATTGTAGGCTTGTACTGCCCTCCTCATTACTTCTGGAGATGCTAATTCATGGGTTGTTATTCTTTTTTTTCAACGGTTCTTCGTATTCGAAAGTATGGTCGTCTGTTAATTCGTGACTTTCTAAGTCATTGACGTCAATGTTGCTCTCCATCGAAATATACAGAGGGCCAATAATTTTTTTGCTAACATTCCTTGCATAACATTAAACAGACGACGATTAACCTCCTCTTCCTCGGGCGTGGGATCCCCTGCCTCTGTCTCTCCAAAATATACAATAAATCGTTGACAAATACGTTTTTCTATCACGGCATATTGTCCACGTTCGCATTAGAGTATGATGAGGGCACATTGATAATAACCTCATAACTTGGCCCGGCTTCGCATCTCGTCAGGGTGCATGCCAACTCTCTCGAAGGCCCGGCTTCGCATGTCATAGGAGTGCGTGCCACCTCTCCTGAATCGTAATAGCGTCCGGAACGCAAGTCATGGTTACTTCCATAATTCGCCATCGTTGAGCGCGTAGGGAATTTCCCACTTAGACCTTGCCCATGCCCTCTTTTGGCCTTGTAGGATCAGGAGAGGAGTTAGTTCCTATTACGGAGGGAAAATATATTTGAAACTTGCTTCATTTGCCTCTCATTTTCTATAAAGGATTTTTCTACAACTTGCCTTTCTTCTTCACTTTTTTATTTTTCTATTTCAAATACCTCAAACACCTTTGACCCCCCGATGCGTAGTTTTATTGGGATTATTGCTTGCCAAGACGAGACTTTTCCAACGGTACCACTTTTATCAAAATCTAGAACTGCCACTTGGAGTACCTCCCTAGTGAGTAAGCTTGAATGTTCGCAGATACAGAATGATACAAGCATAATCATAAGATATGTAACGGGTAAGCGTTCAACTAGATCCAATAAGGGTTTGGGAATATAAAAAAAATGTCGGATAACGTTTTTTATGGGCCCTAGGCTGACAGGTTAGAATGGATCCCTAAAGAAGGCAACGCGTCTAGCCACAGGAGTTCCAAAAAATTAATCTCTCTCTCTCTCTCTCTCTCTATATATATATATATATAGAGAGAGAGAGAGAGGGAGAGACGGATAAACATTTAGTTAACTAATAAGGTAATGCCTTTTATGTATAAATTTCATAGAAATTTTCTTAATTACATTATATAAAATAGAATTTTAAATACATCAGAATATAACAGGCATAAATTTATAGGTTATATGCTTTAAAACTAATTGAATACCTTTGTATATATTCAAGGCTTACTTGCATTTTTTGGTTTTGATGTATTTGTGGTGCTTGGTTTTATGATTTTCCCATTACTTTCTCCTATTATCGTTGGAGCCAAATGTACACAGATTTTCGGAATTTGCATAGGTGGAGTGTTCCGATTTGATGGAGAAATTCGGGTATAAGTTTTCACAGGAGTTGAAGGAATCTTTTGGATCCCCAGCATTAGATTCTCGCACTGAAAAAGAACAATTTCGTATATTTGTATTGAAAGAAAAAATAATTCGTTATATTTACTAATCTAATGATCATAGTAATAACTACTGGATACTGAATCGGAACATATGTCATATGAAAGGTTTATATAAGTAATGTGAGAAATCGAAAGAATTAGTCTGCAAAACTTCATTTTCGAATTTTCATAAATTTTTAAAATTCCGATAATTACACTGAAACATAACTTTTTTGCATTACTTGCAAACTGTGCGCAAAATGCAAAAAGTAATAAAATACAGGATTTTGAAAACTTTTTGCCGAACGTGCAAGATATCGTAATACTGCGATTCGAGTGCTGTCCTCGATAGCAGTAAGACGTCCTCAGCACGCTCTCCTGTTATGAAGACGAGATGAACATGGATCGAAGTTGCTCCGTCCGAATTAACTTCGGCGACTTCAAGCCTGATTCGGCGGATATCTTCGGCGCCATTTTTGAAGTGATTGGAAATCCAGAGGGACTTAGATGCCTACAACCATGGACTCAGTCCAAATTTGAGATTACGCTATCTTCCAGCTCCCTCGTGGAACTTCTACTAGAAGCTTGCATCTCTCTATTAAGGACTACCCTGTCTTCCCGGCCACAGAGCTTGGCTCTTGGGTCAGAGTAAGGGACTCCCTTTTCAGTTCTCTGATTAGGATCTTGTCGAGTACCTTCGACGGTATGGCTCCCCCAAGACAAGTGTTATCTGGGAGAAATGGCCTGGAGGCTATGACTTCTGTAATGGCACCAGGAAGATCAAATTGGAAATTACCAAACCCAACCCAGAAAACATCACCATAGCCAACTTCAAGATAAGAATTCACTATTCGGGCATTACCCGAAAGTGTTTTCTTTGCCGCGGAGAGGAACACCTGATAGCCGAATGTTCTGCCTCGCAAGCTCCACCCCCGATCCACCAGGGAAGTGGAAACAAGACTCCGTCTTCCAAGAGGGAACGGCCAATTGAAGAAACCACGCCCAGAGAGAACTTAATTGGACAGTCAGAAAGCCAAAAAGAAGTGAGGAAGAAGCATACGAATGCTTCTAAGGAAACAGCACAGGTACAGGTTGCCGCGAAAGTGCTGACCGCATATACGGTGGGCCGGATTAGACAACCCAAAGAATTGTCAGATGAAGAGCCCTGGAGTGAAGCGGAAAACTCAACGGCCCTCATACTCGGATCCAGCCCCGAAGTAACCAAGTCTACTAGGAGGAACGACGTGACCCCTGCCAAAAAGAAGAAAATGGAAAAACAAAAGACCATCTCAGCCGACAATCGCCAGCGCACTAAACAACTTGCAGATACCGAATAGACTACTGCAGCTAGAAAGAACATCAGGGCTCGAGCCATCGCCGATGACCGAGCGGAACCCAACATCGGTGTTTCCTTGACGCCAAAGAAATAGACCCCGTCTACTTTCTCGGCCAGATGTCCTGGCAATGTCAGCTCCTGTCGTACTATGTTTTTAATATTGGAATTGGACTTTGGAAAACGGATTTCTGAACTTGTTTAGCCGGACACTCTCAAAGAAAACTTGTAATTTACCGGCAAATAGTGATGACCAACCAGACGCCGGATAGTAGACGCTGCCACGCCTAGGCCACCGCCACACCCACGGAACACCACCACTTGGTAACTATCCTCTCATTGGCTGAAATTCCACTTACTTTTCTAAAACAGCCGATCACCCCAAACTCCTTCTAAAACCTCTCCTACCCAAATTCCCCACCAAAAGTATAACTTTCTCTTTCACCTTGACTCTAACTCAAACTCGCTCACTTTTTGAGCCTCTTGCTATCACTCCTCCAAACTAATATATTTTTGTTTGTTTTTACGGCTCAAAGACTACAGTGGTCATGCTGCGCCGGGACCTACTGTTTTCCGAGGAATCCGAACCTCTTAAGGCCTGGGGAACCAAACCCCGGACTACAGTGAGCAGTGCGATCTTTATGAGATCTCTGAGTAAGCGTTCTTTTTGCACTGCTGGGAGTCGAACCCGGATTAGCCGCGCAATAGGAGAACGCGTTACCACACTGCGCCACCGCAGGGCACTAATATTTTCCACTACCACTAAATGGTTTTTCAGGATTAGGAAAAGGAATTTATTTTTTTTTTTTTTAATTTGATGTTTTTTGGCACAATGGGCATGTTCTTATTCCCCACAAGCACACATTGGTGCTTTTTTGTAGGTGCCACAGCCTCAACCATATGCTTATAAAGAAAAAGAGAGCGTGAGAGTGTCGCAATATTTGCACGTAAATTTGAAAGTGTTCGGCGTGTTATTCACGGCGTTAAAACGTTTTCATTGAGACACTTTGGTGTTGATTAACTCCCTACTTAGCAAAATAGTGTTATAATAGTTAACATAAATATTGTAAATATGGAGACTGTTATCAATATTCTAGCCGGTATTTTAAACTTAGCTATTGAAAAATACGGAACAGACCCATCTGCGACAACAAGAATAATTACACGAAAGTTGGAGATTATTACCTACATTTAAAGAAATGATATTAAATAGAGCAATTATTGAGAATGAAGTAACGATAGATTTTGAGAACGATGGTAATGTACACAATAACAACATAGATTTGTTTCTAATGGCGCTAACAGCTCTGTAAATAACACTTTTGATAAAGAAAAGCGCAAAGATTATACATATGATAATAAATTTTGCCGCGAAAGTCGTACTTTGGAAAAAATGAGAAACACTGTGAGCTTTCGCAATTCCTGTAAAAGAAAGAAACCTCACCAGACCCAAAGGCGTTGTTAAAAAGTAGTGAATTATAAAACAGTAAGTCGGTTAAAAAATATATTACCGAATTTGGGACAAATAGAAAGAAATATAAATTAATTCAATGCACACTGTTAGAAAAATTCAAACACACTAGGTGTAAACACACAGATACAGATTGAAAGAGATAGGCTTATCATAAAGAAAAGGGTTTAAACATTAGGAACTGTATGATTTCAAAGAGTTTTATATACAGAATAAAAATATGAGTATATATTCTCGTAAAGTTACGAAACATACAACCTTAGCTAAAAATGAAAACGAAGAAGCTGTTAAAAACACAGCAATTGAATTCGTTTTATCATCACGTAATGCATTTGCACATTACTCAAAGAGTCAAATATTTAATTCTGATCAGAGTGGTTTTGCATATTTCATACCAAATAAGAGAACATTATCTCACAAAACTGAAAAAAGAACCCAACTTTAGTTTCGTCAGCGTTCTCTGTGATTCACTCACACACTGTTATGTCCTTACTATCAACGGATGGAGAAATAAAAGGTAAATTGTTGTTACGTTTGAGCATATCAACTGTATCTTTTGAGTCACAATTACACCATTATATGTTCCGTGCCATTAATGTTTGCACCACATACATGAAATCTGATAAAATGAGCAAAGAAATCATGAAAGAGTGAGTTTCTTGTGCTATATTAAATTTTTGGATTGGATCAATCGTTCCATCTACACATAGTGACCTACAGAATAATCCCATGGGACTTCAAGCCCCTTCAAACACAACAGCACTAATTCAACCTTCAGATGTTTACTTTCTCCGGCAGTACAAATTTTTCGTTGAAAAAAGTATAAACCATGTCACTTTAAATAAAGTCGTAATGAATTTAACAGAACGCAATGAAACAATAAAAATTATTCATTGGTTTGTAATTAAATCCAGTCCGAGAAATACAAACCTATGCTATACTATACCCCTGGTCAGCTTACAATTATACTGATGTTACTGTTGCGTCATCTTATAATATTTTAGCTACATCATTTCAAGTTGATCGCCAAGTACGTGATTTTAGTGAATGCAGAGATTTTCTTTTCTTTTCTAAAGTGTACCCACTGTAGCATTTGTATTTTATGTATTTTTACGTTTTTACGCATACCTAAATGCTTAGAATAAATTTTCAAGGGGGTTAGTCCCATAGTTATGGCAATGGAGGGGGAGCACTAAAAATCCTTGTGCCCAAGGCGCCTCGTACCCTAAATCCGGCACTGCCTCTGCGTGTGTTAAAAGATTTATGAGATTAAGAGTTTCGAAGAAGAATAAGAACCCAATCATCACCCATTGGTATATTTTTTTAAGTGAACGTAGTAGGAAGCATTCGTTTCTGGGTTTATCATTTTAGAGTACCTTTCTTTGTAATTACAACGAAAGAGGGGGCTTTAAAATTTATATGAAGTTAATAGACCTCCAATAATTTGGGCCAGTTTACATGCAGTCGGAATATATTTGCAATCACTTATATTTCAAGACATGAAATTAGGTTACACCTTCGAGCTATTACAATATACACACCTACATGTCAACCTGGTCTTAACCTATATATTTTAGATATGAATTGTTTGTTTAGTCTGAATTATATCAGTATTTGTCCTATTTTTTACGCCAAAGGGTAATGTTCCCAATTGAAAGTGGAGAAAGTCTACATGGAGCTCATTATCACATTGTTTCGAATGCTCTCAAATTGTGATAAGGCGTTGTTGTTGTTGTTTTGCAGGTCAATCCTTTCTCATGAAAATGGCAATGATATTCTGTTCTAGAAGTTGATAACTATTTTATCAAAGCTGGTTGTTAGATAAACAAAATATTGAAAGAACGCATTAAAATGGATTACGTTTTGAAATTTGAATGACATTTTTGGATTAATAGAAATAATATTGATTTGCTTCAGACCATACGTTACGTTTACATGCCACAATTATTCATTGCATAGTTACATCTATTTAAATGTGATTAACATCATGTATATATTAATCCAGAGTAGACATAATTAACTTCAGTTTATTTAACATTATACATAACATGCAAGTAATAATTCTATACGTTACATTTTCTGTTTAAAATTATCATTTAATTTATTTGCCAATAACGTAACTTAATCTGGAGCTGAAACCGGTCCATAGTAAATACAATCAAGGTGTATAAACAATCTCTAGCCCCCAAACCTACCCATCTTGGACATTTTGCTTTTGTGTAAAATAATGCCATTCCTGTGTTCTTTTTCCTTCCTCTTTATTCTTATTTTGTTCTATTAAAATGGAATTAGGTTATAAAAAAATAAGTCATCTCTTCTCCATTATTATAATTTTTATCCATTTACGCCTACTATGATAATATTCTTTCCCATAGTCCTCTAATAGCCATTCTTTTAATTTTTATTTAAACTCATTTTTATTATTCACCGATTTTTATCCTTTTTGGAATTTTATTCCACATGTTTGACCCTTTATATGTCATGCAATCACGCTTTGACTCATCAGTTGATGAAAAAGATTTAGAGAAAAGAAATGAGCAGATTATTCTAATTCTGGTTTCAATGATGTTTCGATGGGATGTGCTGTTCTGCATACATAGTTTCTGCAAACACAGATTCTTATCCCATCACCGAAGTTGAGCAGCTTAGAATGCGGACAATTTTTGGGGGATGACTGTGTAATGGTGCACTGCCAGTCGCCTAACATGTTGCCTCTGTTGTCAACGGACGAATGACAACTATTCGCAATTATCTGATATCTTCACTGTTGGATATCAGGTAGTCGTAGGACCAAATAGTGTGAGTGGAAATAATTTGGCGCAAGAAGACACTATCTGTCTTCGCGTCATAATAATTAATGTGACGTTATTGGTTACCGGTAAAATGGCGACGACCATTGGAATATTGGTAACATGATAACTTACTACCGATTCTGATGTAATCGTAGATCTCGTTCGACGTAATCGTAATCGTAGATCTCGTCCAACGTTGTCGTAATCGTAGAAGATATGCTGTAAATGGCTAAACGGTAGATTATGATGAGACGAAATGCAATATTCAGAATTTTTATTGGCACAGGATAACTTCGTAATATAGCAGCAATTACATACAGATTAGAACTTGCGACGCTAAGCAGCGGACAGAAATACGTCTCAATCGTTTGGAGTCTAGTAGCAGAGCAATCTCGAAAACTTGAGAACAGATATATTTTTGGGGGACGATCAGGTTGTCGGCAGAAGGCGATTAGTTAAAAATTGCTGAGTAACCGTGACGTACGTGTTCTTGCCCCGAGGTAATACAAGGCAATATAACTTAATTGGAAAGGCACCGATGAGGCATGGGAAACGAAGTGGTTTTAGCGTGGGATATTTCTAACAAAGAAACTGCTTTAAAAAAGAATAATTTATATGGAAATAATATTTTAAATTTATTATATATTTATACTGTGCCAAGTTGATTTTGTCGCTAATTAATATAAATTAGTCGCAAATGTAACTAACTAACTGGGCGTGGGAGTAGAAAAAAAGATTTATGATTGAGTATAATTAGTAGCTTTTGGATGGAATTAAACAACGAATTTGTTTTCTTCATTGGGCAATTATGGGATGTGTGAACAAATATAATACGATGTAAATTAGTGGCGTAACAAATGGGTGATAAGGGATGGCTTTGCCTTTCCTGGAAAAAAAAATTAGCCTTCTAGAAAAATAAAAAATACAAAAGAATATAAGGAGCATTGGTATATATAGATAATAGTCACCTCCTCTAGAACTCGAGATTAGTTAATCTAATGGTGCTCAGGGGCGGACATAGACTTTCATTTTGGAGGGGTCAAGGACAGAATTTGCCATGGTCTTGGAATAACACCCTTCATTTATCATAAAAGTTGGAATTTTTTACAGTGAAAACAATATATTTTCGGGGGGAACATGACTCCTGTGATCTTCCCTGTGTCCACCCCCGATGGTGCTAATATTCAAAATCTCATTTTTTGTGAAAAACGATGTTTTGGAAACCGTTTCACCTAATCAGTCTTCTTACTATAAACAAGCGAAGGATAATTGCCGTTTAATACTACTCTGTTTAAAATTTACGACATCTATTCTTCTCGGCAAAAATTTTCCGATGGTGATAATATATAAATTCAGGGCTCGTTCAATACATTTATAAATGCTGCTTAATTAAAGATTTTAGAAATGTCGATTTCGACATACATATTCTTTGGCAATCACTCACCGTTACCAGTTTGTGCTACGATGAAATTTTTAGTTCGATATTACTGAATATACACTTTTTTTTATAGTATTGGCGTAAGCGTGACTTGGGGGTAGTTAAGAGCGGCTTAGCTCCCTGGAAAAACAAAACGAAAACTATAAATGAATATCTCGTGCGTGAAGCATTGATGTCGCTGCTATAGTTTCCAAAACTTCGTGAATAGTCACGCCAATAAGTGTGTGTGGTATGCTGATAGTTTATTCCATCTTTGTTTTTATCGAAAAAAAAAAAGAAGAAACTATCACCACACAATAGAAACGGAAGTAAATCAGAATGGATTCTGCTTGTTGATTTGCTCGAAACAAAAGCACAATTATTTACATAAATTATCACATAGGTTGGTTGATTGGATTTTAACGGTGCAAGGACAACAGGAGACACGCTGTGCGAAGAAAGTTACATAGGTAAAATGTAATTTTTCTTTTGACTAAAAAGATTCGGAAAGGTAAGTGAAAATTTCTCATTGGATTTGTATAGATTTTATTCCCCAATCTTCTCCTTTTAAAACGGGCAAGACCGTTTGAGAAGATCGTTTGAGTTTTAGGGCGCAAGGGCAGTAAAGCTCACGTTGCGCCGGGACCTACAGTTTTCGGAGGAATCTGAACCTCTGGCACCAAATCCCGGGCAGAAAAATGTTACACGCTCTACGATGTCATTGGTTTTTCCTAGGAATTCGAACCTCATACGGGACCTAAGAAACTAATCCCTAGGCTGGTGAATAGTTGAATAGTTAAATTCGGAAATTTTTTCTCATCATAGCCGACGACGTGGTAATATTAGATGGTAAATTGCTCGTAAAGAATGATTTCACTTCAATATTACTCTAGTCCCGCTTTTCAGATGTTCGCTTTTATAATATCGACTTGGTTTAAAAAGCAGTCCAGGCACTGCCCCATTTCAAAATTTGTCTGTAGTGAAGCTTTATATGCGCTCGTAGAGGGGAGGATGATCGGTCGCCTGTAGCTCAGTTGGAAGAGCACTTTGCTGGATACCAAGAAGTCGTGTGTTCTGTTCCCACCAGCACAGTGAAATCTGTCTTTTCTTTTCTTTGCGAATTAATGATTAGTTAGTTGGTAAACTTTTTTTAGTACCATAGGACGTCGAATCCGGATTAAGGACTTCGTTATGTGAACGCGCTATTATTGCGCCACTCCAGTGCCACCTTTGACAAAAGGTATGTGCCAAAAGGAAGTCAGGCTTCAAAGATATTATTAGACAGAAGTGGCCCGGTTGTATTGTTTGTGGTGGTTATAGCGTTGGGGCGTAAAACGAAGTCACTGGCTTGAATAACGCCCCAACAGCGTCGTAATGGTACCGCGTTTGTTTATTGTGCCGTTAACCTGGGTTCGATTCCAATGGTACCGTAGAGCACGTGTTGTTTGTCTGCCCACCGTAGTTTGTGTTTTGGTTTCTTAAGCGGTGGAGGTTCGGATTCCTCGGACAGCTTTAATTTCTGGCGCCGAATGACCTTAGATGTCCGTGTTCCGTAAAGTAAAGCAAACTGGTTCGAATCCGGTATAATCGCCTTACTTACTTCCCGATATTTGTTGTTTGTATTTTTATGGCGCAAGGACAACAATGGTCATTCTGCGCCAAGCAAGATAAGCCCGATATTCCCATGAGTCGAAATAAGGCTCTGGATTAGAATTGGAGCATTGGACTTGTTCGTGAAGGTCAAAATAATTAAAATCCGCTTGAATCATACAAAATGTCAGCCAAATTAGACGGTATTTATCAACAGGCGAATCTACCTAGTACAGTGGTTCGCAACCGCGAACTGGTCTGAGGAATCGTCGCAACTATTTTTAATTGCAATTATTTTTATAAGGAATGTCATACTGTTTCCAACGCTTTTATATTTCAACATGGCTACACACATTGCAATGTTCTACGAGGGCGAATCAGAAAGTCTTTGCCCCTATTTTTTATTAGCCAAAATAAGGTACATACAGGTAATTACAAATATACGTACTATTCTACGTACCTTACACTATTTTTCCACATAGTCCCCACACCGGTTCAGACATTTGTCCCATCGCAGCACTAAATTTGAGATGCCCCTGTGGTAGAATTCGTCCGGCTGACTGTGGAACCACCGTCGGACTGCTGTCTTGGCTTCATCGTTGCACGTGAATCGCTGTCCTGCCAGGAACTTCTTCAGCGGACCGAAAACGTGGAAATCACTAGGGGCGAGGTCCGGACTGTATGCAATCAGAACCGCCGACAAGCTCCGGTCATTTCACTGGGAGAGTCTGGACCACCCACCATACAGTCCGGACCTCGCCCCTAGTGATTTCCACGTTTTCGGTCCGCTGAAGAAGTTCCTGGCAGGACAGCGATTCACGTGCAACGATGAAGCCAAGACAGCAGTCCGACGGTGGTTCCACAGTCAGCCGGATGAATTCTACCACAGGGGCATCTTAAATTTAGTGCTGCGATGGGACAAATATCTGAACCGGTGTGGGGACTATGTGGAAAAATAGTGTAAGGTACGTATAGTTGTAATTACCTGTAGGTACCTTATTTTGGTTAATAAAAAATAGGGGCAAAGACTTTCTGATTCGCCCTCGTACTAATGGTTGCCAACTTTATATCTATAATATACATTAATATATATAATATAATATATATAATACATATACATATATAATTAATATAGTATATATATATATATATATATATATATATATATATATATATAATAATATAATATAATTATACATAATGTGTTTTCTTTATTCTGTTAAAAAAATGCTTTTATTATGAAAATATGGCGGCGGCGGACAAAGAGGGGGGTCGCGGATTACTTGGTTACTATAAAAATGGGTCGCGGCTTGAAAATGGTTGGGAACCACTGACCTAGTAGGATCAACGTTCGTATCTAAATAAATATCAGATTCACAATAAAAGCTCACACACTAGTCTTCTCTCTGAAGTATGAACAACAAGAGAATAAAAACCCATTTCATAATGGTAAATGGCTACAGTTTCCTGGCCAAGTCGAAATCTACGACGTATTATAATTTCGGTCACACTACTTTTGGCCAAAAAATTAGAGCATTTGTTTAACACTTCAGAGAATCTACCAAATTTTTTTTAATCCAAGGAAAAATACGGTTTACAGCAAATTATTGAAGAACTATCAGTTTAATTCTGAAGGTTAAGGATCGCTAAATTTGGGACACTTTGGCAAAACACATTGAAAGTTCACGTAAAATCATAAGAAATATTCTGTAATTTTTAGAAATACACTTCCATCAAAACTTAAAACTAATTAATAATGAAATATTGCAAGCACAGAATCTCGCTACCAGAAACTTAGTTTCTATAAAAGTGTCAACGTAGAGTTTCCAAAATTATTTAGGGCGGGAAGGGGTCAAGCATACATTACATACATCTATGCATTTCAATATATGCGAAATTTCAATTTATTTAAAATTATTGGGGGCTCGAGCCCCACGGGCCCATATAACTCTTCGCCTATGCGCGTAAGTAGAATATTAATTCTTGAATAATCAAGCAAATTGGGATAATAGTGATTAAAACTTGTACAATTAAAAATGGAAATTTATTATTTTTTGTATTTGGTACGAAAATTAAACTATAAAAAAAAGAACTCAGAATGCAAATGTCGAATTCATTTATTTTTATATTGCATTTGCTATTTTTTACTTTGATTGTGTACACTCATATATAAATAACAAGGAATTTTTGTACTTACTTGAGGCATCGTTGGAATTTAAAATACGAATGCACTGGTAAAATATTGTGGCTCTGCCGAAAGAACAGAATCGGCGCTTACGGCAAACGGTATCGTTAAAAGTAAGTTCCCTCAAACCAAATAAGTCTTTAAAAAGCACTTCACGATATCTGCTCACCTGGTGCGGACAACCTCTTCTTTAGATTAGATACCATTTTTATATTTCCTGTTTGCACTAATAACAAAAGGTGAGAACGATGCCGTCATTCAAGAGTCATATATTGACAATAAATTGTGGTGGAATTTTTACGACATGATTGGTAACATGTATGCGAAGGAAAGAAGAGGTTTACGCAGATATTGATGACGAAATTACCACTGAAGCGCATAAGATATCCAAGGAATTTAAGAAATTATACTTTTTTTGAAAAAGGGAGCATGAAATTTAGCTCTTTTTTTGTGATCTTTGGATTTTAGTGCTTTACTAGAATAATATTTAGTATTTTTTAATGATTACTGCTTTTGAGAATTAAGTAACTTAAAAAAAATATTCACAATTTTTCTTCAGTAAAATTCAGCAACTTCGAAGATTAAGTTTTATTGTTTCTTAGAACCACATGTGACATTTTTTAAGAATAAGTATTTTTTATTGATAATTGCAATATACTTTTTTGGAAAAGTATCCTATTAAATTGTTTTCCGGTATCGCATTTTTATGAATTCTGCATCATATTTGTGGGTTTTTAAGTCCTTAGGTCACCCTATAGTATTCTTCAAAGTATGGTATTGAAATCCAAAAAGGCGTTCAAGTTTATTGTCATCTACACGAACGATTCCTCATTCAGATGTTAGTTTCTTTGTAATCTAGTTATGGTAAATACCCACTTAATAATTTATATATTTACTCATCGGCGAGGCATATTTACTGAATGCATGCCTCTGGTTTAGGATTAACCTGAAATTATGCCTAGACGACATTTAACATTGATAATGGAAACAGGATTTCTGGCATGTTTTAATTAGGCTGCTCGATGTGAATTCAGGAGTTTCGCAAAACGCAGGAAGTCGGCCACAGACAAGAATTATGTAGCATGGAATTGTTGCAAACCGATAGAAGTGCGGACGCCAGAAGATGACCACCACGTGGCAAGATTGCTACTTATCAGTAACTGCTCCATGAAGGTCTAGTATTACCAATAGTCAACTTCAAAGATCACATCGAATTGCTTCTGGTGTCACAGTATGTAGGCAAAAGGTGGGGAATCCGTCTTTATGAGCACGGACTAAGAGCAAGGAGGCCATTACTACCTACGACATCAGCTCATCGTCGTCAAAGATGTTTCCTAAGTTTGAAGACGGGTCTTTTGGCGACATTATATGTGCAGCTTGCCGATCCTCATCAGGCGCAACTTATGATACAGCATTCGCGTTCCGGATTTACTCTGCATGTGTCCTCATCAAGTATGAAAATAAAGAGAAACACACACGAGATTCGCCTGTGTGAAGTACATGATGCAGCTTTGTATTTCATGATACGTATTACTGTACTTAGTCACGTCTCTCACAATGGTGAGTTGGTGTCATAGAACTTGATGTATATATAAAAAAATTATTTTTAATTTCATTTATTTGAATATTTATTTTCATAAAGTTTTGATAATTCTTTCTTAATTTACTCATTGATTTTATTCTAGCTTGGCTGTTTATTAATCTTCAAAACATGACTTAAATTACAAAATAACTTGGTGAATTTTGTTGATGAGACAGCTCTCCAGTTCAGTGGTTACGCTCAGCATCTTCAGACTTCTTGGGTTCGATTCTCATTAAACTTGGCTGTGTGAAAGTGCCCCATAGTTCGGAGTTCATGCCAAGCTATCGGTCCCATCTTAGATGATTAATAGCATAGTGTTGGGACATAATATATACAAACGAACCAAAGAAAAGACGATGACACTAAACTTTACGCAACAGAATACACATAGCAACAACTTTTTCGCAATCCAAATAGGCTTCAAGTGTGTTTTTTTACATCAAGAGAAGGTTAATGGGTTGAAAAAACACGTTTTGACGTTTAATACGATGATAGAAGGGAAATTATCTTTCTTTGTCCCTGAAACAACTCTCCTAAATGACAAGCAATCATCCCGATAGTGCCATTATTTACCTTGATGCGCATGGCAACCGAGTAGGGGATGGAGGAGAACTGCTTTCTCACTCGCGTCAGAAGAGTAATCAGAACGATAATAAATTTGAAGTAGATCAACCCGGTGTGCACAGGTTAATAATACATGATAAGAGAAGTTTGGGATGTTTTTTTGTCAAGCTCCCACGTGTCGAAGAAGTTTTATATGGGATCCTGGATTGGAGTACCCTTTCAAGACGATATCGTAACTTAGCTGAAAGTGTTTTATGATATGCGTTAAGATATGCGATAAGATATGAGAGTCAATTAATGAAAATAACGGAATTTTTGTGCTATATTCTATGTTTTAATACGATTTTGTAAATATTTTTCTAAAATAGATATGACTGAATGAAAGGTATCTTTATTTTTATATTATTTTCATATTAATATGATTCCCACTCTATCCGTCTCTTCAAACTGAACGAGAAAGATAGGCCAATCAGTTTAATAGCTAAAAGAAAATATTGATTTGCTTATTGCGCAAAAAATTTAGAAGAATTCGTTTTATGTCATTAAAAGCAGACAGATAGACACCTCCATACACAGAAAAACTTTTACGATAAAAAAAAAAAAATTTCCAAAACACGAAATGTTGTTAACCAATTTCCATTGGAAAATTGAAAGGAAGGACGTGAATACGTACAGCTCGTTAATAATAATAATACTTCGTTTAAATCAAACAACAATATCAATCAACGTTTATTGGCGTAGTGATACATATAAATACTTTGTTTATTAAATGTTAGGCGCATTCAAAACTGAATACTATTATATGCATATTACATGCACATATGCTACCTATACAGACTTTATTCCCAAATTTTAAAATTTTAAATTCCAAAATGGATTTAGCGAGAAACGAATATAACGAGCACTTTCGCACTCCCAACTTTGTGTATATCTTTAGTGTATACGATCCCATTAGGGGCGGACGCAACTTTCATTTTTGGGAGGGACAGAATTTGCCATGGTCTTGGAATAACACCCTTCATTTATCATGAAAGTTGGAATTTTTTACAGTGAAAAAATATATTTTGGGGGTCATAACTCCTTTGACCTCCATCCTGTGTCCGTCCTCGGGTCCTACTGTATTTTATTACATCTTGAAACCCACACGAGCTGCAGCTCGAATTCAGAGATGTAAGTATATATAAATTAGAAAATCACATCCAAACGTAAAAGAAAAGACTACAAGACATGAACTTTGAATTTCTCCATTATACGTATGCTGCCATTATACACATATAATATATATTTTTACATTATATACATATACACATATAATGGAGTAGTATATAGTATTATACTACTCCATTATACGTATACTGCCGGCGCAGTATAGCCCAGATGCTCTTGCGCCATAAAAAAAGCCAAACAATCAATCAATCTGTCCACTGAGCTGCGGTCTAAAATATAAATGTTTTCCCTTGCGTATGCGTGTTTATATAAACCTCAATAAGAGAGAAGTTAAATGTAGACAGAGCCGTAGCCAGGATGGAGCTAGAGGGGGGCTGAGCCCCCCGGACAATATTTTTTCTTAAAATTTTTTTGTAGAATTTCGTATTAAATTTTTTGTATTGTATAAAATTGTGCATGACAATGCAAATTGTTCTTTGACGTTGAAAATGTATTCGAAATAGCTTTTTACTGTACGTCTTGTGCACATAATGTTTCTTTTATAGGACTTGGAGTCTTCATCTGCTTTATGATAAAGATAGGGAAAATTATTAGGAGGTTACTCAGAGATCTCGTAAAAGATCGCACTGCTCACTGTAGTCCGGGGTTGGTTCCCTAGGCCTTAAGAGGTTCGGATTCCTCGGAAAACAGTAGGTCCCAGCGCAGCATGACCATTGTAGTCTTAAGCCGTAAAACCACAAAACAAACAAGAACTAAAATTTATAAGTTTGTGCAAAATACTTACTGTTTGTTAACGTTAAATATATTATTAGTCTACTTATATGTATATTTAGTTTTATTAAATATGTTAATAAAACATATCAAAACATTTAAGAATTTTAAGCCCCCCCCCGTAGCTTTTAGAGCCCCCTATAATAAGCGTCTAGCTACGGGCTCGAGCGCAGAATGTAGCTCAGTTTTGGTAGAGCATCCAACATGTAATGGGGAGGTCACTTATGTAATGGGATGGTCCAGTACTTTTTTCCTTTCTTTCATCTTTGTATTCGATTTCCATATTTTTATATACACGGTGTTACCTCTGTTTAAGGGACGTTTTTTCCGGTTCCCAGTTCCTTTGAATGGGGCCACATGTACCTCTGTATAACGGACACCCTTATTTAAGGTACAAAATATTCTGTACCGTGCGTGTCTCTTATTGGGAGGTAAAGCTGTATGCAGTGAAACCTCCCTAAGGCGATCACCGTCGGTTCTGTGAAAAAGCGGTCGCTTAGGGAGGTGTTCATTGGGTCTATGGGAGGGGAAGAAATTAGTTTCCCCGGAAAAGTGATCACTAAGGGAGGTGGTCACTGAATAGAGGCGGTCGTTAAGAGGGGTTGGTCTTACTGTATATATAATATATATTGGAAACTGAATAATTTACATCATCTTGAGTGACGACAGGGTTTGATATCGATAAAGTTCAACAAATTTCCAGTTGAACTTTGTAAAATTTACCCAAATTTTTAAGCTCTAATTTAAGGCTCAAATGGGGCAGAGGTTAAAGCATTATCTTGCCATATACTCAACGTCGATCATTGGAGAAGAAAAAAAAAATCATTATCTTTAATTTTACTCAGAAGATAAGAGAGTTCACATATTTTTATTCACAGGTGTTTAGCTCTCAAGATAATGTATCTCATATCTATATTAGATGTTATACAATTTCTTGAAGAAAGCAAATACGCTATTAAGACGCATATTTGATTCTGTGATATACCAAAGACTCCTTTCGCTGTACGCTTTATAAAACTATTTGAAATATACATGTCATGTTTTAAAATTTTTACATAAGAATACAATTTTAATATATATATATATCATAAAAGTAAATGTTAGAATAAAGAAGAATATGTATTAAATATGGAAAAGGACTATGACACTATTACTTACATCAAACTATATGCGAGGTGGAGGGGGCGTAAAAAAAAGACAATAGTAAACAATAAAATAAAATTATCAACGAAGAGCGCGCATGCGTCACTAACGCGTCGTTATAAATCGTAAAATTGCAGTGTGCTATACAGTGGGGCTATTTTTCATAAACTTGTTTATTTATTTATACTTTTACTACACATGAATGTCTATTTTATAATTTTAATATGATGTACATACGCTTATGTATGGTGGTGTTGGTGCATGGAATCCTGTATATGCATGTTCTAGAGTATGGGCTTTTATTATTTTATATAGTATGCAGATTTATATATATATATATGTAGTCAGAAAAGCAAACAGGGATTTTGTGCGGTCCCTGATGAAGAACAGAAGAATTCTTGGTATTGTTTAATCTTTTACTCCCCGTTCACCTTTTACTACTACAATTTCTGTTTTTATTCTAAGCTGTTTCCAATACTTAAATTTACTTGGTTTTACTACGTGTGTGATATTTCTTTACAACTTCAACTTTGTCTAGTTAATATACATTTAAATATGTATAAGTTAATATACATTTATATACTTTTATTTAAATTAAATTATTTTATAACTTATTGGAATAGTGATGCTTTGCAGGATGAAATTATGATAAACCACGGAAGCTAAGTCTGTAGGAAAAAATTGTCTTTATCGTGGATTCCTATTTTTTGCAACAGTATGTTTAAATATTCTGTAAAAATTGCAAGAACGGACCAAAAAGCTGCCAGAAAATAGGAAAAATACTTACAACAATACATATGTAGAATACTGGGACAGGAAAAAGAAAGTTTCTCCTAATGATAATGAAGAGGAAAGGGAAATTAGATCGCTATATGCAGAAGAAAATGAAGATAAAGATAAATAGGATGTACGATGAAAGCATAAAGAGGAAAATAGTTACAAGAATTTAGTACCAACAACGAGTGGACTAGATGAAAAAATTTGATACTAATATTAAAAAAATATATGTGACGCAAAAGAAAAAGTTGAACTAAGTGAGAAGGAGAAATGGTTCGAAAGAAACCTTGATAAAGCGCTTAAAGAAATAATATTGAATTGTAGAACAATAAATAGACGAAACAAGCAAAAACGTATCAACCCATTTGTGGCAGAAAAAAAATTAGCTGTCAAATTTAGATTAAAAAACAACGATATTGGGTAAGATATTATTTAATGAAATGAGTGAACATATTAATAACTATATGTCTGAAACAATGAGTAAGTTGAATCAAATTACAGAAAATTACAGAAAAAAGAGCACTGTATTCAAAGCATTATTTGTGTCAGGGAAAAAGTCGCTGGCAGATTTAGGAACGGAATTCGAGGAAAACTACGAAATATTAGACAATTCATTGCTCATTTTGCCTTAAGTAACATACCTTGTTTATTATAGCATGGCCTGGGCTGTCCCCATGCTATGAACACAATCAAGTACCATTATATCTCTATAGAGTAAATTTCTATTTACACATCCTTTAATAAACTATTCAGATGAATGACATGCGACGATTTAAAAATGTGATGATACTCTAATGCAATGCCAACGTCTTATAGTGGTTAAAGTATGTATAAATTAACTTATACTAATATAATTTAATAATAAATTATCATCCTACGTAATAAATAAAATTAATCGCATTTAAATATGACTTTGAAGATTCGTTCGATCGTTATTTTACCATAATCTTGAAAATCTCCTTACTTTGTATGACGTATATTTCCATATTTCTAATCGATGAATGAATGTTTAATGAAATTTATATAAATAAATATTCAAGCCAGAGCTGATATGTTTATCTAACGAGGGAATCCCCCAACGTTCCCGACGGGGATTGGAACCAAGGTAGACGCGTTCGAAAGGTCTCAAAATGTTATTAGACACATGTCCAAGTTTTTTTTCAGAATGGCCCTATATTTCGGAGATATGGCCCCGCAAAATCCGAAAACAGCCATATCACAGACCTTGATATCTCGTGATTCTGTGAATGGATTTTAATTATCTGCGGCGTTTAAACCAGAATATCGAAAATTACTTGATACGTATTTCAGCAATTTTCCAGTAAAACACAAAATTTTGAAATATTAACCTTCAAATATTTCGGCAAAACGAAAAATAATCAACTCCTGTTTGGTGGATTTTCAGCAAAACCCCACATTTAAAATATTAAGCTTTAATGGTTCAAAAACGGGATATTTTACTTATTGTGTATTTATTATCTACCCATAACCCAGAGCTCGGTTATTTGAAATAAATCACGCCGCATGAAGGAGCGGTTGGTTTTTGTATGTCTTGTGAATTTTTTTTTTTTAAAGTTCAGAGATACACTCATTCACTGCCATCGATAATTGAAGCTCGTGTTCGTACTAAACATTATTCTGACTTGCAATCAAAGTCTTTGGTTTTCACTTAGATTAATCACTGAATATAAAGTAAGGTCCTTAATATCACATTTTGCTTCAACTCTTTCCTCATCCTCAATAAAATTGAGAGAGGAAATTAAAATTTCAAGTTTTTTAAAAAGCACGAAAGCTAAACATTTTTCTTCTTGAACAATTTCATTTGCATTACTTTCAAAAATTGAATACGAGGATTTAACAATGTATTTAAAATAGGGAAGAACATTGAAGAGATTAATATCGATATTCATAATTTCAAATTACTGAAAATAACAAAAATTTTAAATGCATGTCCTTTCAAAGCCCTATTAACTATCAAATAATAAAATCATCAAATCAATAAAAAATCATAATTGGTTTAAATCTAATTTGATTTTTGAAATTGATGAACGCATGATTAATTTCTTTCATATTTTAAAATTAATATTAATAATATTTAGGAAGGTGACCCGGTATAATACTCGCAGTACGATTGACGGAACGAAATCTAACAAATAAAATCAGTTTTATTTCTATACTTAATATAATAATTGCTCAAATACGTCTCAACTCGTTTTGCTATATTTTCAAACAATTTTTCTCTTTAAACTTGTTTTGAATTCATTTATCGGAGGGGAAAATAACAATTATTATGCTCGCTTAAACGGCCAGAAAAGCCTACGTGATTTGTTTTAAATGTATTAGTAAAAAATATTATAACATGCTTTATAACTATTTTAAACTTTTAAATTCATTTCTTATTTACAGGCAGCAAAACTGCTCTGTACGTTAATACATATCTAGCAAGCGAACCTATCTGGATTTCGAAATAACTGCGTTGAAACGTTCATTTTCAATGAGGGCTTTTACTGAAAAACCGCCAAGCAAGGGTTGATTATTTTTCGTTTTACCAAAAGATTTGAAGGTTAATATTTCAAAATTTTGAGTTACATTGGAAAATTGCTGGAACACGTATCAAGTAATTTTCGATAACCTGTTTTAAAATCCGCAGATCATTAAAATCCATCCATGGAATCATGAGATATCAAGGTCTGTATTATGGCTGTTTTCGGAATTTGGGTGGCCATATCTCCGAAATATAAAGCTACTCTGAAAAAAGCGTAGACATGAGTCAAATAACTTTTTAAAACGTTTCGAACGCGCCTACTTTGGCCCCAATACCCGTCGAGCACGTTTGGCGGGGTTCCTTCGTAAGTAATAGATTTAAGCGAAGTAATATTAGCAATCGAATCACTCGAAGTCATCTTAAAAGAAAAAAAGCGGAAATTTCAGACACCTGTAATCCGATCAATAAACTGTTATGTCTTCTTCATGTTATTAATTTTTTTGTTCTGACCCTTGAAGACGAAAATTGTTGACTATCCTTTTAGCGGAATTGCTATGTACACAAAGATAGAATATTGCCATATTAACAATGTCAACACAGATTCATCAAGTCTTTCATTGGAAGCTATTATTAAAATGGGGCTTTAGCTATCGGGGATGAGAACATTCTAGTCAGGTTCAAAAATTCGTTCAAATTGGACTTATATTATGATTTCTAATCCCTTCGTTTTGAAATTTTGGGCACTGTTTAAAGTTTCTTTAACTTAAGACATCGTTTTTATTTTCGAATACGAGTGAGTGTTGGATTAAAATTAGATTGAAAGGTTCTTGTTGATTGCTTATTTAATAATATTTCAAAGACGAAGATAGGACTGAAAATTCTGTAATTTTTTGTATAAAAGTAAGTTCTGGGAATACCATGGTCGCACAGTTGCAAACCCTTTTGAATCATCTGAAATGGCTGGGACTACACGTGACAAATAGTACAAAGTCCAAAACAAAGTTGTCTGTCTTGCATAAGATACTTTCAAAATTTTTAATGATACTTGCACATGTTTTTGTCTTGCACATGTGTGCTGTCTTATGTTACCAATGTTACATGATTGTCGAAATTCATGATTCCGAAGCCTTCGTCACAATTATTTCACAATTGCTGACCCAGATCCTTCTCATGAGCATTTGGCACAGTTGGCGGAATAGAAGAAACAAAATTACAACTGCCATTGACTTACTTACTGCTTTGCATGAAGAAATACAAGGTGCGTTGGTGTCAGGATCGAGCAATGTCAAGCTATACATCTATCCGAAGATGATGGTGATATTCGTTGCACCGATAGCTCTAAGTATAGCTTGTTGCGTGGTGGTGAAATTGAGAGGGCATATTGCTCAGTCCGTTCAGTTGGCAACTTTTGGTTTAAGTGAAAACTATGCTTTTCCCTTTGGAGAAGCTTTAGTGTACATTCAAACCACTTTGTTTCTGTGCTTTTCTTATATCCTTAAGGGAATGTTTGGCATCTTGTATGGTAGTATATGTATTTTCTTAACGCACTTATTTTTTATTTGCCAAAAATTTATAAACTGTTGTATAATAGCAAATGAAAGGAAGGATAAAATTTCAGTGCATAATTTTTCTACATTATACTATAAAGTAATCCATTTAGCATACGAATTTCAAGTGCTATTATCTGTTCCTGTATTCCTGGTGCTTGTTGCAAATACCACTACCATGTTTTGGTCAATGTTCAATTTACTTAGACTTAAGAATACAGGGCAATCTTTTTATCAAGAATTTCTGTTGCTGTGTTTTGCGGCTTCTATCGATTTTTTTATTTTTTTCTCCATCGCTTTGAATGCAGCAATGGTTAATGAAGCAGATAAAGATCTCCGTGTTAGAATCCGCTTAATAGCATCCAATTTGACGGCATTTAACAATACGAAAGATACTGGCGAAGTATTGATGAAAAGCTTGGAATGTAATGAAGATTCCTTCAAATTGTCGGCTTGGGGAGTTTTTCAGTTTGATAAGGTTCATTTGGCTATTATCCCCGGAGGAATTCTTACATACAGTTTGCTCATTTCGCAATTAGTAAAATGACAACGGAATTAATATTAGCATTTCACTTATAAGTACTTATTACTTGTATTTGATTCTTCAGTGACTATATTATTATTAGTTAATGGTAGTTGCTGTCCGGTGACTGAAATTTTTCGTGCACACAATGCTTCAGATTATTGATTTTTGTTGGAATCCTAGTCATCTGGTTTTTTCGTATATCAATGAGGTTTTCTTCAGCCACATTTTACTATTTGCACCATCCCAAATGATTTATCACAAAGCCTCACGACGCGACTCAAATTAAATGAAAAACGCAGAATACCATCATGTAAAAATAGGAAATGTAATATTAAACG
>QLNU02003225.1:82870690-82889122 GCA_006491805.2 Dysdera silvatica | reverse complement strand
CACATATTTAAATGTATATTAACTTATACACATATTTAAATGTATATTAACTTATCCACATATATATATAAATGTATATTAACTTATACACATATTTAAATGTATATTAACTTCGACAAAGTTGAAGTTGTAAAGTAATATCACACACGGTAGTAAAACCAAGTAAATTAAAATAGTAGAAACATCTCAGAATAAAAATTGACATTGTAGTAGTAAAAGGTGAAGAGGAGTAAAAGATTAAACAATACCAAGAATTTTGTTCTTCATCAGGGACCGCACAAAATCCCTGTTATTGGTTTGCTTTTTCTGACTACAATAATATATATATATATCTGCATATAAATCTGCATACTATATAAAATAATAAAGGCCCATACTCTAGAACATGCCTATACAGGATTCCAAGTACCAACACCACCATACACATACCAATTGATCGCATGTGACAGCCTTAAAATTCATTTTGCGTCTGTTTATGTTCCACCTAGATTATCTAATGATGCTTGTTATTTGCAAAGTTTGGTTGCTGATATTTCATTAATTGTTTCTACCGATTGTAGTTTTATTTTGGTTGGGGATTTTAACCTTTCATCGTGCACTTGGAATGACGATGGCTATTACGGTTCTCCTGCCCAGACTGATTTCATTAGAGACCTTGAGTTAGCTGGGCTTCGTCAGTAGGTCGGCTTTCCGACGCCACTTTCTCGACCTGATGTTTACTGATGAATTATGTCTCTCTTCTGCTCCCATTGCTTTTGAGCCTTTTTCTCATAGTGATACCCCACCTCATGTTCCATTTGTCACTGTGATTGACTTTAAGTTTTGTTGTCGACCAGGTAAGCCTGGGTTGGATTTTTTAAATGCAAATTATCGATATTTAAATGGAATTTTTGTGGAATTGATGGGAGATTCACTTTATACTGAATTAAATAATGATCTTGCATATGTTTTTTCGCGTTTTTCATTGGCATTTCAAGATTGCAATTCAACTCTGGTACCATTGAGACCATATTCTCGCCGTAATAATAGTAAATTGAAGAAAATAGCAAGGAGGAAATTGCGAATTTGGCGCGTACTGAAGGCCAATCTATCAGAGAATAATTTTGTAAAGTATTTGGACATCACAGCAATCTATGGAACCTGTGTTGAGGCAACTGAATCGCAAAAATTGGCTGGTATATGTGCTTCTGATGATAGGCGCTGTTTCTATAGGGCTATAAATTCAAGACTTAATTGGCATTGTACTATTTCTCCCCTTTTGCGTATTGATGATTCCTTGTTCTATGAGTATAATGATAAGGCTGATCTTTTTGCTAATGTGTTTTCTGACTATTATGTCAATGATCCTGCTTCGATTGTTCCGCCTGTTTGTGGAACAATTTACCCTGATCCCACCAATTTATTTGCACCATCTACTTATTATTGGTGCCATGATTAAGTTATTACGTTGTCGATCATCTCCAGGAATTGATGGTTTGTCTGTATGCTTTTTTAAACAAATGGGTACTCCTCTTCATCATGCTCTGTCTGCTCTCTTCACCAAATGTCATTTAGCCGATTGCATACCTGTCGAATTGAGAATCTTTGTTGTTGTACCTATATTCAAAAAAGGTAATAGATCTAGTCCTGGTAATTATAGACCTATCGCTATTAATAATGTGGTACTCAAACTTTGCCGGAGATATTTAGCAAGAGCTCGTATTCCAATGTTAGTCGGTTTGGATGCATTTTCCAATGAACAGAGTGGTTTTCTGTCTCGTTGATCTATCGTGGTTCAGTTGTTACATTGTATTAACAATTGGACTTTACCTATTGAGAATGTTACTCTTATAGATGTGATATTTATTGATTGGGAGAAGGCTTTTGATGGAGTTATGCCCTCTATTCTTATTGAGAAGTTACCCGCCCGCGGTGTTATACCCCACTTAATTCTTGTTATTGCAGATTTGTTGGCAAATCGCACATTTAGTGTTAAAATTTCTGGTTCTATGTCAAAGAGTGTTACTGTTAGAAGTGATGTCATTCAGGGTTCTGCACTCGGTGCCATTCTCTTTCTTGTTATGGTGTCTAATATCCCTAAAAAATTGCTACCATTCTCCTCTGACTTATTTGATGATGATTTGAAGTTCTATTGAAGCGTTCAATCCTTTAAATCAGATTATGAGTTACAATTAGCTTATGATAGACTGGGGGAATGGTGCGAGTTAAACAAGTTGGCCATTTCAATTGAAAAATCATCTGTCTTACATCTTGGTGAATTAAATATGGACTTAGATTATACAATATGTGGCTCAATATTGGGTAGTATTGATCTGTAAATTGATTTAGGTATTACTATATCTGGTCGCCATGATTTTTCTGACCATTCTGCTAGAATCGTTTCAAAGGCCAATAATAAATGTTATATGTTGTTACGTGCATTTTCCAGGTGTAATCTTGCTACTTTAGTTTTGGCCTTTAACACATATATTCTTCTCTCATTAGAATTTGCATCTGCAGTGTGGAATCCTTATAAGCTTAGAGATATTAGGATCATGGAGTTTCCTCTTAGAAGATTTACTAAACGTTTACCGGGATTGAAGGGTCTTTGTTATAGCGACCGTTTGGCTCTTTGTCGGGTTCATTCATGCGAATGGCGTCGACTTGTAATTGATTTGAAGCTATTCTATAAATTGATCCGCGATATGATATATTCTGATCACGACCGACCTCTGATAGCTATGGCCTCTCCTCGGGTTTCAAGGGGCTATCCTTACAGGATTATTGTTCCAACTGTAAAGTCAAATTCCCATTTTTATTTCTATATAAATAAAGTTGGATGTATTTGGAATGTATTGCCCGCTGAGCTTGCATGTTGTGCCAGCTACCGTGAATTTGTATCTGTCTGGACATGACTGACTTGTCTCAATTTTTATATTGTTTTCCTTTTTAGGATTTTTAGGTAGGATTTTTATTGTGTACTATTCTTCATGTACTTTTGTTCTATCTTGTGATTTTGATTTATTAATCGATTTTACTCTCAGTATAAGTGTTTGTATCCATCTGAGTTTTAATAAATTATTTTTTATTTATTTATTTATTTATTTATTTATTTATTTATTTATTTATTTATTTATTTATTTATTTATTTATTTAAAATTTTAATCGCGTTTGACTGACGAAATACGATGTCGTCACTCAATAATTAACTTGCTTGTTTTCTGTTCCCCTCTATTTAGTTTTTCATTTTTATTTCTTCAAATAGAACTACGGAATCAAACTCCAGAAATTTATCTTTGAATTTGATTTCATTTGTCGACGAATAAATCGGAAATAAATTGATAATTTTAGGTGGAATTTGTAGCCTTATACAATTTTCGGGAAGATCAGTGTAAGTATTTGGATCATTGAATCAAGAACCAAGAAGAACACATGAAAGTGAATTTACAGTTAGTACAAGATTTAAGAATTTACTACCCATTCATTCATTTTAACTTTATCCATTTTTCCTGATTTTGAACAGGTTACATGTAAATTTGATGGATAGAACATTGTTGTTTCATTCATGTGCCAAATGTCCCTGATTCTTCTCTCAAACATAAAAATAATTTGCTCTTTAATTGGCCATTCATAAAAATAATTCGTCATTAGTAGCCGTAAGTAATGAATGAGTTGTAAGTAAATGAATGAGTTGTCGCATATTTGGATTCAATTAACGCAAAAGTTTGCCTATCTTCCCTACGCGATAAGGTTCCGTCGTTGGCAATAAAATAATTTATGCCACTTTGATCGCTAGTTAAAATTTGCTCGAGTGCAATATTGGTCGTAATATCGCGAGTTTTGAGAATGACTTCGATAGCAGTGTTTTCGATCACTTCATTATCGCGCACTTCAAGTGCAGTAACATATTTTGTTATTTTGCGTGAAACGATTTTGAATTCTTTTTTAAAGCGACTAATAGGCTATCGGAAGCGCTAAATGTAAGGAAAGCGATATATTTTGCTTTCACGTTAGCCCATCTTTTCAAATCTATGTTGTGTGCAGGTAAATGTTTGTCCCTTGACTCGTTAAATTTATCTAAAATTGCGGTTTTAAAAATTTTAAGTTTTTCGGTATATGCTCCTTCTTTATAAATATATCTTTTATATCTAGTTATGTACGACGGATCTTTCACGCATGGATATCTCATTTTAGTTTGTTCTATTTTTATTTTTTTTTAATTATTTTTTTGCAAAAGTAAAAATTCACGATTCTTTTCATTTTTTCTCAAGAACAGTATATTTGGTCAACGTCACTTATGTTATCGTCGAAATCACTTTCGTATACGTTAATGCTGATAGTATGTCCAGCCAGTTCATTACGAACGTAACTAGCAGAATCATATTCATAATCTAACGTCACTTCCTCGATGATATATTCAGCAGATAGTAACTCTTCAATTTTTATAAGAAGTGCCTTGCTCTCTCTTCGAATTCTTAGTCATTAATATTTGACGGGGTTACGTTATATTTAAGAACAGACAAATTTAAAGCTGATTAAAGTATATTAAAAATATTTTTTATTGTCAAATGTTAGAATAAGTAATCCTAAAATAAGTAAATTATTTAAAAAAATTAGATTGCAAAGGAACGGGAAATATTACTAAATATATGGATTTCACAGCAGCTTAAAATTCTGCGAACAGCACAAACGATCGCTATTTATACCAGTTAGACTAGCCTGCCGACACAAGACTAAACTAGATTAACGCACATGCGTCGCCGAACACACGCCAATGGCGCAAAAATACGTCGCCAATAGCAATTTTTGGAACGTAATTAAATATCAGCTTATTATTTTTACAAAAAACTGAATATATATTCTTAAAAATGAAGGCGGATTCTGCAAAACCCAGCATATCTTAATCCTAAATTCAACCGGCACCCGAGACGGTTCCCTTATTAAATAGAAAAAGTAAGTATTCGAAAGATATCTTTTATCGCTGAATAATAGTTAATATTAAATCTTTTATTTCTTTCATCGGCATCTGAAGTCAGTTTAATTGACTTTCTATTAACAATGTGATTAGTCATCAACATGACTAAACGCCAGATATTTTCTAATTCTTTGTTATAAATGAAGACAAATAAATGCACAGGGTGTTCATAAAAGAAGTGTGCAAGCTCAAATCTTATTTGCATCCAAACTACCGTAGCTAGAAGCTTAATTCTTTCTTTAGTTCTGTGGATAAAAGTCGAAAGTTTTTCTGAAGAGTTAGAATGTCTCCACGTGAAAAACAGAGTACATGCATTCACAGAACCTAACGGACGTCGAAAACCACAGTGATGGCATCAACGCTGAAGAAGGCTGCTTGTGTAATATGGTTTATGGAGACGAAACCACTGTTACAAGCACAACGAAATTTCAGAGACGTATACAAGAAAACACCACCTTCATATACGAAATTAATGTAACGTCTCTCGATATGCTTAAAGAGCGCATTAACGAAGCTTTCTTCGATGTAAGACCCGACATTTTGCAGCGAACGTAAATGAAACGAGATTTTTGTTCACACACTATCGTAGGGAACGAAAGAACGTACGCGGAGACATTCTAATTACCCAATAAAAACTTTTACAGCTAGCCACGCAATTAAAGAAGAATTACGTTTCTAGCTACTGCAGTTCCGATGCAAATAAAATTTTAATTTGCATACTGTTTTTATGAACACACTGTGTATCAGTTTAATGAGAAATCAGTGTTTCTTCCATTGCCAAGTCAACTAGATAAGCAAAATATAGTTTATTTATACCTATTAACTTGATATGTAAAAGGTCATGAAATTATTTAATTGAGAGTTAAAATGTTTAAATTTAAATTAATAGTAACTCCAGTTTTGTAAGTTTTCACATTATTTCAGATTGTTTCGGGAAAGATACGTTCTATCTTAGTCAGAACAAACTTTTCCGACTTACAGTTGAGTCCCGATTGAAATATTATTCAGATTTAATAATCAAAACATTCTAATAAATTTGTACAGAAATTGAATTTAAAGAATAAAAAAAAATCGTTACAAAGAACCCGAAACTTATAAATATTTTATCATATGGAAAACAATATTATAAGCTGAAAATAAGGAGTCCGAAGAAGAGTTGAACATATATAAAATAATGCGATGATAGTACGAAATTGAAGTATTGCATTTACACAGTCCCAATTATGTTCATAATGATGCAACTTTCTCTTGGTTTCTGAATCCTTTGGAAAACATGTTTATTAGGAACTTTGATTTCCATAGATACTGATTCGGTACACCGTTTGAAACGCAATTTTTATGCCAAACTGTTTTCAAATTCTAATATTCTCTGTTTCATTAAAGTGTTTATTCTGTCTGTGCATTCTCTTTCGATTTAAATAATTCAGCATTTTGTATTAATTTCCGTTTATTTGTCTTAACAATAAAAAAAAAGGGTTTTATCATTAATATCGAAGAAAACAAAATGTTCATACAGCCGCAATTTATGTAAATGAATACAGTCGGTTATTAGATTAATTGGATAAAACCTTGAAACTGAAGAGCGTTTTATGATATTTATTTTCCTTTCATTTTTCTTCTTATTGTTACATTTATCTTCTTCTTTTGCTTCTTATTTTGTCCTTATTCAAATATGACAGAAAAGTAAAACAAGTTTTGCTTTTCTATGATATCGAGTAAAAGAAGATTGGTCATCGTTGGAATGTTAAAAAACCCGCGTTATTGAACAAAATATTCATTCAAACATATATAATAAAGTTTTATAATTAATATAGAAATAACAGTAAATATTTAATATTTATTTAAACGTTTTAAAATATTTCATATACGTTTGCATATTTTTCACAGTTTTTGCTTCAATTACAGCATTATACAGTGAAATATGTTTATAACGATATTGTCTAAATAAAAAATATTTTCCCCTCCGTTCACTACAGATACAGAATGTATCGTGGTCAATCTTGTCAATAACTATATCTTTTCTAGCTTCTTTGAGAACTGTTATAGAAAAATTTCACTGCATATTACAATTATCTAACACATTTACTTATCCTAAACGTGTGTAACATTTGGAATTTGAGAAAATGCTTTTTACATATTATTATTGGACGGAGATATGGATGCTTTAAATGGGACTAATCATTATTTAATTTACTACAAACAATGTAATTAAACGTTGAAACAAAAATAAACTTCCTTTCGCCAAAACTCTCTTCCATACTAACAGGTACTTCATGATCAGAAAACATGCAGTTTATACTTTAAAGTAAAAACATTCTAAAAAAAGGCTTGAATTTATGATAATAAGGTCTGATTGATCTTTAACGAGGTTTTTCTACGATATTGCACTTTAAATACTGAGGGGATAGCCATGGTTATTCACACCTTAATTAGCTATTAGTTTGGCCGAAAGGCAGGTATAGTGTCAGTTAGTTGCAGTATTATCCACAAGCAAAACAGGCCTTACAACTTAGAATAAACGCCAAAAGAAATCTCACTTGACAGAGTTATAGGCTACCATTTATTTATAAAAACAATTAACATATTACAATTATAGTGAGCCGGAGGTTCTAGTTATTTCGTAAAGTCAGAATCTAAACCAGCTGGGTTGTTTTGGTTACCGTAAGGGAGCGTCGGAGACGGGATGACGTCCGTCCGGCCGTCCTTGCCTTTTGTGATTGTTAACGAGACTAAAGTATTTACCATTGAATATCCAGATGTTGACTCTCTCTCTCTCTCTTGAACGCGCTGAGAACGTTGTAAAAATCTTTGCTTTTCGCTTGGTAAGCTAAAAGTTTGCCTTTTTATTTAATTTATTCGTTTGCATCGCTGAAAGAGCTATGTTGAGATGAGGGATAAGCACGTACGACGTAAGATCCTGAGTTCCGAATAGTGGTGTAACCACTAAATCATAGTGAATGAATCGTTGCTGAAAGAGTAAATACTTATATGAAGCTTTGGGAATAGCTTGATTAGTGCAATCATCCTGCTGATTAGAAGAAAGCGTGTTCATGAGGAGACCCTTGCGTTGTATTTGTGACTGAATGAAGAGATGTCGTCTCAACGGAACTAATGACGTATCCAGGATGTCGTTACGGGGGCGGTTTGGGGGGCCTTCGCCAGGAAAAGTTTTAGTTTTGGACTATTAAATAGTTTAGGTAAATGTTGTTATATTACTAGCCTTCCTTTATCTTCACCAAAATATTTAATTTATGACAATGAAGTAGAGTTGGGCTTTCCTTTAATTAAACTATATGGTTTAGGGTAGATTATTGTTGAGTATGACAGAAGGATAAGCTAGTAAAGGAGATATATACAATAACCAAAAACGATAATTTACAATGTAATTAATAGAACAAGTTTAAATTTAAATTGCAAAAACTTCGTAATTGTTTTACTTTTTTTATAACAAGCAACTTTTAAAAAAAATTAAGTTTAGTAAGTTGAGTAGTTTAGTAATTTATGTTACTTATTTTTATTATATTTATACGTGAGTGTTGAAAATTATTGTGTAGTTTAGTGTTAAGTGCAAAGTCAAGCCATCTTGGTTTCTTTGAAAATTTGTCAATCACTTTATTTACATCAATATGAATATTTTTGTGGGTGTGTATTAAAAGTTTCTCTTCTGTCATTCGCGTTCGAAGGCAAGCTTGTAAGCCCTTCACCAAACGCAACACTTACTAAAAACGTAGTTTAAAGGCTAAAAAGCTTGTAGATTCGTGGAAAAACGTCTGGATTGCATTTTTTCAAGACTTGAAGACTTTGGACGCCAATGTAAGACTTTTGTTTATTACAGTCATAACAAACAACACATAAAATATTCTTCATCAACTTTATTTTTTTCTATTTAACCCTCCGCCCCTCGCTGCATCCGCCCATGAGCGGAACTGGCAAAAGTGATGATGTAACGTTGTTTATTTATATTTAGTTTTAGATTAACCTGTATCGAGTTATGATAAGTTGTTGACATACCGGTAACTAATTCAGACCATAACTAGTGTAATTAGGACAGTTCAGGACTAATTAACAGTGACAAAAAGTAACCTAGGATTGGATCAGATAGTTACGAATGTAGAGATTATTTGCTTAATAGGACTTCGTTAACTAAACCCTATGTTGACTCCAAGCGGTTAAAAAGACCTGTTGTCGAGAAGTTCTGAGGAGTCAGCTTCTGGATTCTAAATCCGGATTAATGATATGTAATTCTGTTGTAATTAACTTGAAATATTAGGTTAGTTATTGCATTATTGTTTAGTTAATTCGCTTATATATTTGTAGCGTAGCTATCCCGGTTTGGCTAACTCGCAAGTTAGATGGTTTATGAGCAGTTTCAAGGGGTTTACAGATGATACAGTTTTGACGTGTTGACTAATACAGTTTCCAGTATAGATATTCGCCAAAAATGGACTGATAAAGTGTTACCTTAAACGTTATCATTACTTCTGTAACCTTTAAAGTTCAATAAATAAATGTTCGCAATCTAGTATATTCTTTGCCAAATTTGACCAATACTAAATCTACTTACGTTGCAGGTAGATACATATGATATTTTAACAACTAGTACATTTTTATGGGCTGTTTAAAAGTAAATCACCTTTAGGAGCATTAAACTCTAACGCTAGTTTGTTACACAATATCACAATTAAACTTCACATTAATTATTGACTGAAAATAGGCCATAATTCTTATGATATACTTGGGTAAGGTTAACCTTTAAGCTTATTTCAGACAGATAAGCATAGATATTCAAGAAAGTTAATGAAAAACATTTGGAATTATGATATTAACTTTATCATAACAACAGCAGAGGTAGAGAAATTCACTCACAACATCAATGGTAACCACGGCGCGTCCTCTAGCTGAACCTTCTGTTCCAAGATACTAATACCTATGTCTCCTTCCCTATGTTCTTCTGCCATCTACACGAAAGCTACAAACCGACAAAATCGTTTAAAAGATGAATAATCGTTGCTTAACGTATTACAAACACCGTTGTATAATTTTCAGAGAAAGCCATTACGAACTTCCTTCTCCGTTTCTGTCTCAGAACTCTTCTCAACATCAATAAACGTTTCAGAACTGGATACCACATTATCCCTGAGAGAATAGTCTTTCCAACATGAGTTTTCAATTTATATTAATAGGATTTAACGTATCGCAAAACAATTTTGAGGTAAATTAAAAATTTAGAACTAAGAGTAATTTTTCAATCCCTAATGTAAACTAAGAAAATAAATAGTCTAAAAGCGCCGCGAATACCTCCCAAAATATCGTGCTTCCAACTTATGATTCGTTTAATATTACATTTCCTATTTTTACATGATGGTATTCTGCGTTTTTCATTTAATTTGAGTCGCGTCGTGAGGCTTTGTGATAAATCATTTGGGATGGTGCAAATAGTAAAATGTGGCTGAAGAAAACCTCATTGATATACGAAAAAACCAGATGACTAGGATTCCAACAAAAATCAATAATCTGAAGCATTGTGTGCACGAAAAATTTCAGTCACCGGACAGCAACTACCATTAACTAATAATAATATAGTCACTGAAGAATCAAATACAAGTAATAAGTACTTATAAGTGAAATGCTAATATTAATTCCGTTGTCATTTTACTAATTGCGAAATGAGCAAACTGTATGTAAGAATTCCTCCGGGGATAATAGCCAAATGAACCTTATCAAACTGAAAAACTCCCCAAGCCGACAATTTGAAGGAATCTTCATTACATTCCAAGCTTTTCATCAATACTTCGCCAGTATCTTTCGTATTGTTAAATGCCGTCAAATTGGATGCTATTAAGCGGATTCTAACACGGAGATCTTTATCTGCTTCATTAACCATTGCTGCATTCAAAGCGATGGAGAAAAAAATAAAAAAATCGATAGAAGCCGCAAAACACAGCAACAGAAATTCTTGATAAAAAGATTGCCCTGTATTCTTAAGTCTAAGTAAATTGAACATTGACCAAAACATGGTAGTGGTATTTGCAACAAGCACCAGGAATACAGGAACAGATAATAGCACTTGAAATTCGTATGCTAAATGGATTACTTTATAGTATAATGTAGAAAAATTATGCACTGAAATTTTATCCTTCCTTTCATTTGCTATTATACAACAGTTTATAAATTTTTGGCAAATAAAAAATAAGTGCGTTAAGAAAATACATATACTACCATACAAGATGCCAAACATTCCCTTAAGGATATAAGAAAAGCACAGAAACAAAGTGGTTTGAATGTACACTAAAGCTTCTCCAAAGGGAAAAGCATAGTTTTCACTTAAACCAAAAGTTGCCAACTGAACGGACTGAGCAATATGCCCTCTCAATTTCACCACCACGCAACAAGCTATACTTAGAGCTATCGGTGCAACGAATATCACCATCATCTTCGGATAGATGTATAGCTTGACATTGCTCGATCCTGACACCAACGCACCTTGTATTTCTTCATGCAAAGCAGTAAGTAAGTCAATGGCAGTTGTAATTTTGTTTCTTCTATTCCGCCAACTGTGCCAAATGCTCATGAGAAGGATCTGGGTCAGCAATTGTGAAATAATTGTGACGAAGGCTTCGGAATCATGAATTTCGACAATCATGTAACATTGGTAACATAAGACAGCACACATGTGCAAGACAAAAACATGTGCAAGTATCATTAAAAATTTTGAAAGTATCTTATGCAAGACAGACAACTTTGTTTTGGACTTTGTACTATTTGTCACGTGTAGTCCCAGCCATTTCAGATGATTCAAAAGGGTTTGCAACTGTGCGACCATGGTATTCCCAGAACTTACTTTTATACAAAAAATTACAGAATTTTCAGTCCTATCTTCGTCTTTGAAATATTATTAAATAAGCAATCAACAAGAACCTTTCAATCTAATTTTAATCCAACACTCACTCGTATTCGAAAATAAAAACGATGTCTTAAGTTAAAGAAACTTTAAACAGTGCCCAAAATTTCAAAACGAAGGGATTAGAAATCATAATATAAGTCCAATTTGAACGAATTTTTGAACCTGACTAGAATGTTCTCATCCCCGATAGCTAAAGCCCCATTTTAATAATAGCTTCCAATGAAAGACTTGATGAATCTGTGTTGACATTGTTAATATGGCAATATTCTATCTTTGTGTACATAGCAATTCCGCTAAAAGGATAGTCAACAATTTTCGTCTTCAAGGGTCAGAACAAAAAAATTAATAACATGAAGAAGACATAACAGTTTATTGATCGGATTACAGGTGTCTGAAATTTCCGCTTTTTTTCTTTTAAGATATCTTCGAGTGATTCGATTGCTAATATTACTTTGCTTAAATCTATTACTTACGAAGGAACCCCGCCAAACGTGCTCGACGGGTATTGGGGCCAAAGTAGGCGCGTTCGAAACGTTTTAAAAAGTTATTTGACTCATGTCTACGCTTTTTTCAGAGTAGCTTTATATTTCGGAGATATGGCCACCCAAATTCCGAAAACAGCCATATTACAAACCTTGATATTTTATGATTGCGTGGATGGATTTTAATTATCTGCGGCTTTTAAGACAGGTTATCAAAAATCACTTGATACGTGTTTTAGCAATTTTCCAGTAAGCCTCAAAATTTTGAAATATTAAGCTTCAAATCTTTTGGTAAAACGAAAAATAATCAACCCTTGCTTGGCGGTTTTTCAGTAAAAACCCTCATTGAAAATGAAAGCTTCAACGCAGTCATTTCGAAATCGAGATAGGTTCGCTTGAAAGATGCATATTCACGTATAGAGCAGTTTTGCTGCCTGTAAACAAAAAGAAAATGAATTTAAAAGCTTAAAATAGCTATAAACTATGCTGCAATATTTTTCACTGATAAATTTGAAACAAATCAAGTAAGCTTTTCTGGTCATTTAAGAGAACATAATAATTGTCATTTTCCCCCTCTGATAAATAAAGTCAAAACAAGTTTAAAGAGAAAATTTGTTCGAATATATTTCAAAACGAGTTCAGACGTATTTGAGCAATAATTATATTATATGCAGAAAGAAAACTGATGTTGTTTGTTAGATTTCGTTCCGTCAATCGTACTGCGAGTATTGTAAGAGGTCATCTTCTTAAATAATATTGATTTTAAAATATGAAATAAAAAATCGTACGTTCATCAATTTCAAAACTCAAATTAAATTTAAACCAATTACAATTTTTAATTAATTTGATGATTTTCTTATTTAATAGTTCAGAGGGATTTGAAAGTACATGCGTTTAAATTGTTTGTCACTTTCAATAATTCGAAATTGTGAATAGCAATATTAATCCAATATTCTTCCCTATTTTAAATACATTGTTAAATCCTCGTATTAAATTTTTGAAAATGATGCAATTGAAATTATTCCAGAAGAAAAACGTTTAGCTTTCGCGCTTTTTAAAAATTTGAAATTTTAATTTCCTCTCTCAATTTTATTAAGGACGAGGAAAGAGTTTAAGCAAAATGTGATATTGAGGACCCCACTTCATGTTCGGTGATTAATGTAAGTGAAAACCAAAGACTTGGATTGCAAGTCAGAATAATGTTTAGTACGAACACTCGCTTCAATTATCGATCGCAATGGGCGAGTGTATCTCTGAACTTTAAAAAAAAAAAATTCACAAGACATACAAAAACCAACCGCTCCTTCATGCGGCGTGATTTATTTCAAATAACCGAGCTCTGGGTTATGGGTAGATAATAAATACACAATAAGTAAAATATCCCGTTTTTGAACCATTAAAGCTTAATATTTTAAATGTGGGGTTTTGCTGAAAAACCACCAAACAGGGGTTGATTATTTTTCCGTTTTGTCGAAAGATTTGAAGGTTATAATATTTCAAAATTTTTAGTTTTACTGGAAAATTGCTGAAACACATATCAAGTAATTTTCGATATTCTGGTTTAAACGCCGCAGATAATTAAAATCCATTCACAGAATCACGAGATATCATGGTCTGTAATATGGCTGTTTCCGGATTTTGGTGAACCATATCTCCGAAATATAGGGACATCCTGAAAAAAAACTTGGACATGTGTCTAATAACATTTTGAGACCTTTCGAACGCGCCTACTTTGTTCCAATCCTCGTCGAGCACGTTGGGGGATTCCCTCGTTAGATAAACATATCAGCTCTGGCTTGAATATTTATTTATATAAATTTCATTAAACATTCATTCATCGATTAGAAATATGGAAATATACGTCATACAAAGTAAGGAGATTTTCAAGATTATGGTAAAATAACGATCGAACGAATCTTCAAAGTCATATTTAAATGCGATTAATTTTATTTATTACGTAGGATGATAATTTATTATTAAATTATATTAGTATAAGTTAATTTATACATACTTTAACCACTATAAGACGTTGGCATTGCATTAGAGTATCATCACATTTTTAAATCGTCGCATGTCATTCATCTGAATAGTTTATTAAAGGATGTGTAAATAGAAATTTACTCTATAGAGATATAATGGTACTTGATTGTGTTCATAGCATGGGGACAGCCCAGGCCATGCTATAATAAACAAGGTATGTTACTTAAGGCAAAATGAGCAATGAATTGTCTAATATTTCGTAGTTTTCCTCGAATTCCGTTCCTAAATCTGCCAGCGACTTTTTCCCTGACACAAATAATGCTTTGAATACAGTGCTCTTTTTTCTGTAATTTTCTGTAATTTGATTCAACTTACTCATTGTTTCAGACATATAGTTATTAATATGTTCACTCATTTCATTAAATAATATCTTACCCAATATCGTTGTTTTTTAATCTAAATTTGACAGCTAATTTTTTTTCTGCCACAAATGGGTTGATACGTTTTTGCTTGTTTCGTCTATTTATTGTTCTACAATTCAATATTATTTCTTTAAGCGCTTTATCAAGGTTTCTTTCGAACCATTTCTCCTTCTCACTTAGTTCAACTTTTTCTTTTGCGTCACATATATTTTTTTAATATTAGTATCAAATTTTTTCATCTAGTCCACTCGTTGTTGGTACTAAATTCTTGTAACTATTTTCCTCTTTATGCTTTCATCGTACATCCTATTTATCTTTATCTTCATTTTCTTCTGCATATAGCGATCTAATTTCCCTTTCCTCTTCATTATCATTAGGAGAAACTTTCTTTTTCCTGTCCCAGTATTCTACATATGTATTGTTGTAAGTATTTTTCCTATTTTCTGGCAGCTTTTTGGTCCGTTCTTGCAATTTTTACAGAATATTTAAACATACTGTTGCAAAAAATAGGAATCCACGATAAAGACAATTTTTTCCTACAGACTTAGCTTCCGTGGTTTATCATAATTTCATCCTGCAACGCATCACTATTCCAATAAGTTATAAAATAATTTAATTTAAATAAAAGTATATAAATATTAACTTATACATATTTAAATGTATTAACTTATACACATATTTAAATGTATATTAACTTATACACATATTTAAAATGTATATTAACTTATACATATTTAAGTAATATATTAACTTATACATATTTAAATGTATATTAACTTATACACATATTTAAATAATATATATTAACTTAGACACATATTTAAATGTATATTAGCAGACACATATTTAAATGTATATTAACTAGACACATGTTAAATGTATATTAACTTATACACATATCTAAATGTATATTAACTTGGACAAAGTTAAAGTTGTAAAGTAATATCACACAAGGTAGTAAACCCAAGTAAATTTAAGTAGTAGAAACATCTCAGAATAAAAACAGAAATTGTAGTAGTAAAAGGTGAACGGGGAGTAAAAGATTAAACAATACCAAGAATTCTGTTGTTCATCAGGGACCGCACAAAATCCCTATAATTTGGTTTTGCTTTTCTGACTACAACTAATATATATATATCTGCATATAAATCTGCATACTATATAAAATAATAAGGCCCATACTCCTAGAACATGCCTATACAGGATTCAAATTACCAACACCATACACATGCCAATTGATCGCATGTGACAGCCTTAAAATTCATTTTGCGTCTGTTTATGTTCCACCTAGATTATCTAATGATGCTTGTTATTTGCAAAGTTTGGTTGCTGATATTTCATTAATTGTTTCTACCGATTGTAGTTTTATTTTGGTTGGGGATTTTAACCTTTCATCGTGCACTTGGAATGACGATGGCTATTACGGTTCTCCTGCCCAGACTGATTTCATTAGAGACCTTGAGTTAGCTGGGCTTCGTCAGTAGGTCGGCTTTCCGACGCCACTTTCTCGACCTGATGTTTACTGATGAATTATGTCTCTCTTCTGCTCCCATTGCTTTTGAGCCTTTTTCTCATAGTGATACCCCACCTCATGTTCCATTTGTCACTGTGATTGACTTTAAGTTTTGTTGTCGACCAGGTAAGCCTGGGTTGGATTTTTTAAATGCAAATTATCGATATTTAAATGGAATTTTTGTGGAATTGATGGGAGATTCACTTTATACTGAATTAAATAATGATCTTGCATATGTTTTTTCGCGTTTTTCATTGGCATTTCAAGATTGCAATTCAACTCTGGTACCATTGAGACCATATTCTCGCCGTAATAATAGTAAATTGAAGAAAATAGCAAGGAGGAAATTGCGAATTTGGCGCGTACTGAAGGCCAATCTATCAGAGAATAATTTTGTAAAGTATTTGGACATCACAGCAATCTATGGAACCTGTGTTGAGGCAACTGAATCGCAAAAATTGGCTGGTATATGTGCTTCTGATGATAGGCGCTGTTTCTATAGGGCTATAAATTCAAGACTTAATGGGCGTTGTACTATTCCTCCTCTTTTGCGTATTGATGGTTCCTTGGCCTATGAGGATAATGATAATGCTGATCTTTTTGCTGATGATTTTTCTGAATATTATGTCTATGATCCTTATTTTGTTGTTCCGCCTGTTTGTGGAACAATTTATCCTGATCCAACCAATTTATTTGCACCATCTACTATTGGTGTCATAATTAGGTTATTATATGCTCGATCATCTCCAGGAATCGATGGTTTGCCTGTATGCTTGTTTAAACAAATGGGTACTCCTCTTCATCATGCTCTGTCTGCTCTCTTCACCAAATGTCATTTAGCCGATTGCATACCTGTCGAATTGAGAATCTTTGTTGTTGTACCTATATTCAAAAAAGGTAATAGATCTAGTCCTGTTAATTATAGACTTATCTCTATTAATAATGTGGTGCTCAAACTTTACGAGAGATGTTTAGAAAGAGCTCTTATTCCAATGTTAGAGGGTTGGGTGCATTTTCCAATGAACAGTTTGGTTTTCTGTCCCGTAGATCTATTGTGGTTCAGTTGTTACATTGTATTAACAATTGGACTTTACCTATTGAGAATGTTACTCTTATAGATGTGATATTTATTGATTGGGAGAAGGCTTTTGATGGAGTTATGCCCTCTATTCTTATTGAGAAGTTACCCGCCCGCGGTGTTATACCCCACTTAATTCTTGTTATTGCAGATTTGTTGGCAAATCGCACATTTAGTGTTAAAATTTCTGGTTCTATGTCAAAGAGTGTTACTGTTAGAAGTGATGTCATTCAGGGTTCTGCACTCGGTGCCATTCTCTTTCTTGTTATGGTGTCTGATGTACCTCAAATATTGCGACCATTGTCCTCTGACTTATTTGCTGATGATTTGAGGTTCTATTGAAGCGTTCAATCCTTTAAATCAGATTATGAGTTACAATTAGCTTGTGATAGACTGGGGGGAAAGGTGTGAGTTAAACAAGTTGGTCATTTCAATTGAAAAATCAGCTGTCTTACATCTTGGTCCATCAAATACGGACTTAGATTATACAATATGTGGCTCAATATTGGGTAGTATTGATCTGTAAATTGATTTAGTTATTACTATATCCGGTCGTCTTGATTTTTCTGACCATTGTGCTAGAATCGTTTCAAAGGCCAATAATAAATGTTATATGTTGTTACGTGCATTTTCCAGGTGTAATCTTGCTACTTTAGTTTTGGCCTTTAACACATATATTCTTCTCTCATTAGAATTTGCATCTGCAGTGTGGAATCCTTATAAGCTTAGAGATATTAGGATCATGGAGTTTCCTCTTAGAAGATTTACTAAACGTTTACCGGGATTGAAGGGTCTTTGTTATAGCGACCGTTTGGCTCTTTGTCGGGTTCATTCATGCGAATGGCGTCGACTTGTAATCGATTTGAAGCTATTCTATAAATTGATCCATGACATGATATATTTTGATCGCAACCGCCCTCTGACAGTTGTGGCCTCTCCTCGGGTTTCAAGGGGCCATCCTTACAGGATTATTGTTCCAACTGTAAAGTCAAATTCCCATTTTTATTTCTATATAAATAAAGTTGGATGTATTTGGAATGTATTGCCCGCTGAGCTTGCATGTTGTGCCAGCTACCGTGAATTTGTATCTGTCTGGACA
>QLNU02003225.1:82860087-82870590 GCA_006491805.2 Dysdera silvatica | reverse complement strand
CAGTGGCGACATTTGATTGGTTTAGAAGTTTCTGAGCATAGTCCTCGTAGGACATTCTCGCCCTTGGGGCAGACAAAGTCATAAAAATTAATTGGTTAGGCGACAGTATGTCGAGGTATGGGATGCTTTGTTTGTGGATACGTTTTTCCTTCTGACAAACGCTAAAATTTTACTTTTTAATTTAAAACTATTTAATTTGTTTGATAAAATTTTAATTTATTTAAATACCATCTGTTCCGTGGCAAAACTGAATTAAACAATTAGAATATTTAGTTATTTATTTTTATTTATTATATAAATTTTTTATACTTTTCCACCACATACAAAGTCATTAAAAATACAAATTTGATATAATTATTCACAACATATTATAAGTGAAATCTGTCTATAATTATTTCTTGCTATCTGGGCATATTTCATATAATGTTAATGATTATCGAACTACAAAGATAATTTGTTTTTTAGTGAATCTATATACAGTAATAATTTTGCGCTTTTCAGACTTTAACCATATGTTGTGCTCAATAACTTTTTAATACAGTACAGCTTTCGACATTTAATTAATGATAATAAATGTAAAGGTGATACGCTGCACAATCTAATCTGAGAATTTCGAAATAAATTTTGTGCAAATATTTTTCCGACTCTGTTAATGCTGAATAATATTGTATATGTTCGTTCTTAGAATGAAGAGCCGAAATCAATCAAATGTATCTGAAGAAATATGTGTGATACATACCACCTAAGTAATTCTCTTAGTGAATACAAAGCTTTGAATATGCACTCTTCCATAAATATAGAGGTCTATTTGTATTTTGATGAAGAGTTACTAGTGTTTAGTAGTAGCACACGAATAAAAAGAGGCTGATGTATTTTGAGGCCGTAGGATTCAGCCTAGTTAGCTTATAAGTAAATCCGCCACTACCAATAAAAATATAATAGCGGAACTGAAACAGAATGTTGTGAAAGCGGAGAAGAAAGGAAGTATTCAACGGAATCACCACCTAGCTGAACTGCCGTAGATGCTGTTAAATGAATCGCAATGTTGCTACATCTCATCCCAAATGTATATCTGAATTTCCTAGATTTTTTTTAAAAATACGGCACCGGTACTCTCTACATAAACCAAACAAATGGAAATATGCAATTACTTTTCTTTTTCATTAAATGCCAAATATTTCTTTGTATCCTTTAACTTAACTTTTCTAAATATTTAATGATAAAACATTCTATTATACGTCTATATAACTTAATAATACATAATGTTTTCAGTTTTTATATATTATTCATTTTTCAGATTTTAATTTTATCATTGTGTTCTAGCGCGTTGAGATTAATAGAATTGTAGTTAAAATACATTTATTGATTAAATGTATTTCCGAATGAATTAAATTAGAATTTTGTGATTTATGTTAATCTGTATTATTTATCTGCATTTATTTTTAATAATTTGTTGAATATATTAATAAAAATAATATTGCGTCCAAATTACAGTCGAAATCGCATATATGCAACTCGCATATATATAAGCGAAAACCGCATATATGCAAAAAATGTCGAGCCTCAAACTTTCTCCTATCTTCTTAATGTTACCTAAACCTGCTTAATTGCGATTTTACACATGCAAAAACCACATATATATGCAAGTATTTTTGAAGCCAAACGAATGCTTTATTATAGAATTTAAACCGGATATATGCAAAACAAATATTCATCCAAAGTAAATATGTAGCTGGCAGCCCTTTTCCAAGTTCCATTAACAGCTTATTTACGCCTTTGTATACGTCTTTCTCCTCTTTCTGTATTCGGAATCACTGTCAATTTTTTTCGTCGGTCTGGTAAAGAAACTATTTCTGCTCTAACGCTTTTGCAAGATTATTTAAAATCAAACAATTTTCATATGGAAAGCGCTAATACCTTAACAGATCAAATCTTTAATCATTTATCAGAACGTTCATGCGTACAATGGAAATTAACTGATTTTTTCACTAATGCAATGCATATGTTTATGTAAGCACTACTACATTACTTCCTGTTATTTTTATTAATAGATTTATTAATAGTACTGTACATTATAAATATTGAAATAAATAATGTGTATGATTTATAAAATTAGAAATAAGAATATCTAATTTAATAATAAAATTCATTAAAAATTTAATGAGCAAATTATTTCCACGCTATAGTTCAGAGAATACCGCTTTTATGTAAAACCCGCTTATATGCATAGGATTTCGTTGACGCACCCATTTGCATATATGCGGTTTCAACTGTATAACTGATTTTCATAATAGATTGTGTTTGATTCAACTTTGTCCTTAAGGATAAACTGTCTATAATTATACCTTTTCCCGGTTCCTAGAATATTGTTACAGACAGAGTTCACTGCTTCATATACATTATACTCTACTTTGTACATTATTGTTCAAAATAATCCCGTTCTTAACTATAATTAACAATTATAGCTAAAATGACAATTAAAAATCACAGTTACTGGATATTATGAGATAATTAGGAACCATAATTATTGAATATTATGAGACAATTAAAAATCACAATATTTTATTTAATCAATGACAATAAAAATTAATACGATATTATTTAATTAGACATAGAGTAAAATCATATAAAGTGACCACGATATTTTCCGGTATTTTGCATATTTTGCCGAAGTGCAACGTTTTCTATAATTGTCCAATCGAAAGGAATTACGTCCATTTTGAGATGTTTGAGATTGTAATTATTCAATAGTTCTTTTATAACCAAAATTATATGTATTAACAATATGTAAATTTTGGCATGATAGACAATATAATAAGAAATAACTCAAAAAATTTATCACAAGATGAAACGTAGCACCCTAAATGACAATAATTCGATCGAGATCAAAATATTCATGAACAAACAAAAATTGCGGAATCAAAGCAAACTGGTGTGAGTTTTTTGTTCTTCTTTTAAGTGTATGCGTGTGTTCTTTATGAAAAAAATAAAAGTGTCTGCAGCATTCACATAGTATTCAAGGATCAGTTATTTTACACCTTTTGGACCTTAAGAACAGAGGATGCATCGCGCATTACTGTAATCGGCTTATAGGAACTTTTTATTACGCAATAATGAGGAGTATACACACTTTCTCGCATGCTAAAAGTTTTCCACAGGGTTCACACTCACACTAGAGAAAAAAATTCCATGAATTTTCCGACAAACTTTTCTAACCAATCGTAAACAAAATTTTGTATTGAACTTCGGTTTTGAGGAAAATAGCTTCACATTCGCAGGAAATTCAACTATGACGTGGAATGAAGTGGAAACTCATTTCTTTTTATTTAATGCCGTATAAAAAATCCGAAGGAATTTGGGAGGTTGCTTTTGAAAAACAGGTGACCAAACCTAGGGAGAAATCATGCTGCCTTCGATACCCCTTAAAGTTTTTCCTGAAAAATTCATTTTTTCTTCTTACAAAAGTCTTTTGTCCGCATTATCCGATGAGCCGTAAGCATGTAGCGAGTATTTAACATTGAATATATCCATATCTCAGACGGAGAAACGAATTTGTCTTCACTAAATTAAATTAGTGAATTAAAATTAAATTAGTGAATTAAAATTAAATTAGTAAATTACATTAAGTAGATCTTATTTTTCTGAAAACGATGAACATGTTTTCACATTTTATAAAAAGAATATTTAATTTTTAAATCTATTTTTAAAAAGTAATTGAAATCCACGACTTCAGTCCTTATTCTCTCCTAATAATTTAAATTAAAAAGTCCACTCTTATATGCCAAGGCTAAAAAATAAAGCATTTTTTCAAAACTTGTGATATTTAACTCGAATTTTAAACAGAAAGACAAGTCTCTTAAAATTACACATAACTGGCATTTGTATTTTTAGGAATTTTGGCGGGACGCGCCTTACATTTATTCATAATAAAAACAAATAAAACTGCGGAAAATTTTCTGGGGTGGGGGGGGGAGCAGTCAGCCTTCTGGGAGAGCCGGCCCTCCGCGGTACCCATCTAGTTACGCCTATGATAGGCTCATATATGAGTATTTCTAGCGGGGCTTAGAAAAATTATTACCTCCTTCTCAAGACTGTCAAAAATTTTAGTGAATGTACAAGATACTAAAATGCTACAAAAATAATTGATATTGCTTGACAATTAGTAATGAGCTAAAAAGTACCTTATTTTAAAATGTGACTGTAAAACTTTTGAAAGTAAATGCGTAGCAGGTTCGGGCAAATCAAATTTTTAAATGGCTAGGGTGGGGCTCGAGCCCCCTCTGCCCCCCCCGTATGGACGCCCATGACCTTTAACATGTGTACTTTGTAAACCAATTTTATTCCAGTTATAGTTACTAGTAATATTTGTATGGGGATTAACCATTTACACAAATGCAACAATATATTTAAATAAATAAATATTTAACTGTGATTACGTGTATTTTATATCTTTTACTCGTAGTGTGCCTGTCGTGCATCCTAGTATTGTAGTTCTGTAAGGGCGGCTTCCTATGTGTTGGTTTTATTATTTTCTGTGTCTTACGTAAGCATGGTTCAGGTTCCCCTTCCCCGTTGTCAGCAAAAATAAGCAAATCTTAAAACCCTTCCCCCAAAGATGCTTACGTAATACTTGAACGGCCCCTAATAAGCGAATAAGCAAATTAGCGTCAATTTCTTTCGGCAATTTTTTTTTAATCTGTTGGGGAATCCAGTGGCTTGGTTGTTTAAAGCGTTAGCCTGGCAACTTACTCGAATGGCAGTTCGAATCCCCGCGTGCTGTTTGTTTCTTTGGAAACGTATTGTGTTTCGGAGGCCACGTAAATGCGTACGGTATATGTACCAGTCCACAAGTACTTTTAAAATTATATGATTGTAATTATTTAGAGTACCCAGCCCCCTTTCATTTTTAAAAACGATGTTTTGGGCAATTGATTTTTTTAGTCACAGTATTTATAATCCTTTCACACTATTAAGGTTGTCCATAAGCATTTGTATACCTAATATTTAAGTACTTTCCTTCATAGGCTATTATAGCAGTTGTTTATTAACATAAAAGAAGATATAATTTTGTTTGCAATGAAATTGAGATTTGTAAAAATTGTTGTTTATACTACTTCAATTAAATAAATATTGATAAACCTTGAAAGTGTTTGTTTTTTGTGTATCTTATAAATAGATATTTGTAAAAATAAGTTATATATTATGAGTAAGTATTATAATAATTAATTATAAGTTAAATAAGTTAATCAATTAATAAAGCAATTTAATTATAAGTTAATTAAGTTAATTAATAAAGTAATTAATTATACGTTAAATAAATTAGTCAATAAAGTACCAATTATGTTAAAAATAAATAAATTATATATTATGCAGGTAATTATATATAGTTTCATTAAATTCCATATATATGGAATATACGTTTTATCAATAAAATGTTTATTTTGGTGAAATTTTATAATTGTAATCAAAATGTTTATTTGGGGAAGGGGAATTTTTTGGGATAATAAAAACTTGGCTTTATATTTCAAAAAAATTTTTTAAATTAGAAATTTAATTTTTGAAAAACAATAAACCTATCAATAAATTTAAAAATACATTTTGAATTGCTTTATCAGTACCTTCATATGTGTTCAAAATTTGACAGAATAAAATAAGCAATATACTAGAAGTCTCCAGATATCATTAGTTAAACCTTAGAATTGCTGAAATTCACATGCAGGGAAATATACAACTCCTTAGAAAAAGATTTTCATCGAAAAAAATTTTATAATGATCGCAGAAAACTTCTTTTTGATAAGAAATTGTAAAGCGAAGTCGTTAATTTTTCGGAATGATAACTAAACGTAGCGGAGGGAAACGCCATTCACGGAAGCATGGATCGGCCAAAGCGGATTTTGGTGAGCCTTTTTTGATGACGTCATCGGGACACCGTCTCACGTGACGTTCAGCCTTGTATCCAAAAAGCCTTGACTTCGTCCTATTCTTTTTTGGAAATACAGCACCGGTATTGCGGCCAATCTTTCCAATTAATTGATTTTTCAATTGCTCGCAAAACAACAACAGTTGTATGGGAATTCAAATCTCGCGACCCGAGTTGGGTTAATATTACGACCTGCGATATTGTTTTTAATGTGAACTCTGACTAGTAATTGTTTTCTATGAATCAATAAACATCAATAAAAATCCATCTTTCACAACATACGTATACAATTAAATTGCATTCGAGGGCTCGATATATTACTATTTATTTGATTACGAAAATATAAATAAGTTCAAAAACATCCAGCAGTATCATTAATGATGTTAAATGGAAGTGGATCGAATCACTGTAATTAACCTTCCCATCTGCAGTTAAAAGTGAATCCAACTGGGCTTCCATATGTCCCTCTCATAGGAATCTACGGAAAGTACTATATTTATCTGGCAACATTCTAATCAAACAAACAAAAATTGTTATATTTAATAAAAGTGTGTTGTTTACGTTTTTAAAGATTTGACCAAGTCTCTGATTTTTTAAATGCGTTTGTTTTGACTTGTGTTCACTTGTGTGTGGCGAAACCTTTGTGTCTTCTTATGTATTAAGTTTTAATTTTGTTTGCTTTCCGTTGTCATCCGTCATGAATAGTAATTCAGTTGTATTTGATGAGGATGCGGCGGCACAGTATCTGGAAGATTACTTGGATTTTTCAAATAATATCCCTGATGAGATTGCTCGACATGTTACTATACTGCATGAAATAGCCGCGAAAATGGAAGGTAGGTTTTTTCACCTATCTACTTTGATTACATTAGGCATAAAAAATAATTAAATCACACCTAATTTTTGTCAACATTGAATTGCCTTTTTTTGCTGCGACTTTGCATATGAGATTACTGAGTAATCGCTTTTGAATAGTTTTTACGTTGAAAAACCAAACTTCTTAATCCGTGTTTGGGAGCTAATTTACAACACGGTAACCGTTGGCGATTTTTCAAAAGTCTTCGCCATCGCGGACACTAAGGGTTGTAGGAACTGCTCGCAATTACGATATATTGTTTCCAAAACTTTTTTGACGCACCACTTTTGCTGAACCAGTAAATACCTTGTGGGGTACCCCCCACCCCCATTTACTAAAAATATCAGATAATCACCTCCCCTCAATCTGATGAATTCATAAACGCTGCAAAATTAAAGAGAAAGAAAACTCACCAATGTTTGAACGCCATGACGTCGCAAAGGAATTTTTGAATTCATTCTTGAAATTTCTGAAACAAGAAATAATATAGTACTTTTTCATACTTGGTAGGAATTAAAATGATTTTCATGTATTTCATTTATATAATAGTGTAAAAAATTTACAAAAAAACTTTTTCATTTTTCATATTAAAATATACCATATTTTACACAATGCAGGATTTGTTATGGGTGTATACCCAAACACTGTGAAGCCACAAATACCCAGCAATAAGGTAGATTGCTTGGAATCATTCATAAAGAACCATCCAGATTACTTACAGATCATGAAAACAATATGGATGGTGAAGAGCTGTTCAAGTCATAATCAGATGATTTATGAAGATGTAAAAACAAAAACAAAACTTGTTGCAGCTGTTAAAACCTATTGCTGTTGCCCTGTAAAAGATTCAAAAAAAGATAAGTGTTCTAATACAGATGCTTGTGAAATTTGGTTAACTCTAATGGATGATGATGATGATCATCATCATCATTGACTCTAATGGATGATGATGATGATCTCATAATAATTAAAGAAAGGAAAAAAAAAATTAATCAGATAATAAGTCAACATCATATACTGGCTTGACACTATGTATCACCTCAGCTTATTTGGTACAAAATTACCATTATTCAAGGGCGGATTTAGTGGCCACTCAAGAGGGTGGGGAGGACGATTAATGACTTGAGACCATTACTTTGTATATTTTCAATGTTAAATTTTATTCATAGGGGTGGCAATTGCCACTCCCGTCCTCCTTAAATCCGCCCCTGCCCTTAAATAACAAAAATTCAATCAACTAAACATATGTTAGCTTATATGCTTCATTCAAAGTGCATTGGATCTAAATTGTCAAATGAACGGGAAGAAAATGCTAGGAAATTCCTTATAACGTCATTAAACTATATTTTATGCCTTACATTATAGCTTTTTTTAATAAGAAATAAATTTATTCAACCTGTATAGTTATTGTGGATGCATCTGTTTCAAAAATAAATTATTCTAACGTTTTAAGAGAAATTCTAAAGATTCAGATCTTGTTGATATGATTAGACTAGAAATGGAAGAGAGCTTGTTTTGAGGCTCTCCACCAGTTAGATACGTATTAACATAAATCAATAAATTTCTCGTTTTAGATTACCTCGACACATAATTATATTCCAAGTATTAAAGAATAATAAAAAGCAAATTTTTATTACCAGCTTATATATATAAGTGTACTATAAAAAAGCATTGTTTTACATAGACTTATGGCCTCATTTGAGAAACTGATATAGAGCGGGATGAAGCATTGAGTTGACGTATGCATTTCCACTTAAACAGAGAGGTTCGCTGTAGCCTGGTCAGAAAATTTTTAGTTTAATTCTTTTGTGAAACCATATTTACATGCTTCTTTAGTATGATAGTGCCCTTTAGATTCAGACCATGTCATCTACCCCTATGAGTAGAAAAAAAAATAAAAATATCAGAAGGATGGAGGGGTATTGCCACATCCTGCAAGTATATCGCGGTCTTTGTCTAGGAAAAAATACATTTGCATACAGTTAAAAACTTTTGCAATTGTATATAGCTGTAACATGTATTTAAGAAAAATCAAGCTCCTTTTCCTGAAGCATCATACTCTAATGAAATCTTGGAAAATGTCTCAGCTTATATGTGGTGGTCCAATTTAAAGAAAACAGCTGTAAATGAAGATTTTGTAACTTTTTTTTTACACAATGATGATATTGCTCAAGTTCTGTTAGACTTGGAAGAATATTTCTCTCAAGCTTTTCATTTATTCATAACAAATTAAGAAATTGTCTGGGTGAGGAAACACCAGCAAAACTGATGTTTTGCTATAGACTGTTTCATTGAAAAGATAGGCTAAGCCTGAACTTACATACAAGCGAATTCGTTAAGATATGATCTTTGAATAAATACTATAAACATTGTAACTAAACCTATTTTACTTTAAAATGTTGTTGTCTTTTGTTGTTTTAATATGCTAAATTATATGGTGTTAATATGCTAAATAATCATTTTCTGGGTTTCTGTCATTTGTTGCCACTTTTGTGATAGAAACTAGTTTCTGCCATGCCGGTTTAAACTGGTTTTAACCACTTTGGAAGAAACTTGCCAACCCTGGTCCCATGGATGCAGAATGTGCGGTATTCGGGCATTCTGACTACCAGACAAAATTGGCCACCAGCAGACAATTTCCCAGGCTGGGGGGAAAAAGAAGAGAGAAAAAAAAGAGGACAAAAGAAAAACAAAATTTCGGATTGATGCAAAAGTTTAGGGGGGGGACACCCGAATCTTAAGGGAGCCAGAATTAAAAAAAGTTGCCATTTTATTAACATTTTTTGGGGCCACAAAATATTTAGGGGGGATGGCAGCATGCTCATGATAATCTATCCACTGAATTCCAACAACTTTTATAGGTTTTAGTATTTTTAATGTTCAGTGCTTCTCCCACAGTTTGTAATTCTGACCAGTTTTTCTGACCCATATTTTTTGCAGAATATTTATGAAGTACATGCAAATCATTTAAAGATTCTTCAAATTTCAAGTAATAAGCTGGGGTTTTTTTCAGTAACATCTTTAACAGCTAATTCTAATCTATAAGCACAACAATGAATGCCTAAAAGATAAGGTCGAACATCCCTTTTCAATTTTTGGAAAGCTTCGTTCTTTTCTCCGAAATTGGTCGATGTACTATCAAGAGCACAAGCCACAAATTTACTTTTAGCATGTTCCTTATCCTTATATTTTGCCAACAGGCAGATGTTAAAGGTGTTTTGTAAATATCATCAGGGCCTGCATCGGCATAATGGGGAGCAATGGGGCTTTAAAATAGGGGGCAACAATGCCCTTTTAAGAAGGGATTGTTTAATCAAGCATGAAAAAAGGAGAATGGATGGAGGTATTTATGGACTGTGAATGGTAAAATTAAATTGTGAAAAAATAAACATAGTGATATAATAATAATAATTAAAAAGTATAGTGATCTTGATAGCTTATATCGATATCATATATAGAATTCCCTGCTAGAATTTGCCGCCAATTACTACATTTTCGCTTAGACTGTAGATGGCTTACGTGGGCTACGGTGAGCTGTTATGTTGAGTGTATAGGATAAGACTTCAAGTTGAAGTAATGTTTATTATTTTCCATGAGCAAAATTAAATGAGCTCTTCTGGAATTATTGTCTGCTTATTTCGTTCTTTAATGACTATTGAATCTGTTTGCTATTATTGGGTGGATATCTTGGGATGCTGCATCTCTGCTATGTGCTAAAATATTAGCA
>QLNU02003225.1:82848424-82859987 GCA_006491805.2 Dysdera silvatica | reverse complement strand
TAAAAATTTTAAAAATAATCGTGCAAATAGTGGTCGTAAACGAATAACCACACTAAGACAGGACAGAATGTTGAAACCTATCGTGACTAAAAACCGCTTCAGTAGCTGGAGATTCATAAGTACGTACGAAGTGGCAAGAACAAGGAGTGGATGCCCCAACATCTACTACACCGCGATGATTCCATGAACTTTATTTTCAATCACGTATGCCCAAGACAAAGCCGCTACTTACTTGCAAGCAAAAATAGGCCAGAGTGCGGTGGTGCAGCAGATTGCAATGGGGTATTCAGGACTGGAATAATGTACTTTTTAGTGATGAATCGATATTCTGCGTTTCTCAAGGTCATCATGGTAACTGTGTTTGATGTTGCAAGCAAGAAGTTTTTAACGAAACAATACAGAGTTTCACCATGAGATTCCATAACAAAAAGTTATTTCGACACTGGCGTAAGGTTTAAAAACACGACGTTTCGGGAGCCAACTGCTCCCTTTGTCAATTGAAGGCAGAATGAAGAGTTCGTGAAAGTCCTAAGCTTACAGGATTTTTGCAAAACCTCGAGTTGGGGGTGTTCATCTGACATCGTCGAATGCTGGGGGTTTCCCCAGCTGGAACTGCTCCGCACCAGATGACGTCAGATGGGGATTCCCAACATGCGGGTATATAAGCTTAGGACTTTCACGAACTCTTCATTCTGCCTTCACTTGACAAAGGGAGCAGTTGGCTCCCGAAACGTCGTGTTTTTAAACCTTACGCCAGTGTCAAAATAACTGTTTGTTAAGAAGTTTTTACCACAGATTGCTTGAAATGCTCAGTGTACCTACACAGTGTTGTTTAGCATCTCTGTCATGATTTAGGGGTGTATTAGTGCTTAGGAATGCTGTATATTTTGACAGGAAGGGTAAATTCCGACGTATACAAGGAGGTACTTTAGAATTTTATGATTCCTTCATCGGAAGATCTATTTGAGGATATTTTTACCTTCCAACAAGACTCAGCATCTTGCCACATGTCCAAGGCCATGACTGCTTGGCTTAATAACAATAAGATCAAAGTATTTCCTTGGACGATCAATTCAACTGATTCAAACCCCATCAAGAATGTATGGGGTTTAATGAAGAAACACCTTCAGGAATTAGCTTCAAAGGACAAAAGTGAACGGATGGAAAGCATAAAATCTGTTTGGGCAACTATCAGCAAAAATGACTGTAAAAAATTAATGCACAGTATGCCAGATCGTCTATGTAACGTTATTAAGGCCAAGGATGATGCCATTAAATATTAACTATTCACAATGGTTTTCATTTAAATGAATTATACTATTTGTTTTTGCATGTTATTCTAATTTTTTGAACCGCTGCGAAAATTATTCTAATTTTTTGAATTTTTAGAAAAAATTATTATAAACTTTGCAATATCATACTATTTTTTTTTTTTTTTTTAACATTATGCTCATCTACAAAATATGTAGAATGTGGTAGTACACTTTAAAATTCTGAAGTAGTCATTTCTACCGAAATAAATGCAAATCGCAAAACACTGTGTGCTTTATTTTTCATCGTTCTAATATTTTGAATTGGAATTGTATAAGTTGCTTGTATTGGAGTTGCTTCAAGTAGCTCACACAGTCCATGACGAAAGATTTTATAATTTTTATGACAATAATAACGATTTGAAGCAAATAATTTTAATTTATACATTTATATGTGATTTTTAAATGTACAAATCATCCTGATTTAAATGTTATTGCATTGATTTTAAATTCAAGTAACAGGTATATATACATTGAAATAATGCGACAAAAGTTTAAAGACAACAATAGAAAACACAATTGTAATGTTAATATTTAGTAGAATTACCATGTTGTATATTACTTCACACGTGCATTCTGACATGGAGTTAACTAAAGCTTGAAAAATATCTGCAGAAGTTTCGTTCCATGTATTTTGGATAGATTCTTCTAATTCACTTACGTTGCAGTATTGCTTACCGTTAGCATAAATTTTGCAAACTACATAACCCTATAGATTTTCTATGGAGTTGAGGTCTGGACTTTGAGCCGGAAAGTTAAGTTTTTCAACTCCATTTGCACTTACCAGCCATCTGTGGAACGTGAGCAATGAATGAGAAATTTAAAAAAAAAAAATGTGAGAAAAGCCATTCTTCAGCACCAACAACTGGAGCCATAGGAAGCAAATAAATAATTAGCAACATGACTTCGAGCGTCCAACTTCTGTAGCAATTTGTCTTACAGTCCACTTTGGGTGCGTTTTTTCCAACTTCTCAATCGCACGACACTCTTACAACATTAGTTGGCTTTTTTTGCCCACTTAAAAAGTAATAAAACTCATTTCAAAGCCACAATCCGTGATAAATCATTAAATTTAAAACCCAAATACAAAATAAATTAAAATCACCGTCATTAAAATAATTTACACAACATTTTTTGACTTGTCCTTAAACTTATGTCACGCTTACTTTTATAGCAAACCAATTGTAAGTCTTCATCTGTGCATAATCAACCAATGAAAAAAAATGACGCCTTTAATTTAGTTCCTTCTTATCGCTAAATTTGCATAAGCAACTGCTTTTCCGCTGGCCGTTTATCATATTATTTTAAGATAAAAAAATATACTGTCCTTAAACTTTTGTGTCGTGGACTGTATCAATTTAACTTTAAGTTTGAAAAAGTACTAAAATTGGTAGTATCAAAATATTTCTTTGATGGGCTTTAAAAATCATTACTTTTCTTCTTCTCTTTATTTATAATTGCAGGCATTGTTTTCGTAATTAAAAAATCCACACTATACTCTGTAAAACTGCATTAACTGTGACCACAACCATTTCATTGTTTATGTTTACTTCCTTCTGATCCAAGAGCATGTGGTTATTCTTGGCTTGTTAAAGAAGAATAAAGGATTCTAATCTGTTCATTAAAACTGGTGTCATTGATGTATTTTAATCTTTTGCAATATTTGTGAGATTAGCTCGAATTATTTACAAGATTTCTAAATCAATTTTACCATGGCAACAACTTTATTGCCTTCAACGATAAACCCTACTAGAAGAAAACAAACTATGATATGGCTCATAGGTTAAGTACCATCTCTATTGAATCATAGAAAACTTCCATCGAAAAGAGGAACCATGTCTCTATTTTTTCATTTGAAGCAGATTTTGAAGCAAAACATTAGAAATGCTCATCATTCAACAGCTATAAATGTCATAAACGTGTGGGCTGAAGCTTGACTACTAATGGCATTAAAAAAATATGTGGTTGCTAAAATAAAAAAAAAATTTTGATTGAGAAAACTTAAAGAAAATAAGCAAAAATGTTCTATTGCAATAATTGGAATAGAAGAAAATGGCAATTATCACTAGACGATTTGTTTGACATTGCTCATGCCAATGCTTTACATATGATTATAATTCAAGAAGATAAAGATTTTCTTCTTGCTCAATGAAAATGAGGCCGGCTAGGTAAAAATTTGGATGTTTAAAACACAGTTTAACAAAAATAAAGATCTTAGATACTGATTTATGGTTTGCCTGTATATGAAAGTTTGGCATAGAGCTCCTTTTGCTCTGTTCACACGACTTTGCCTCTAGCTGTTAAAAGACATGGCTGATTATAAGGGAGAAAATGTAAAAATTTCATGTTGTTATGAGCAAGTTCCTTTGGCATGTGTGGTACTTATCAGGAATATGTAGCCTTAGCTTTCTTTGGTGAAGGTATTCCTGAAGAGAGAGAGACAAAACGTAAAATGGTTTGTGCCTTAAAGAATCATGAAAGTGAAAGTCCACTGACAATGAACCGATGCATAATGGATCCAAGTGTTATGCAGGAAAAAGATGTAGGTTTTGTTACTAAAAATACATTAAGATATTTCACTATAACTGGCCTTTTGTCAAGTTTTCTTAGAAAGGATGGTAATGAATGGCCTTTAAGTGCCAGTTATCAATCTGTGAAGGCATGTTATCTCACATGCAAGTAACTAATGGTATTGCAGAATGAGGAGTGTAACAAGCTTCACACAAGTGAAGAACAAAAACAATAATTGTTGCTCACTGTTCAATGATACAGGCAGAAATAGATAAAAAAAAAGGCATCACTATTTTAGTAAAATTCACGACCCCAAAATTTCGTTTCATCACTTATATTTCATAAAATATATACTGTATACACATGTTTGTAATAAGTTGATTAATGGTTATATGTAATAAAATGACAATGGAGATCCTTTTTCTCACATTTTTATATTTTAAAGTGAAAAAAAAATGATTTTTTTCTATAATAGCAGTAATTTTAATTGCCGGTAGGAACCTCTAAATTTTATTTAAATCACCTAACATTTTTACATATGTGTTTTCTCAATAAAGGGAATCATTCAAAAAGGTGCCCCATTAAAAATTAATTTTTTAGTGTCATAAGATGCACGCACCCTAACGGCCATAGCATTGAATATATGTTTGATAGAATCTATATTCGAATGCAAAGTAAGAACAAAACTTAAGATTTTTATTGACACAAAAAGATCAAAATGAATTCATATACACTGGTGTGCAAAAATTAAGGACGGGACAGTTTTTTGCATGTAATGCCGCATCCCAGTGTTTCAAATGGGTACAAAGCATACCATAATATTTCCAAGATGTAAGATTATGGAAAATGTGGACGATACTGACCAAGAAAGGAATCCAAAGGATACAAAGGACTTTTATTCAAAAGTGGGCTTTCAGCACAGGAGGACAGAAGACAGAAACGTCAAGGTCAGAGGCGGCCAGAAGAAAAAACAGTTTTCAGTAAGGAATATGATTACGCCTGACTGCAATGCAAGATATGCACTGTCTGTTTATGCTCAGTACAAGGTTGTCAATAAGCTCTCGAGTCATTATGGCTCATTCCTCTTGTAGTGCTAATTGCAGTTGCGGAATCATTGCTGATGGATGTCAACGTGCTGCCAGGCATCTCCCGAGAACATTCCACACGTGTTCTATTAGATTCAGGTCCGGAGACCGTGCGGGCCATTCCATGCGATAAGTACTGTCACTCTCCAACAACTCACGGCAGCCGCTGCACGATAAGGTGCAGCATCATTATCCATGAAAAGGAATTCTGGGCCCACAGTATCCCGGGGAAAGACTGATGTAAGAAAGGAGAACTTCGATACAATAGCGGTCACCAGTGACTGAACCTCCTTGGAAGATGTGGAGCTCCATACAGCCACCAAGCATTATGCCTCCCAAAATGATAAATCTACCACCTCCAAACCGACCCCTTTCGACAACGTTGGAGGGGTAATTATGTGTTCCTCGCTCTCTCCAGATGTATAGACATCCAGAATCGCTAATGAGACTAAATCGACTATCATCCGTAAACAGCACTGAACCTCATTGCTGAGCTCCCCATTCCTTGTGTTCCTGGCATCAAAGAAAACATCATCCCCGATAAGCAGGCATCAATGGCACACACCATACTGGTCACCGAGCGAATAAACCATGTGTGTGAAATCTTCTGGCAACTGTAAACGGTATAGCAATCATCCAGTAGTGCGTTACATGTGGCTTGTGATTTCACCCGCTGTCAGCCGTCGATCTCTCCTCGCCTGTAGAACAAGATACCGGTCCTCCCTTGCCATGGTTGCTCGTGGACAATCACCACTAAACCAAATCGTCGGACAGCTGTTCCTGTCGTTCGAAATGCCGTCCATGCTCGTGACACGATGCTGTGTGCGATTACGAACTCCTCGGCCTCACTCGTCACACTTCGATCTTCTTCCAACTTTCCAATGATTCGACCTCGAGTAAAATCATCCAGATGTTGTCTACCGGACATCTCGCACTTCTACAGAGATTCGCCGCCGTTCAAATCAATGTACACTGTGCGATAGCTTCCACTGAAATGCTGCGCATATACCACTCTTACGTTTCATGCATTATCCACATTACATCATGATGCGTATACGCAAATGCCCTACCGTGTAGGACCCTAGGCAGTCTCCTGATTGGTCTTTCGGTCGGTTCTGCTTATTCGTTCCGCTGTTACGTTACTTTTTCCATCTCGTCCTTAATTTTTGCACACCAGTGTATATAAAAAAAACTTCAAAAATGCAGTGAACGTAATTATGAAAACATAATGCACACGATTCCCAATATTTGTTTAAAATCTTATATTTTGTCTGTCTATTGACATTCAGTCACAACAAACTTAAGACAATGACATGACCTAATTCCCTTTATGTTCAATTTAAAAAAATACGTGACGTCATTATCAAAACTACAAGGTTAATTTTAATTATTTTATCCTTTTAAAAATATTCTAAAAATATGTCATTCACATATTTCTATGTATGGAAATTTATGATATTTCTGCTAAATTATGATTTTAATTTTTCTAAACATTGTGATTTTTCCTTAATTTGGTCTTGCCATATTTTCTTAGCCTTAACATGTACTATCTTAATTAAATGTTATAAATACTGTAAATGCCAGACTGTTGTAACAAATTCAAATTTATAAAGTAACTAGGTAATTTAAATTAAAAAAAAAAATCTGATTTAAGTCAGTAAATCTTATTTAAAGTTTTAAAAAATCGGATTTAAATTCTAAAAATCTGATTTTTTTTCAACCATGATTTTTTCATACCCTGCTCGGAAGTCATGAACATGGGTATAAAGATGAACGTTGGAAACATTCTTCAGTTGAAACCTATTTCTGTTGCTTTAGATAAAGTTAAAAAAAAGAATAGTCGCAGTGTTTTCGAAGTAGTAGAAATTTGGAAAGATCTCGAGAATATACAAGACCTGGCTTATCATAAACCTACGTACATTAAGATGTTTAAAATATGTAATGAGCAAGCTATATCTCCAGCTCACTATTTGGTATTTATCGAAGTTTAAAGCGGAATGCTTGTCAAGGAGTAAGAAAGAGCAAGCAGTAGATTTTTTTTTTAAATAAAAACAAGGATACCTTATTGTTAGGCATCATTCTTACATTTATTGTCCATGCACTATGGTGCATTATTTAAAGAGGAGACAGTGAAATCAATTTTTATTCTTCAGTGGTGGAAATCACTGACCTCTTATAAAAAAAAATATGTTGGCTAAAGGGAACTCTATGCTAGGAGAGCTATTGAGGAACTATGCACAGCTAAGGGAACCTCTGCTGGAGTTGAAAGGATGTTTTCCGTATTTGGATTTGTCCATTTCATATCAAGTTAAGAAATCAATTGGGAGTTGAGAAGGCAGCAAAGTTGGCATTTTTATTTAAATCCTTAAATGTTGGTTTTTAATACCATAATTGAAATCTCTAATACATATTGCAGTCTCAATAAACAAGAAATTTAATGTTTGTTTCTTACGTTATTAAGTGTATTATTTAGGTATTCACTTGGTGAAGTTTAGCGTCGATCCAGGAACGTGTTGGAAAATAGCTACAGATGTTTCCCTTTTGGGGCTATGTCAAAAATCATATAAAATAGCTTTAACTACGAAAGACCTGGAGGGATTCTGAGTCAAATGACGAACAGGAAAAATAAAATGGGTGACAAGTTGTCAAAACCTCTTCTTACTCAAACTCTTAAGTGATTGAAAGAGATTTAACCCTATCTTTCTACATTAGGAAGACAAGTTACATAATTATTTTTCATGGGACCGAAGGTTCGAGTGGCTATGAATGAATGCAAAGTTTTTCATACAGACGTTTATTTTGAGTGCTTTAGGTTTACATCCAGGGCCAGAAAAATCTCCAAAAATGTGCATGCCCAGTCGAGCATGTAACCTAAAATAATATATGCCCGAAACGTATCACTACATGTTTTGTTCTATTTATTTATTTTTGTAATTTATCAACTAACGTCAAGACAAATTAGATGGACAATATTTGTTATTACGTAGATTAACTTCTAGGCTAGAAACCATGGGGTACTATTAACTTCGGTAGGGTGTCCCAATACAAATACATTTCAAGGTTGAAGAAAATTTCTAATATCTATCATTAAAGTAAACAAGAAAAGAGGCAAATGAACAGGAGCTTGACAACTGCTGATGAGTTGTAAGCTGCAAGAAGACAGCCAAATCCAATGTTCCCACAGGACTTGTTGAAAATCCTTAAATACTTACATGTGAATACGATGTTTTCATCTTTCTGACTATAGTTGAAGCATCGAGATTGTCATTAGGACATTGATAAACTTACTGAAATAAAAATGCAAATTTATTTTTAATTAAAACAACTAAAAAATCTCCAGGTCTGTTAAAAGCTTTAAATTTGTTACATGCCCAGTCGGTCACGAGCAAAAAAAAAAAAAAATACATGCCTAGCTGAAATTTTTACATGCCCCGGGCATGTCGGGCAATAAATTTTTCTGGCCCTATTTACATCCATACGTTCCAGATCATAATCAAGTTCGTTAAACGTATCTTGACTTCCAAGTACGATTCCTGGTCCCACCGGGACAGCTGTTATACATTTATGTCTATTAAATGTGTTATAAGCTAAATGATAACCTAGTTATAAGTTTGAAATCACTTGAATAAATATTCATACAATGTCAAAATATGCAGTAGAATTTTGAGTATAATTTTCTAACGTTTTAAAGTTATGCCCTCTATTTATGTTCGCAAAAGTCCCGCACATGGAAGTACACATTTTAAGTTTTTTAATACTTAAATATTATTTACAAATGATACTAACAGTACTCTTACTTTGGACTTTTGTCTCTCTAAATATAGTGTTAACTTAATGATTTCTCAATTAAAAGAGCAAAAGTACCTTTTGGTTTGTATAGCTGTTTACAAGTAATTGACTTTACACGTCCCACACTTGACACACATAAACAAATTTATTTCTACAAAAAAAATGTATCAAAAGTAATACAATTATACATAAAGTATATTTGACATAAACAGTTGGTATAAAAATATACACAATTTCATAAGTTATAATATGTGACCTTGGCATAACTATCTTAAAATCATGAGTCCAAATGTCCCTCACGTGACTATGGAGTAGCCGAACAGTTCCCTCTTCATTTCATTTTTCTACTACGGCACACCTGATGTGGGGGGCACTGTACAGTAACAACCTGTTGTTCCTTAGCAATTATAAAGCAATGTATATGATATTTATAATGTCCCAAGTGCTCTTTTCGGGTTACAGTATCTTACAAAACACTTGGAATATTAAAACTTTCCTGATGGCTTATGAGGCAAATCAATACACAACCAAAGAAATCACTTAAAAAGACAGCCGTGGACACAGTAGGTCTTGTAATGATTACCAACACATGCACATCTTGGCCACATGCACATTATTTCTTCCTTTTTCTTGTCTAAGATATGCGTGATTTCATTTGGTTGCTACGTTCTCCACGACAGTCGGGGCAATACCATTTTCCCTTTGGTTTTGAGGTCAAATTAACACAAGGAAAATGAAACCATTCCAGGAGGCAGTCGTCATTATCACAGCCAACCATATCTCCATAGGAAACCTGATTACACAAGCAGTAGACTGGTTCGTCTGAGTCAATACGTGGTTTAATAGAAGCAACTTTACTTTTGGCATTAGCTTTCCCCACTTTCTTTCTCTGCTCCTTGCTGGTGGATGGTGCATAGAGATCGTTTTCCGAATTCCCTTGCGTGGTATCCCTTAAGATCGTATCGCTGTTTCGATTCCTTCTAGATCGTCTATGAACACTTTCAGGTTTAGCTCTGACTTCAGGATTTTTACTTTGGACAATGTTTTCTTGTTCCAAATCTGAAAAAAAAAACCAAGTTTTTAAAAACTTACTACGTGACATTACTTCCAACGTCTAAAATGCAGGAAAATAAATCTAGACTTTGGACACACACATTGCCTTTATAATTTTATTTCTTTACTTCGTTATATTAAATTTTTGCTGTATTGTGTAAAACAATACTACTATCAAATAAACATATACGTTCTTAAGAAATACTTTATGGAAATCACATTTTCTCGTTATTTGTAGAGTTTTGAAACTGAAAAAGTCAAATCTTTTTAAAACTGAGTTGTTGTTTTTTTTGCCCTAGTACTTTTTCTTTGTGTAAGTGGATGCTTAGCGTAATGAATCCTCCCCCAATATCCTCTTCTGGATTCTCACATTGAATCTAGGAACCAAATCCACCCGAATCGGTAATTTCACAAAAGTATACAACCCAACAGTGTTTTTTATAAGCGGTATCCAATCGCAATTTGTGATGCAAAACACGAAAAATGCGACAAAGTCAAGATTTTGTGTAGCAAACTGATACGAAATGGTTATGGAAGGAAAAAAATCTCTGAAAATTAAATAGAAAAAATTATGAATAAAAAGTCAGAAGACCGGATCGTATGATTCGAAAAGATGAGACAAATCCGTGATAAATAAATGGCACACTCTATGGCTCCCGGGCAAGACTGCTATCCACTTGATGAGATCCACTAGAAGAATTACAATGTTTATGCAAACATTACAAAGATATATTGAATTAGCACAGTATCAAAAAATATGTCTTGGTAGACTTTTTAGATTTCAAAACCTTTTGGCTTTCAGACTGAACTCATTTGAGTGCAAGTGCAATGTGAATATGTTTTTCTAAAAATTATGGTAATGTATATCCAAATCTTCAGCATATCATAAACATTTTCAGGTTATTTCCTATTTCCAATGCGTAGGAGGAAAGAGCAGTTTCTACAATGAAAAGGGTTAAATCTGATTTCAGAAACAGATTGAGGACTATTTGGCTTAATCATTTGCTTCGAATGTCGTTACAAGGGAACTCTTTAAGCGAGTTCAACCCATAAAGTGCAACGGTTACTGTTCTAAAAAAAAAATCGCCATCCTGAAATCAAACCATTTGACTATCAGCCATACAAAAAGCTAAAAGTTTCAAATTCCTCAAAAACTCAGTTTACTAATCCATTATCTTCTGATTCAGATTAAGAGACAATTTCTTACTTGTTTAATTTCATCTCACATTTTATATGTACAGCTGCAGGGTTTTTTTTTGTTGTTGTTCACTGGTAAACATGTCTTTGTTAGTAAGTACAACATTGAACTGTGTAACTGTATAAAAAATAAAATTGCTATACATTTATACAGAATTGCTACACAAATAATAATTTGTGGAGTAGTTGGCTATACAAATGAATAAAAGTAGGAAAAACACTAACTCAAAGTTGTCAAATACATCGAAGCAGAAAACATTTGGAAATTTAGTCTTTTGAAATAGTGCAATGTTGTGTTTCTACTAGTGATGCAACAAATGTCAATTTGGCTGGATGCTGGATATTCGACTTGAATTTAAACCGGACATCCGGCCGAGAGTATAATTTTCTTTTAGAAATCACAAATCCTTACTATTTTATTATTCCTATTCATAGGTGCGAATAGGAGAGGTTAAAATTAAAGCTAAAAAACTCTCCAAGAAGCCCTCAATTTGTGAAGAAACCTTAATTAAAAATACATTAAAAATATTAATTAACTTTGCAAAGAATCCTACATCTCTTTGGAATTGCTTTACTTATTACGTATGCAGGAGGGTGATTGTTGATGGGGGTTGTGAC
>QLNU02003225.1:82813310-82844352 GCA_006491805.2 Dysdera silvatica | reverse complement strand
GTCTTAAGTACGATTATTTGGCGATGATATTTACTTGACGCCACGCGTTTCAAAGCGGCTTCGCCAAATAACACACCCACCTTTGCTTTAACGTCAGATGGGTAGTTTAGTATGCATCAGATAATACCTAAATCAGCGGATGCCTAGTGGGAGCTCAACCCCAACACCCCTGATTTAATACTGTTAGACTCTCGAGAAGCTTCCCGAATATTAAAAGGGTTGAATCAGTAAAATACAAATAATTTTAAAATAACACAAGACAACCTGATTTTCTAGAATATAACCGCAAAAAAAAAAAAAGCAAACAGCGCTAAATTAACACTTTCGCTATGCCATCTACTTAAAACCCTTTAAAATTCCATCGCCCATTTCGGGCATGGGTCACGATCTTTGTTTATGGACTTAAGTGTGCACGCGAATCGACTTTAGTTTGATTCTCACTCCATAGATGGCGCCACGCTATACTGTATGTTAATCTATGGCGTACTCTTAAAATTCTATCAAATCCAAAACTACTGAAGCTAGGATCATAAGACCAAAACTATACGATAGATTTCTCATTTCTCCGTAAAACCTACTCATTTGGTTCCATGAAGACGCAGCGTGGTAAATTCAGTAGGTGAAAAACAAGAAAAAAAGTAACCTCCGCAAAAAAGTCATCAGTTTCTAAACTACACAAAAAAAGTTTAAACTGAAATATAAAAATACAGTACATGAATTGCTTTATGAAAATTACCCATTTTTATATTCACTGATATGTTCGATAATTTATTATATTTAAAAATTTATAATATTATATACCTTGAATGACTGTTATCGTTTCATGGGCGGAAAAAGTGAATTGGCTGTTGCCACTGTACTGTAGTAAAATCAGTAATATAAACATTTGTGTTAAAGCCAAAGGAAAATTATTGTTGCTACTTTATAAGAGTAGCTACAGTGCCGGCCGATTCAACAGATTTGGCTGACTCGGGGCTTCGTACTCAGAAGGGACCTCGTACTTGGGAAGAGGATTTTTTTTTTTTAAATGGCAAATTAACACTATTTTTGAGGCAGATACTAACAAAATGTAATAAACATACTTGTAATAAATTTTTAAATTCTTTTAATAATTAGCGGGTTACAATAGATATCGAATCCAACATGGCTCTTTTTTTCTGTCTACTGTCTGTAGCCAATAAAAAGGGTAAGGTAAAGGTCTTCCGTAAGTACAATAACGATGGTTACTTTTAACGTTGAAATCCTATCGAGTTACTTAGGAATTAGAGGATCGCGAATTATAGGGCGGTGAATTAGAGGGTCGCGAATTAAAGAGACGCGAATTATAGGGTAGCGAATTATAGGGCGGTGAATTAGTGGGTCCCGAATTAGAGAGTCGCGAATTAAAAGGGCGCGAATTAGAGTGTCGCGAGTTGGAAAGTCGCAAATTAGGTGGTGGCGAATTAAAAGGTGGCGAATTAGAGGGTGACGAAGTAGAGGGTCGAGAATTGGAGGGCATTTATATATTATATATATATATAAAAAGGAGCCCACACCAGCTACCCTGATAGCGCAAAAATGTCCGACGCAGACATCCCCAACGTCCCTAGGTCATTCAACATACACCTTCGGGCGTCTGTGGAACATCCTACGGTGATCCATATTCACGCTTGAAATACGTCTTTTGAAGGTCCTGAGGATGTCCACTCGAACATATTTCGGACGTGTTACGGCGATTCTTAGGACAAAAGAAGAATTTTCTTTTGGGACGTCTTAGGGAAAATTATTCAGATATTTCCAGGGCGTGTTACGGCAGTGTTAAGGACAAAACTTGAATTTCCTTTTTAGTGCTTTTTAGGGATATTAGTCGTATATTTTTAGGACGCGTTATGGCGGTTCTCAGAACACAAGTAGAATTTCCTTTTAGGATGTTTTAGGGACAAATTTTTTCATCTTTCGCATCTGTGCATAAAACAAAAATTGAATTAATTTTATTTTTATCCATATACGTATTTTCTACTCCTATTTTGCCGACTATACATGAAATCATATTTTCATATATATAATAAGAATAAATAGCAAGTAAAAGTTCTTTCCTATGTATTTCACCTCTATTTTATTGATGATATTTATAACGCAACGAAACTTTGGAATTATTTATTTAATAACTCTTATTTTTTCAAAGCCTTTCCATGACACTCCATGTGCTATAATTACATAATAAATTGTTATGCATTAACGTAAGTTCTCCAGTGTACAGAAACGTCGCCTTGTTTCAGGTTCGTTTCCCAGGGATAAGGCTTGGTTGCTTTCCTTCGTACATTTCAAAATTCAAGGACAACAGATCATGCTGCAATTGCACCAAAATATACTAATTCAAACAGGATGATGCATCTTTCCAAAATGTCATTTCTCTAATTACGCTGCAATTTCTTCCTTTACTTCTGTGTAATAAAATTGGTAGTAGATAATGCATTTGGTCTAAGCAAACCATTCAGAACAGTTTCTAATTATTACAAAATTTTTAACCCTTGATCAGGGATGTTAGTAATCAAAGTCCTTTAGATTAGATTTATAAGTAAAGACAGCGTTATAAGCGTAAGTAAAGTTGCTTACCTTACTTACGCTTATAACGTTGTCTTTACTTATAAATCTAATCTGCGTAATGCTACGTTAAATTATCTTATATACTTTAGATTAGCTTACAAGTAGATTAGTTACATGAAGAAATATCAATTGTTGTTAATTTATATTATACTTTTCTTTTTACTTTGGTTGTCATGGTAACTTGAAATGCACTACAGGCCAGTTGGCCTTTGATCTTTGTTTCTGAGTAGTGTAATAAGGTTTGTCGGGTACGCAGGACATTTTTGATTTAGCTTAAATAGAATGTTGCTAAGCTTGGTGACGGCATGGTGACACTTCAGGATGGTCGTTATCGACAATTTCCCCTGACCAGCGACAACAGCGCGAAGGCTCGGAACAACGACGCTGACGTCCGACATTAACTATCCTTAAACTTTCGTGTAATAATTATGCCAAAAATTTCCAAAAAACACAAGGAGGCCCAGTTGAAAGCGGAGAAGAGTTGGAAAAGATGAGGAAGAAATTGTTCCCGTGGAATATGTAGATGTTTGATAAGTGGAAATGCGGCTTTGCTTTATTTCTCATTTTTCATATATCATGTAAACTATATTTGAAGCATATTAACGTCCCTTGTTTTACGTTTCGGTAGGAGTACACTCAGGTCTGTGTTTACCGTGTTAGCGCCTCTGGGCAAAAGCAGATTTTAGCGGCCCTTAAAAATATTTTGACATATAAATAACACAACGATAAAAAGATTTACACGGGTTTAGCATTGGGTCCTTTATAAAGCATAAAGTCCTTTACTGGTCTAAACGCTGTAGGTAAAAATAAAGAGCAGATAATGAAGTTAAATTGAAAATAGGGGATAAAAATTAAATAAAATACGAATTATTGTCATTTATTATTACTCTAATTATTATAATTATAACGAATTAATGAAAAGTTTCTCAACGAACAAAGCCGCTTGTTTTATAATATTAGAACTTACAAAGTAATTTTTCTAGTTTTTTGTGCTGCCAGGAGTATATGACGTGGCCGTATGGCCACCACAATAAACATGATAATGTACATAGGCTCCTGATGATAACACATTTGACTAATAACACGTGTATTTATTCTGACCACCATTTAAAAGTTGCATTATGGGAAGTATGACGTCACACGCAAAAGGTCACTTTGACCAAATACTCTGTTAAAAATATATGGGACCGCTAAAAACTGATTTTTGGTATTTGCACTACAATTTTTGGCGACCCTGGGCGACCGCCCAGCTCGCACCCTCCTAAGCACTGCCCTGCGTATAGTGACCGATGGCTAAACGATTACAATTTACACACAGGGTGTTCATTTCAAAAGGCCTAACATTGAATAGCTTTGGTTCTAAGATATGTAGCATTTGAAGCAAAAACAGGTGAATTTTTATTTCCAGGGGAAAGGCCAAAATTAATATAAAGAATTTTTTGTTTAACCCCCAAATCCTCAGATCTCCCAACTTTTAATTTTCAAATGTTACCTCTATCTTGTGATATATCATTGTAAACAGCGTAAAAAATGCAATCTTTTTGTTTCCCCCTTCAAAAAATTGAAATTGCTTCATGTATTCGTGAAATAAAGCTTAAAATGAAATCCTTACTTTGACCCTTTTGAACTATGACTATACTATAACAATACTAGAGAGAGAGAGAGAGAGAGTGGGCGCTTTAATCTATCCTTGGAATGAAGAAAGGGATGAGTGCACTCATCCTTTCGTTTATTCCAAGGATAGATCAAAACCAGAGTTGGGTTTTGGACGTCCAAAACTAGTTTTGGACAGGACGCGTGTCGAAAACTGGTTTTTACCGTCCAAAACTATCCAAAAGTGTACTAAAGTGTCTAAAACCTAAAACTGTGACAATACAAAAAAAAATATCTTCATGTGATATTTTTCATATTTTGACAATTTTTCCAATTTTCAGTATATTTTTCTAGAATTATACTGATTAAAAGAAAATAAAATTAAAAAAAAAAATAATAGACTAAAATCTTTTTTTCCTGTAGAGAATTTTCAGTTTTAAGCATTACCGTTAGGTTGCTGTAGCAAGAAGCTACGTATTTGATATTTGAAACCAATAAATATACACCATAAAAATTTCAAAATCAAATTAGAAAGTTGTGTTTTCAATAAGAAAAAAAAAGACAAATCCAAGCTATGAGTGAGAAAATATTCAGTTTATAAATTACTTGTTCCTAAATTTTTGTATGTAAATAATATTGCTTTTACTGCGGTAGAACATCATACCCTCAAAGAATTGGTTTTAGCTCTGTGCTCAGGCTATAATCCACAAAGTTGTAAAGCATTAGGAGGGTAACTGTTGGATATAGTGTCTGCAGATGTTACAAACAGATCCAGAGCAAATCAAAGGTAATCAAGTCACCATGGTCGAAAATGGGCGAAGTAACATACACAACGATTCTATTATTGCAACTTGTATTCATATTGAGGGGAAGTCTTATTTTTGGATGCAATAGACAGAGGTGCACATACAAAAAAATGCAGAGTGTGATAGAGATGTTCTGCAGTCTGCTGTTGCAAAAGCAAAGAAAGAATATAATTGTGATGTAATGGTTGTGGTCACTGATAATGACAGTTATGTAGGGAACAAAGGAACTTCTGTGCAAGGAAGGTAACAGCTGGGTGACGTATGGGTTCAGTGACCATTATTTACACGATATAACATCAGTTTCAGTACTAAACAACATGTGCAGATTCAATAGTTTTTCTTGAATCACCACAATATACCTAGTGCATTGCATAATGCAATTAATAATTCACTGAAGCCCCAGTTGCCAAATGATATAAGACGGAAGAGACAACTGACTTGTATTGAAACCTTTCTGCGCAATAGGACAGAATATAAAAAAAATAGTTGAGGAACATGAAGATGGCATATAAAGACTTAGCCACTCTTATAAATGTAATTTATATAGATAGGCTAAAGATGCAGTGGAACAATTGAAACGAGTTGCTGTTTTAATGGACTGTTTATAAAAAGACCGCTATAATTCATGAAGCCTGTCATACATGCAGGCCTGTAGCTAGGATGAAGGGACAAGGGCAAAGTAAAGGGCATATGGAGCACCGGGCACATAGGGACTTTTCTATACATGTAAATAGCTCAATGGGGCACAAGCATGAGGCAACTGGGGCCGTGCCCCTACTGGCCCCCCGGATTGGCTACAAGCCTGCATATATAGCTCATGTAGTTGAAAAAAGAGTTTTTATGACTCTGGATTCAGGAAATTACAAAACAAATGGATCTTGCCATGAAACCTTTTAACTTCCTAGCCTACCTGCTAAATCCGAAATATAATGTAGAAGGTCTGTCTACCAAGAAAGAAAATTGCACGTTCATGGTTAGTAAACAAATATCCCAACAGCATTCACCTTTTGATTGCATATGAAGCTGAAGTTGTGCCTTTTCCTCCTACTTCACTGCATCTGGGAAAAGTGTAAGTCCAGTCATACATTGTACAGCAGTAGAAAAAACACTAGAAAAAGAAGGGTTTCAAAAGACTATCTACAAACTATTGTTTTTCTACCTTCATGCATTGCAATTCCTGCATTGATTGAAAGAATATTTTCCAACTTTGGAGTAATACATTCAAAACTCAGAAATCGTCTAGGCACAAACACAGCAGCTAAACTGGTTATGTGTTATCGGATGTTAAGAGGGCCGATTGTAGTTGATTATTAATATTTCTCTTGTACTACATACTTATTTCTGTAGTGTTTGCAGTTTTTTTTTGTTTTTTGTTTCATTTTCATATTACTTTTCACTTTTTATAGTACAAATCTAAAATTTGAAGATAAACCCAATATTCAACTCAATGTAATTTCTACACCTTTGTGCAAATTAATTGAAACAAACAATGAATTTAGTAGTTTAGTGTACAAAACTTATATATACATGTACAAAATTCACCTATACATACATTAGTAACGGATATGACCTCCTCTATTTTTAAACAGCATTTGAACACCGTTTGGCATGGAGTCTACTGGTTTTGAACAGTCTCTGTTGATTTTTGGATCCCTGTACCACTCTTGAATGAACACTCGAATGAGCTTCTCCATAGTCGTATAGTCTACAGTACGGAGGCGACTTTTTTTACATAGCCCACAAATTCTCAATAGGATTTATGTCCGGAGAATTCCCTGCCAATCAAGTACCTGTATTTGCTGTTCTGTCACCACTTTCTCTTCACCACTTTCTATGTGTGGCAGGGCTAGGTCTTGCTGCAATATCCCAGTACCGTCAGGATACCTCGTCTCTAGCTCTGGAATAACGTTTTTTCGTAGAATCTCAATATATTGTGGTGAGTGCATCATTCCTTCTATTGGCTGCAGGCTTCTGACACCATAATAACTTAAACATCCTCGAAATATCTTCTTTTATGGGTGCTTGATAGATTGATTGATGTGGCGATCAAGATTCTTCTTTCCCTGTGTCCTTCGAATATGCTGACTTCACTGACCCTGTACAAAAAAATTACTTTCGTCGGTGAAGAGGACTTTTCTCCACTGGTCTTCCGTCTATTCCTTATACCTTTTTTGCCCATTTATACCGCTTTTGTTTCATTGTTGTGGTTAAAAACTGTTTCTTGACAGGTCTTCTGGCTTCTCGTCCGATCGCAATAAGGCGCCTGCGAACTGTAGTGGAACTGATTTCAATTCCTTTCTCCTTTAAATCCGTTTTCAATGCACCATTCATCTTGCGGGGATCCTTTCTGCTTTGTCGAGGCAAGTAAACGTCATCTCTAGGCATTGTTTTCTTCTTACGACCACACTTTCTTTCCCGTTTAGGAGAAACCGATCCGGTTTCTTGTTTCAACTTGATGATACAGCTGACAGTTGCTAAACTCACACCAACCACTGATGCGATCTCCCGATACGTTTTGGTTGTGTGTTTAATCAGAGTTACGATCTTCGTACGTTTTCTAGGTGTCACATTCATCTCGAACAGCGGTGGAATCACATCTGGTCTAGTTTCTAAAATCGGATGAAATACTGCAGCTGCTTACGTAATGATTGCATCAGCTAATGAACACTACGGCGCCGGACAGGTTTCTAAAATCTATTACAAATAAATTTGACACTCACGTATTAGTAGCTCAAACTAGAGCTATTTTTGTTTAGGAGAAAAAGAGACGCCGTCCTCATCCTGGATTCGAACCAGGGTCCCCACATTGAGCCCGCAGTGTCTTGACCTACTAGATGAATGAGGACAAGAACAAATGCAATTTTCTCCGTATATGAGGATGTAAGATATTATTACCCTTCACAGGGATAACACAATTGCCAAATATTGGTCAACACACAAAGCCACCGGGGCGAGATTTTTGTGAGTTTTTCGTGGGGGATTTTTTATTACAAATAAATTTGACACCCACGTATTAGTAGCTCAAACTAGAGCTATTTTTGTTTAGGAGAAAAAGAGACGCCGTCCTCATCCCGGATTCGAACCAGGGTCCCCGCGTTGAGCCCGCGGTGTCTTGACCTACTAGACGAATGAGAACAAGAAAAAACGCTTTTTTCTCCGTATATTAAGTTGTAAGATATTATTACCCTTCACAGGGATAACACAATTGCCAAATATTGGTCAAGACAAGAACTCCGAACCACTTAGGCAACGTGATATCTGCGTCTTTCTTAAACAGTAACGTTCATATGTACTTTGTCTTACCATAGAGCAGCTTATTATAACTTTTTTCCAATATCATTGAACTGTATTGATTTTTCTTTGATATTCTCCTTAAAAACATATTGACGTTCAATAATTCGGCAAAATCGTTAATCCGCCACGACCGTGGTCCCGAACGTGCCGGATTAAATGGCTCCTACTGTATTTGGATTTCGCTGATACCTAAGTTCTTTGATTTATAACATGTTGTGAACATGTGTAGTTAAATACTGAACCAACTGGGCCATTGACTGTTCTTAATTATCTTTGGAGTCGACGCTGGCCAGTGTGACGTCACCAGGATGTTCCTATGCTAATCGTAATGTACTATAAAAATGGCCGAGAGGCAGCGTGAAGGCGGCAGACCGGGGATGCCTAGCGATAACTAGTTGTAATGATTAAAGTGTTGTAATTGTAAATAGGGTGTATACGGTATGTGGATGAGCTCGGTGAAGTCCAGGTTAAGCTTGTTAGTTATTGATTTGTTAAAATGTTACTTTGAATCTACGTTTGACGGCTTACTTGGTTGTGCCGATGTTCCGAGGCCGAAGGTGCGTTGACGCATAGAATTGTACCTCGAGAGTGTTTCTGGTGGCTGTGTTTATCGAGGAGTTCATCCGAAGACGCTATTATTTCATGGTTATCGGTTGAATGTTCAGAAGCTAAACCCGTTCTCCACGAACTCTACTGTAGGAGGCGAGAGGTGCACCCGCTCATTATTGCTGGAGTTTTAATACAATGAGGACTGCGTGGACGGTCTTACATGCGGCATTTCTTCAAGTGCCTCGCCAATCACTTTTTGAATGCGGAATGTTGTAGTCGTAGCTCCAATAGCAGCCTAGGAAAAGAATAGGGGGCTCCGGGCATCACAATACGGCCCTGACATGCGATATTTCAAGTACAGTCTGTGAAGGTGGAATATTGTAGTCAGTAGCTCCAATACCAGCCTTGAAAAAGGATGATATATTTTTTCCCCCAACTTTATTATTTGTCACTTATTAACAAAACAAAATGTGTAAAATCACGTTTCGTCAGCGAAGGGGAGGGGAGGCGAAATTCCATAGAATCTTGCACATAAATTCACCGCAGCTATAATATGTATTACGGCTAGGCAGCTTCTCATAAATTTATAAAACTTTTTTCATATTAGCCCATAATGTGGCAACAGTAGCTGAGAAGTAAATTTATAAGAATCATTTTATTTAACAATTTTTCTAGTTAAAGGCTGAGACACCATCTGGTGGTCATTTTAAGAAACAAACAACAATGGGCGACGTTAAATGATTTTGTTACGATTTAGAATGGTAGCGTCTTCAGCATAGGCGCACGCAGAAAGTTCATAAGGGGGTTATAGGCTCAATGGGGGGGGGGTACAGAGCTACAACTCACATATTCCTATGTTAAATATACAAAATTTCATTGCAATGGGGGTTACAACCCCCATCAACACCCCCTCTGCGTACGCCAATGGTCTTCAGAGGGAACCTCTTTCTCTCTAAGGGAAGGTAAGAGGGACTTGAATGGAATGGGCATTTATAGTGCCGGCAATCATTTCATAAAATAGCTTTAATTTTAAAACTTTAATAAATCAATCCAGATTTACGTGGATTTGAGAAAGTAAGAGTTAAAATAATGATTTAAAGAATAAAATGTAAATGATTCCACAAAACTTTTAATGGGGAGAATTGTTGTACAGCATAAGTGTTAAGATGGGTTACATTTTCATAGTATGGGAGAGACGCAGTTTCTTTTCGGATTCTTTTACCTGGAATCAGGGGCGGACTGGGCCGCCCAGCTGCCCCGGACCGGTGCGCCCTCTGATAATCTAAGGTATGCGCCCTTTGAGAGGACCCAGTCCGCCCCTGCCTAGAATGATAATTACAATAAAATGTGTATTGCCAGATTCGAAAATGGTTGTATAGTTATTTGTGGGCTACCTGTTTATTCAATCTTTCTTTTACACGGAAGTCCAAAGGAGTTGTATTAAATAGCAGGCCTTACAACTTGAAGTATAGGGAGTAGGGAGGGTATGAGCTAATACAAGGCTGATACCTAATTTGTGAATATTCAGTTCGTGTTTACTATAAACTGTTTTTAGAAATTGTTTGTTTAAAAACCAAGCGGAAAATAACATTATTATTTATATAAGCAACATACCCTAAAAGAAAGAATAGAACACATTCAAAACTTAGACCTAAAAAAAGTTCTCTATTGCGATATGCAGCGGTACTGGTAACTGCTTCATAGAATTTCAATTATCCGGATTAATGCCCTTTTCTCATTAACGACGTTTTTTCTCCATACCTTGAAACCGTTAACGACAGAGGTTACTGTACTACGTTCCAGACAGGTGTAGTCTAATGCAAATAAAAATGTCGATTCTTGAACAATTCGTTTTGAACATTTTCTTCCTGGTCGACTTTTTTCTCTTCTAATCTCTGTGCTCCAGAAGATAAGGCTCGTAAGAAAGGACTTTGCCTGTCAGAGAGGCATGATAACTTGGGGACCATAACTAAACGTATCAAAAATGAATAGTGTTAGCATTGCTTGGGAAATCTAAAAAGAAACGTCTCTGCAATAAAACTCGAAAGCCGAATTATTGAAGGTAAGAGCATCGAAACTATTTAATCTGGTTCAGGTGGACGCTAATATTTCCTCCTTTTGACTTCACAATTTCTCTGAAATATATTTCGCATTGAAATCATTTCCTTTAGTAATAAATACAATAGTGCGCACGAACTTTATGTATGTTTTCCGTTATTTATGTGAACTCGGAATGTTAAAAATATGTGCCAATGAAAATTATAATAATATTACTCAAAGTAGAAATTATAATGAACCGTGACTTTTTTAGACGTATAGGTTAAATGATAAACAGATTTCCTTCGGAATGAAAACAGGATTATTTGTACATACGTATCCTTTATATCTCAAACATAATACGTAAACTCATACATAATAAATACAATATATTAGCTCTGAAAAACACGTACATTAAAAAATATTTTTTTATACATTAGGACAAACGTTTTCTCTTTAATAAATACACTCTATAACAAAAAAAAATCGACGCACCAAGAAGGAGTTGTCCGATTGCGATAAAAATTGGTGGATGTGAAGAACATACATAGAAAAAGAAACGATTAAAATTTCAGAACAATTGAATGATTTATTGCAGAGTTTGACCGTTACAAAGGGAGGAAGTCAATAAGGCGTTGGTCCACCTCTGGCCTGGATGCAAGCTGTCACCCGGCGTGGCATAGACTGATAAAGATCCCGGATGGTGTCCTGCGGAATTTCTTGCCAAATTGTCTCCAACTGTCGGGCTAAATCGTCAACATTCCGGGATGGTTGCAATCGCCTTCCCATAGCGTCCCAAATGTGCTCTATGGGAGAGAGATCAGGAGACCTAGCTTGCCAAGGAAGTGTTGGGCAAGCTTGAAGACAATTCATAGCAACACGTGCCGTGTGCGGCCGGACATTGTCTTGTTGAAACGTAAGTCCAGGGTGTCGCAAAAGGAACGGTAACACAACCGGTCGTAGAATGTCGTCTACGTACCGCTGTGCTGCAGTCAAAATGCAACAGAAATTTTGACCACATATTGAGAATCGCTCCTTATATACACCTGCTGAATGCGCAGTTCCGATGCGCTGGAGTTCCCGCTATTCATTCATTGGACACCAAATTTTAATCATTTGCATGTTCGGTCAAAATGTCTTTGCATACGAAATTTCATTACAATCGGACAACTCTTTCTTGGTGCGTCGATTTTGTTTTGTTATAGAGTGTAAATAAGCGCGTTATCGTTAATAAGTAAAGAACTTATTTAATATAATAATTTCATTAAAACTAATGGCTGCTCGTTAATATCTAACTTGGATTTTTTTAGCTATTCTGTTTGTTGTGACGACGATGAAACACTTAATTTTTTGCAAATAACTGAGGAAGACAGCATTAAACAATTCCAGATTACAGCTGTCTATCACTCAGTTAAGAAAAAGAGCGTCGTCATTTTTGCAGTCATATTTGATAATATTCAATCTTATAATTAATCATTCAGTTCCTATTTTAAAACATTAGTTTCTGAAATAAAAATTAGATTCTATAATTCACGTAATTTAAAGGGTCGTTCTTATAAATGTATCGATTTAAGGTATTTATGAATTAATTCAATGTGTATTTAGAACGATGTAACAATTTAGTGTAGGTCAGGGGGTGGGAAAATGCGGCTCTTCTTTAAGTGCAGCTCACTTCGAAATGAAAAATTTTTTTTTAGAAGTTTTTTTATGAATCTTGTTAAATTGACTAACTAGGGAAGTCAATCGGTTAATGAACAGTAAAAGCCATACGTAATCGCTTCAAAAGTAGACCTTCGGTTGCATCGATAGGTCATTCTTGGAGTTATTATAAAAATTTTAAATAATTATTTTGTATTTTCTTTCTCTTAATTATATTTTCTTATATGTATATTTTACATAGCACTTAAGACTTTGGTACAATATGTAACCATATTAATTAAATTTGTATATTTAATACTATGTAACTACGGTGTGGCTCTTTGTAATATTTGATAAATTGGAATGCGACTTTCATTGACTTCATGCGGCCCACCGCTGGTATAGGTAAACAAAATGAGCCTAAAAACCATTCAGATTTAGATGCAATGGACTAGTTTCGCTCGAATCAGCGAAATGTACATTTCAGAACAGTCCCGCCATCCGTTACCTATTCGAAATTCCTCCGCCAGTTAGCTATCATTCACATGTTGAATGCTCACAAATCAACTGTAAGTAGACCAATTTTTCGTTCAAATATATTGTTATTTCTTGACTTTTCGTTCAAATATATTGTTATTTCTTGACTTTTCGTTCAAACATATTGTTATTTCTTGACTTTTCGCTCATAGTGTATTAGTGTTTTCGACAATAATAAAGTACCGTAGAGTAACCTATCCCACTGACGTTAATCGATGTGAAATAAACGGATTTTGTTTTATCATGAAACAAAAAAGATCGTTGTATTGTAAACTTACTTTATGAGTTATATTTTAATTCCAGGCAATATTATGAAGATTATAAATAATATCTTATTCTATATGAATACAAATTTAGATTCTTCAATGATATATGTTAAACAAGTCGTCGCCGTGTAAATTTCATTCCAATGTTATATAAGCTATATTGAAATTTCATTCTTGGAAACACTTTCACATTATGAGCATTTATGAACTAAATCTGGTTTGCACCAGTTCGCGCAAACCTGTTGTTAAATTATTTTTGAGCATGAGAACCGGTTGTTGATGTTCCTGTTAGAGCACTGTCGTACGCACGGGGGTTTATGTGGGTAGTAATCCCCTTGCGATGAAATTTTGTATATACAGTAAAATCTGTCTAAAGTGATCATCTTTGCGACCGCACTGCAATGATCACTTTAGATAGATAGTCACTATATGTGACAGAACATGCTATAGGCATTATTTTCTACCAGTTCTCTCTTACAAAAGTTGTCACATTATTCAGGTGGACACTTTACCAAGTTTCACTGTATAGAGAGAGAGATAGAGTCGTTGCTCTATAAACCCTCCCCTTATGAACTTTCTGTGTAAGCCTATGTGTTAGAGGCTGATAAAAGCACTTTGAATTTATGGAAACCAGTAAGTTAATCCGGGTTCGATTCCCAATGGTTTAAAAACAAAAAGCTCCACATTAATTGTTTACTGTGGTTCGGACATTGGTTTCCCTGGCCTCAGAAGGTTTGGATTCCCTGAAAGAACGTAGGTCACTGCCCTGCGGTGGTTAGCGAGACGGGCCGGTCCGGTCCGGTCCGGGCCCAAGCCCGGGCCAGAAACAGACTCAGTATTTCATATAGCTTTCGTACTCGGGTGGGCCCGGTCTCATTAGACAGATGCAACTGAAACTGAAAACTAGCTATTCTATATCGAAATTATCCAAGGAATACAACTATGTGATTCGTTTTCGAAGATTGTGGAAATACGTGATACGTGGAAATTAAATAGTGTAGTTTAATAAATTTTTAAAATTTAAATCGTACGTCATAGGGTTCAAGTTACATTTGAAGCTACGGGCCCGGGCGGGCACGATCTCAAATTCCCACGAAATATTTCGTGCTCGGGCCTTAAAAAATGAGCCCGAACTCGTCTCTATCGTGTCATTAACCTGGATTCCACTACTCAGGGGTGGACTGGGTCGCCGGCCCATCGGCGATAGGACTTGCGATTCCGAATGGGCAAGCACTCGCGCCCTCCAAAAGTCCAAGATATGCGCCCTTTGAGGGGACCCAGTCCGCCTCTACTACTACTAATGGCATCGTGATATGTTTCTGCCCACGGTAATTGGGTTTGCTTCCTTCGGCGCCAAAAGTTCGAGTTCCTCGGGAAACTATAGATTCTTTCACAATGTGATCTTTGCTACTATTGAACCATAAAAACACAAACAAAGCGCTTAATCGTATGCAAACGTATCGTAATTTAAACGTCGCGTTAAGCAGTACCACTCATCTCAAATAAGGCACATCGAAAAATTCCGAAACCTAGGAATAAGAACACGGCATGCAATTATCAGAATTCGTAGAAACAGTGGACGCATGTAGTGGAATCGTTGAAATGGTGTGAAACTCTGACGTTGGTCAAACAGAGAAGTGCCATTCTATTAAAAAATAATTTTACTATAAAACAATATAAGTATTATTTATGGATATTTAAGCTTAAGATTTAGGAATGCATTTATATATTCTATAAAAATATATAAAAAAAAAATATGTTCGAAAGTGTGATTCAGGTTTTAAAATTGGTGAATTTACCAAATCGCTAATTTTGACCAAATATTGAAAGCCGGCAAGAAAAAAAAAAAAATTTCCTAGAAATTCTAATTTTGGAAGTTAGCAAAATCTACAGACATTATGGGACCTAATTCATTATTTTACTATTTTATTGAAAAAAATATCCCAGTTTCACATTCAGAAACAGTTTATTTCACACTAGTTTTAAAAAATGTTCAATTTTTGAGTTACCTACTTCCACATATAGTCTTGCTTTTGTATCGTTAGTTAATTATGTTAGCCGCTTACTTGTAGAGGCAAATCTAGAGAGGGATTTTGGGGAGATCTAAAATACAGTAGGGTCTACTTTTAACAAGCCCACATTTAGCTAGTCTTCGGATATAGCGAGGAAAATATGGATTTTGTTTGGTATAATGATTAAGCGCAATATAATTTAACCGCTTTTAACGAATAAGTCTTTTTTTGGACCCCGAAATTAACGAGCAATTTAAAAAATAAAATAAGCAATCAAACTTTTTGTAAAAATTCCTTCGTTATATGCGGTTGGTCGTTATAAAAGGCGCTCGTTATAACCGATTTTCACCGCATTTTTATGGATATGGTAGGGGAAATTTCCCCAATTTTCTCCCGTCGTGGATCCGCCCATGTTACTTTCATCTGTAAGCAAACTTCAAGGAACGTTGAACACTAGAAGATCAGATACGCGAATCACAGGTGGTGTCCAAGTGAAACATTTGATAAGAATCACTTTTCATCACTAAATTCTTCATTTGGGAAAACTTCCACGCATAAGCAACAGCTTCCTTTCATCAGGATACAGCTTTTTCGTGGATGTTATGTTAAATACGATAGTAAAACAGGAATTTCCACGTGCTTTAACATCGTTCGTTCCTTTACCTCTTGCCTCCAGGCAGTGGAGTAGCAATTAAAAAGTTATAGGGGTGCTCAAGTGGTTATGGGGGAGGGGGCTCAAGTGGCTTTAAAGAAGATTGAGTGATGAGGCCTTGGAGGAAATGTATTTGATATCTACCTATGAGAGGCTTGAGCCCTACGAGCCCCATTTTTTTACGCCACCGCCCCCAGAAGCAAATGCTAAAAAACCACTCCCTCGCAAAGTATATCTTCAGAAAATTATGGAATATCTTTTTCCGAAATAATAATATTTGTGAACTATCTCTTACTCCCCCTCTCTCTCATACCCACACATGCAAAGTGGTATGTAAACAAACTACTATGAACATGTATTTAAGGAAGTAAGCAAAGGTAAACACACGTCTAAACTTTCAAGAGAACGTATGTTCGTAAAAATATGCATGGATACATAATTACCTTCGCATAATTTTATAATCCTTGAGAACTAAGAAAGACATAAGAGACAATAAGACAATAAGAGAATTAATCCATTTTAAATTATTTCTGATAATATTGTTAAGCGGTGCTTTTAGTCATACGTGGCGAGTGGCACACCCACAATTTTCTCAATATGGGGGCCCAATGCTGAAAGAATTCTTGGTCGAAAAAATAGTTAGAAGCCATAGCAATTACGGTTGTCTTTTTGCGTATATTTATTATTATTATTAAATTACTAATAATTCTATAGTACAAGAAAAATAATTAGGAACAGTAGATTCTGTTTATACAATTTTACAATGGCCAGCCCTTGTCCTCCATAAAAAATTACCGTTTTGATAATAGGTTTAAGAATAACCCTATTCTGCAAAACTTGCTTTTGCTTGTCTCTGTTCATTACTTAAGTCACAGAAACTTTTTTTCTCTTCCATGATCCTTAAAAACTCATCGGCTTTGAGAACTGAATCCATATGATAGAAAAGGTTTATCTGTTTTTTTTATCTATCGTAAATGGATTTTTTTGGGTGAAAAGAGACGACAAAATTTCAAATAGGCATTGTCTTCTATATTAAGAGTAAGCTAGCCAGTTATGATTGCTCAACCAAGATGAGCAGAACTTTCAACTTCGGCGAGATTTTCCTTGACTTAATACAGCACCAGTGATAGTCGTGGGAAAATTTCAATTTGCATATGGTTCCCAAAGATTTTTTTAGCACTATTATCCTATCTCCATGAGAAAGATTCGATTTCTTGACATAATTAGAAATATCTGCAGTCAGAATTTCCATTTCAACTGTGTTTGATATTGTGTTTTGGTCCATCTTTACCTCCTGGAAAGCGTTTGAGGGCAGCTACGAGCCACTGTTGTTTCTTGCTTCAACGGAAGTCCCATCAATGTAACCAGAGTTTATGTAAATGTCGTTGGGAACGTCACTACTTTTAATCTTACTTTTTAAAAAAAATAATTTACCAGTATATATTGGCGTAATTTTACACTTCGTCAACCTAAAGGAGGGGCCTGGGCCCCCTCGACCCTTTCGTGGGTACGCCACTGTACGTGGCCATACGGATTGTTCATTTGCTTGTGTGACTAATATGGCTCAAAGACAGCAAGGATACTGCGCCGGAAATTACTTGTAACCTTGCAATAGCACAGTCGTAATATGTTCACCTAGTAAGCCCAGTTTTAACCTCCGGTGGTTCCATAAATATAAAAAAACAACTGCTTACCGACTAATTCTATACTGTAGTCTGCGTATTGGTTCCCTAGGCCTTAAGAGATTCGGATTCTCTGAAAAGTATAGGACCATTACCCTATGGTGGCCTTGTAGTAACACATTCGTTGATCGTGTCTTAATTCGAGTTCTACTCCCAATTGCGTGAGGTTTTTCTGTAATCCGTGGTTTGGTTACCATGGCAGCAGAGGTACGGACCCCTCTGATAACCGTAGGTCCCGGTAAAGCTGGACTTTTGTTGTCCTTTCGCCATAAAAAGCATGAACAAATTCACTCAGTTGCACTGTCATTATTCAAATGGTGGATAAACATTCGTTGAATTTGGAGGTGTTTGGGAAAGTAAATTTCGCTTTATTGAATCAGTTGTTTTGTTGATTCAAAAGATGTAGGTGTAATGTATAATGATGACGAATTAGTGATTCATTGTGTCGAATCATGCAAATAAGGAGCGTTGGTCAATGTAAATAGGATACGAACAGATTTAAACTTTACACCACGTTTCTATATGAATGCGATAGTAATCCTTTCATAGAAAAACAATTGCGTTATACAATCTAAAATACATTTTTGTAATTTAATAACTTCTTTATCAAAGATGTTTTACAAATTTTGTTTCTCGGTAGGTGCTTCACCGGCAATAGCAATTTCAAGGTGTTTCCGGAATGAGTGACCAGTTAGGTAATCAAAATCCAGATTCAACAGCGACCACTACACGTGTTTCCACAGAAGACATCAATAAAAGAGAGGATGACTTGGGAAAAGATACTCACGTTGAAATAAATACAGGAGAAGACGATGATGGGAGAGATCCCGAAAAGGCTTTGCTCGAAGAGAACGAAAGAAATCGGGAAATTGCTATCTCCATTAACGAAGGAGATGCACCACCACTTCCCTCAAAGAAAGGCGAACCTGAAAGTCGACATGATGCAGCTGGTAATACGTTTCAGCTGAATCTTTTTCTTTCGGAATAAAATACAACCTTCCAGGGAAGAAATTTAGATACAAATGATTTAATGCTGATAAAATAACGCAAAATATATTACACAAGCTTTTCAACGCATTAGCTACAGCCCTTCATCAAGAGTAATGTCTTTTTCTACCATAGGAGTATTTTTCTTTTATAGAAAACTCTTCAGAAAAAACTTGCAAGCTAACATTCGATAGATTTCCTTCTTCAGGCGACTAATTTATCGCTTATGTTTACTCGCAAGTTTACACTTGAGAATTGCTCAAAGACAGCATATGCCATGATGATCTGGGACCTGTATGTTTTCGAAGAATCCGAACTTCTTAAGACCCTGGAAACCGAGACCCAGATGGTCGATAAGCGCTTCTCCTCCTCCTTCTTCCTCTTCTTCTCCTCCCTTCTTCTTCCTCCTCCACTTCCTCTTCTTCCTCCTCCTCCTCCTCCTCTTCTCATCCCTTCTTCTTCTACTCCTTTCTTCTTTTTCTGCTTCCCATACTCTTCCCCCCCCCTCCTTTGGGAGACGAACGCGGGTTAATGGCACGCTAGGCGAACGTATTAGCATTGAACAACCGCAGTACCCTGTTGTACCGTTGTGTCAAATCATTAACTGAACGAAATAATGAACGATTTTGCCCATCTATAATAAACGAGAAAAGCCGTTCAGAGATCCGGTCTTTAGATGGTTTAATAAACCGCTGCCCTGTTCCCTTTAAATACTTCATGATCTTCTGTCTCATTTGTTATTTCAATTAGAATATATTCTTGTTCGTTTTATATTGTCTTGTATACTTAATACGTTTGATTAAATAGATATTTTGAAGAATATCGGTAACACAAAAAAATTTTGTTTTTGTTCTTTGTAGAGCCGCCATGTATGTTTGTATCACCCTTTGAAAGAATGAAATACGATTGGGAGCACTCCCTAAACCTAGTTGAGTTCTTTACTCGAGCGACTTTTACCATTTTTACCAGCGGTAAGAACCCTTTAATATAAAGAAATATTTTGTCCATTTCACCATTTTTCATTTACTATATATTTTTTAAATTATTCCTATGTTATTTAAAAAATATTTCGATGTTGAAAACACAAAACGTTTAGGATAAATTTGTCATATACTTATATTCATAGATATTGATATGCATAAAATAAAGCAGCTACAGTATGACTACCAGAGTCCAGAACTTCAAAGTCCACCGTCGTAAGAACTTTGTTTGTTTGTTTGTTTTGTGGTTTTACGGCTCAAAGACTACAATGGTCATGCTGCGCCGGGACCTACTGTTTTCCGAGGAATCCGAACCTCTTAAGGCCTAGGGAACCAAACCCCGGACTACAGTGAGCAGTGCGATCTTTATGAGATCTCTGAGTAAGCGTTCTTTGTACACTGTTGGGAGTCGAACCCGGATTAACGGCGCACTAGGCGAACGCGTTACCTAACCGCAGGGCCCGAACTTTGTGTGTGCATGTGCCACAATATATTTATCAAAATTTACGATAAAATCTTTGAGGCGTTACATTTTTGCACTGTCGTACGTTCTCATGTGTATCTGACTACTATTTTAAATCAAATTCGTACATCTTTGACTAGAATTTTTGCATTTATATATATATATATATATATCTCAGACGTTTGAAAAGAATGTTGAAAGGTGATGGAGAAGATAATGATGAAAGATAGTTGAGAAGATTATGAAAACCAACCTAACAAGAAGAAAAAAAATAGAAAGGACGGGAAAAGTTGTTGGCTTGTTGGAGTGGAGGAACACATTAGAAAAATGGAAGCAGGGGAGCGGCAAATATAAAATTTTTAGACAGGGGAGAGTGGGTAATAATCGTTAAGGAGGGTCAGGTACTTCAGAGCTTGTAGTGCTCGCAAAATATGAGAAAAGGCAAAGTTGCATTGAGATAGCAATATATATATATATGCGTATACAGTGAGACCAAGAACGCTTATTATACAGGGTGGTCCTGAACTCTACTGACAAAATAAGAGGAGTTGTTGGGATTCCAAATAAGGCATATTTGCCCATATCCCCGTGTCCGCAAGGGGGCCGGTTTGGCTGTAGAGCGTAACTACTGTTCACGATCATGTCGTTGCTACGTAGCCAATTACATGAATTAAATGCAATTTTTGATACATAATTTAAGTGAATGAGCTAATAATACAGCAGAGACAAAGAAATCCGGAATTCCGTTTTCTGATTCTGATCTGTGTTACTGTTTAGTGAAAATAAGCCTAAAACTGCCTTTTTTAACACACTGGAAAAGAGTTGGGAACTGCCAAGTATGTGTAACAGGTGAAGAACATCAAAATAAACATTTTTTGTTCAGTGAATTTTTTCCAAAAATTAGCCGTTCGGGCACTACAGTGAATTTAATATTTGCATCCACCGCGTTCAAGGTTTTCAAAAATGGCTACAATGCGCCATTTTAAGAATTTTTCAATTTATTTAATGTCAAAAGACGTCACGCTCTCTCTGGCGACTTTCTAAAATTAGTTAAATTCACTGGAATTGTGTGTGTTGAATCCACCCCTGCAGTTGCAACCATGGGTTGCGACCATACACATACAATTCCGGTGAATTTAACTGATTTGGTTCACTATCGATTGGCACTTTCAAATTTCCTGTAGCACAGTTGTTGCGCGTATGTCAATTGAATGTTCAGATTTTTATTTCACCGGCTGTATATTATGATCTCGCCCTTCATGCATTCCTTCATTTGGTATTCGGATGCTAGGATACTAGATATATTAGGATACTAGATATATAGGATACTAGGATACTAGGATAACTAGAGAATTAGGTATATATTGTCGAAGTATTACTCCTACACATACTCACGTATCACCACCATGGGTCATACCAGCTTTAGACATCCATTGCGATCTGGTTAACCATAGCAAAGCACTACACCTAATGCTTATTACCAGCAGTTATTCTCTGAATTTCGGGATCATTTTCAAGACTTTAATTTTATATTTACTGACAGGTCTGAATCGAAACACACGTGGGTTCTTCATTTGTCATTAACAACAGCGCCATTGCCAAACAAATTCCCTTCGCACGCTCCATTTTCACAACAGAACTTTATGCCATTTCCATGGCACTTGCGTATATTTCAACTCATAGCTTAACTCATTGTATCATCTGTACCGATTCTCAGAGCTCTTTAAGAGCCCTGGAATCTTTTAAATATTCACCTCATCCTATTTTATCCAAAATCCATTCACAACTGCAGCACCTGCACGATTACTCCAATATTAAATTCTGCTGGATCCCTGCTCACATTGGTATCAAAGGGAATGAGGCTGCTACTGCAGCTGCGAAGGCAACGAACTCAGCACTTGCCTTCAGCCAGCTTCTTCCATTCTCTGACCTGAGGCCAATTATCAAGATCTGCCTGAATCGGAAATGGCGAGAAGAATGGATTGTCAAACCAATAACAAATTGCATCATATTAAACACACAATTGGCAACTGGCCCTCCTCATACTGTAAAAATCGGAAAGAGGAGGATTTCCTTGCTAGGCTTCGCATTGGGCATTCCCGTCTCACCCATGAACGTCTGTTAAAAGGAAAACCAACACTAATTTGTCAAGTGTACAATTAACTCGTATGAATCAGTATTTTACGTATTTTAACTCAATGCCCTTATTTTAACCTTGCTCATACTCTGATTTTAACTCTTCAGTACTCTCTATTCTAACATTTTAAATGACCATGCTGACCACACACATATATTTAACTTTTTACAGAGAACTGGTTTTTACAACAGTCTTTGATTTTACCATGTTTGGCGCAGTATAGCCCAGATATTGTTGCGCCATAAAATTCCAAACAAACAAACAAAGATCATGATCTTTGGGTTCACAAAGCTATGCTAGATTTCCAATGAGTTTTTGGCGTGTGTATAGTTATCATTCTTCAGACATTATGTTAAAATAGTATTCTTTTACCAAATGACCCATCGTGTCCAGTTTTTGATTCGTCATAAGTTTCGTATTCACCAGTGTCAATTTCTAGTGAGGCTTAGTTTTGGATTTCTGAAAGCTGGGAGGCCCCATTTTAATATTTTTATTGAATATATATAACTAAAATACATTTATATAAATATAGTGTGTATAATTCAGTGCTTGTGAGCAGGGCCAGATTAAGACCTGGAAAAGCCCTAAGTATTTAAAAGATTTTGGTGCTACTGTATATCAAATTTAAAATATAAACAAAGGTAATCTTTAGAATAAAATTTTATTTTTCTAAATACTGGGGAAAAAATTGACAGTAAAATGGAAAATAATATTTATTTTTGTATACTTTCACTTTCTTTATATACAAAAAGCTTTCTCCCGCTTATTTTATATAAGTGAAAAGCCTTTAGGTCTTCTAAACTAAGCTTACATAACTACGCACCTACTCCTATAGTTATTCAACATATAAGGCAGCTCCTGGGTTTTTGTCCTCTTTGGTGCACAAACGATGTCTCGCAGCTCGTATCCATTTAATGTTATTTCATTTAGAATTTGATACGCGAGATGTTTACTTTTATATCTGTATAGACATAGTTTGAAACAGTTGTCATGCAATGCAAAAGATAAATAACTTTGTCTTGTTTTTTAATGATTAAAAGGTTAACAATAATATAAACGGCCGATGGTTACTCATAAGAGCAGCCGCTCAGGTATGGGGCATCTTTTGCACTCTCTCTAGAAACAATTCTGTTAATAGAGATAAAGTGTCCAGCTTGCATTATGTTTTTTTCATTTATTGTGGAAGCCCTTTTGCATATATACGTATATAAAACTGGCAACAGAAAATTTATGTGGTGCCCCCCCCCTTCACGTAATGCCTCAAGAGCACACTTATTTGTTAATCGAGTCCTGATTTTGAATGAAATAAATAAGTTTTAGTGATTCACCTTTATTTCGACCATGAAGAAGACTGACAACGTCATACAAAAAAATATAATTAATTCACTTATTTTACTTTTAAAATGTAGGCTTCATTAACATTTCTTCTATCACATTCAGTTGCAACAAAGATTGTATTTTTCTGTTTTACAGTGGGTTGGATTACTCTGGTCGGTGGAATACCGTTTATGGCAATTGTACAACTACTAGTTGGTAAGTATGTTAAGATTTCATAATTCATTATTGTAAAAATACATGCAATGATTGCGCACTGAATACAGTGCTAGACTAGCTTTAGTAGCTGTATCATCATTTAATTTGCTTGTTTTATTTTCTAAACGAGCTGGTCACATTGCAAGAACTGATCAATGATGGACAACTGAAATTATCAATTGGATTCCAAAGATTATCGAAGGCCGAGGGCACGTCTTCTCAAACAGATTAGATGAAATAATATTAATAAAAAAAAACAGGTTAAAGTAACGTGAAAGAGCACAAATTGCACGCAAAAACAAACGGAAGTTTTTGGAGAAAGGAATATTCCATGCTCTGATTGGTTGCTTTCAACCTGATCTATGAAGGTGTGGCCTAGAATGATGACGTCATTACATTTCAACTATTCAGGCATAACGAAGTCTATCCAAACGGACAGCGAGGGGTTCACTCCGAAGCGGGGAGTGTGGAGGGGTCTCCCTCACTAACCGTTCTCTGATTCAGGTAAGAGTAATTTGTTTTCAGGTGTGTATTTTGTAAAAAAGTAATTATTAACCTTGTAAAATTTTTTTATATGTAGGCCACATTCTTAGGTTAAAAGCATAGCATTCATAGACACACCCTCAGATTAAAAACAACCAATCAGAGAACGAAATATTCCTCTTTCCAAATGCACTTACAACTTAGATAGCCTCTTTAAAAAAAATGAGGCCCTTTAAGAAAATCCTTGAGTAGATTTTGTCAAAAAAAAATGCCATGTAAGATATTATTACCCTTCACAGGGATAACACAATTGCCAAATAATGGTCAACACAGAAAAGCCTCCGGGGAGAGATTTTTGTGAGTTTTTCGTGGGGGAATTTATTATACAATAATTTCTGCCACCCACGTATAGATTATAGCTCAAACTAGAGCTTTATTCGTTTTGGAGAAAAAGAGACGCTTTCCCCATCCTGGATTCGAACCAGGGTCCCTCCGTTTAGCCCGGAGTGTCTTGGACCGCTAGACGAATGAGGACAGGAAACAACGCTCTCTTTCTCCGTATATAAGGATGTAAGATATTATTACCCTTCACAGGGATAACACAATTGCCAAATATGGTCAACACAGAAAAGCCTCCGGGGCGAGATTTTTGTGAGTTTTTCGTGGGGGAATTTATTCTCATCCTGGATTCGAACCAGGATGGAGAAAGCGTCTCTTTTTCTCCAAATATAAAAAAGCTCTAGTTTGAGCTATAATCTATACGTGGGTGGCAGAAATTATTGTATAAAAAATGCCATGGACAACTAGCAAACGTAATGGTTAATTTTCCATATTTGAAATTCTATTCAAAAGTTAGATAAACAAAAGAATTAAAGAATAATGTTTAAAATTCAATTGACTTTTAGTTTATCATCATCTAGTATTTTACACTCCTTTGTTTTTCAATAGGTGCAGTCTATTTAGAGGACTGCAAAGCAGATACTAAGATTCCACTATACCAAGGAGTTGCAGGTTTTTTTGGAATCGTCTTACATTGCTTGACTGTATTCACCAAATATATTCCCAAAGGGGCCAAGGAAGCCACCAGGGCTCATAGACGGCGCTGCATGTGCATCGAGACTCTTTTACAAATTTTTCTATTCATTTTCTTCATAGCAGGTACGTTATACTACTTTCTGCACTATTATCTCATCTTAATACTCGCGTCTGTAGGCACAACCTCGCCCTGTTTATCGCAGAATGATCTTTGTGTCTTTGTGCCATAAAAGTACCAATACCTTAATAATCGCTTACTTCCCGAACACCAGTCAAAATAAGTTTTAATGTTTTCGCGTAAACCTCAAAAATACTTATTACACTTGATGTTAAAGGCGCCAAGAAATCCTTATTTTCTTTGCGAATACTTTACCATCTGATTTTAAAACGTTTGAGTTTTCAAGAAATTTGAATTCTTTTGTGGTCTGGATTTCTAGCATTTAGGTTTTTTGACTTTTGCCGAATTTATGTATCATCACAAACAGTTTGGTGAATTGCTTTTCGCTTAGCGAGAGTAAACTAATTCTTTACCAGAAGTTTTCAAGAGCTTAGACACACAGGCTATGTTGTAGAGGCACAGAAAATCTCTACAAGGTATGGAACGTACCTTTCTAATGTATGTATATGCAATAAACCACGTATGCAAACAGCTTTAGGTGTCTATATTGGAAAATTACTGGAAAGATAGGTGCGATTATTGCCTTGCATTGGCGTACTGGTAACGCGGTCGCCTCACGTGCTGTTAATCCGGGTTCCACACCCACTGGTGGAAAAAAAAATAAGAACGCTTACTAACTAACAATTCACTGTGGTCTGGGAATCGTTTCCCTAAACTTTAAGAGATTCAGATCCCTCAGAAAACTGTGAATCGCGGCTTCATGTGGATCATGTGCTGTTTGGCAACTGTGAATCATGTGCTGCTTGGTCTTCGCTGTCTTTCCTTTGCAAAGATGCAAATGTAAGTGTGATTGTGTGTGTAGCGATTGTTTGTAGTGCCACAAAATCATTTCTCTATCCGAACCTTAAATCATTTGAAAACTTCCTAAATTAATTTGCTAACTTTTAGAGTATCTGGCTCTTTCTGAAAGAATCTTTCATTTGTTTTGTATGGCACAAGGACTGCTATGATTTTGCGCTGGTGTACGCAGAGGGGTTATGGGAGTTGAAACCCCCATTGCGATGAAATTTTGTACATATGAATGTACGAAGTCATAGCTCTGTAACCTTTCCATATGAACTTTCTGTGTAAGCAGGTGTGACTATGCTTCAGTAAAGCCGATGTTTTCCTGAAGGACCCGAATCTCCGAACCCTAGGGTATCGATTCCTGAAATAAGAATATGATAGAAAAATCAGTAAGCGTTCGGTATTGGTAGGATTCGAACCCAGATTCTCCTCGCAATAGATACACGTGCTACCCCTGCGCCACAACGCAGCTTCTGAAGGAACTAATTTTTCTCAATTCTTTTTCAGGTTGTACTTGGGTATATTCCATCTATGAGCCTGATTACGTGAACACGGATCATGATGACTATTGTCACAAGGGGCTGTACTTGTTTTCTTTCTGGGTGTTCAACCTTTCTTTCATCGTCCTGTGTTCCATAATCGCATTAGGAATATGTGGGGTGGCATGCGTCGCCATCGATAACAGTCCTTCAAAACAGATCACAGTGCGAAAATAAAAATGTCTTTTTAAATTTCGTTGGATGACGCTCTACATGCTCATTGTTAGATTATAATGTATTCCCTGTGCGATGTGAAATCTGCTAGCCTTTCCTCGGTAATAAAATGTCCCCTTAAATTTATTGATTAAATTAAACGTACTTTTCTTAAAATGATTGTCTCATGTGTTATTAATAAATAAACATATCAATCTGAGTACGAACTTCCTGCTGTATACACGCATCTCTATTATTAGTTCTTAGCGAAGTTAATATAAATGTCATTGTAATTAAAAAGCTCGTGAAGGGTTTTTTTTGTTACGACTATTACTATTTTGGACAGTGGTAGTAGCTTTTTTAGAATAAGTCCACATTAAATATACATTATACAATTCATTTGCTTATTAATTATGTATTTTAATTACTTTAGTTGATATGTTATATACAAATATATACACGAAATGAAAATCTATGCGTTTTTATTTAACCTGTTAACTGGGTATGACGACATTTTTCGTCATGCCCGGAAGACTACCAAAATGCGAATGACGACATTTTTCGTCATTAAAATTAACCGTATTATGTTGAACGCATTACGTTTTATGTAGTTCTTATATATTTAATCCTAGCGTGATGGTGTGATGACATTACTTATCACTGTGAAAAAAAGTCCCCAGTGTGAAACGAGTTTCACAAAATTTTATTCCCCGTTTAACAGGTTGAACCATCCTTAAATGTTAAGGATTCAGTGTTCATAAAATGAAAATCTACTCGCTAAGACATGGATTAAAGTTTCTAAAGTTTCCAGCGGCTTTAGAAATGTATAAATTCTAAAATTGCATAGAATAAATATTTGATCACTATATTTGGTGTAGAATGGCCCTTGTTCTCTTTGCGTCACAAAAATACAACCAACAAATAAATATTTGAAAAAAAAAACCAGTAGCTTCTTTTAATTAGAGAAAAAATTAAGGAAATTCATTAGCATGTAAACAAGGCAAATACACATATATAAAACGAAATTTTTTAGTGCAATATGTCACACAAAACAAGTGAACAAAAGTTATCAAACGAAAGTGCACACATATAGAGAAAAACGCAAGTACGCACAAAACACAAAGTTGTGAACACAAAAGGAGTGATGTGCACTTAATGTCTCCAAACTCTTAATCAGTATAAAACAAATTGCTGAAATACATCACAAAGCAGGTATTTGCGTTTTTTCATTAATATGGAGGTAGTAATGAATTTCGACAATATTTTGAAATGCTAATCTTTGCCACTTTTAATAATAAATTTATAGAATTTCTCCTTTAATGAAATATCTATTAATTCGTTTCACCCAGTTTATCGATGATGTGATTTTACTCTTTTCAGTACCGTAAACTAGTATCATGAGCTATTCACTTTTATTAGTCAATGTAAATTCTGGTTGCAAGCATTTTTTATCAATTTGGAGCGTTATCTCTTAAACTGACAATAAACAAAGCTCTTGTCTGGAATCGCAACAAAGAAGCTTGAGGTGATAACGAGTAAGTTTCAAGGAGAAGCAAGCATTGGGAAAGGACGCCATCTTATCAGCTTCAGATTTATCCCTAATAGTTCCGCCATTTTAGAATTTTTTGATAAATGGCCGCCATGTTTACGGTATTTTAAACCGAAACCGCCAACTTTTAGTTATGAACACTAATTTTACTAGCATCTGGAATAACTTTGATGTAAACAGGTATTGTACTATTTATGTATACTATAATCGTACCTCAAGGCTTATTTTGAACTTCCACAAAGGAATATAATTTATATTTTTCAAGACTTTCATGGAATTCTTTTGTAGTTTTATGTTGAAATATTGTATCACGGGTCATTTTAAATGAGCCCAACTGCTGAATGTGACCTCTGAACTCCATATATTTACATACCAAGCCTACTCAGTTTCGGACCTAATCCAGCTAATTCAAAGGTAACTCAAACCACCCAGCCACTGAGATATTTAGTATTTTTTATATTCGGCAACACTACGTCAAAATACAATTGAACTTCATATAAAATGTAATGGATTCATACTAATTCTAAATTCTTATATATAGTTATATTGCTTGTGATTACATATTAAAAATATTTAATTAAAATGAAAATGACATATACCGAGACTGCCTTACGAATTTATAAAATATAAAGCTAGAAATCACATGTTTTATAAAATATATACTTTTTAATATTGAAATTTCCACAGCCCTTTATAAATTAAAAATGTATACATCTGTATAACGATCTGTTTTATGTTAACATATTCTAATATTAAAATGATAGTTTCTAAAAGTATCATGGAAAATTTTAATCGAATGAATGGTTTTTAATAACGAAAGCAACATGCAGCAGACTACCTCCTAACAGTGGCATAGAAAAAGGAGGGGCTCAAGCTTTCGATTGGATATCAAAGACAATATTTTGTCATAGGTATCATAAAATTTTCTTTAAAGGCGTTTGAGACCCTACCTCGTTGTTTGATTGCTACGCCACTGTTCCTAACTCATCATGATGGATAACAGAGACCATGTTTGGTTATATTGCCGTACGCAGGGGGGGTTAATGGGGTCCCTGACCCCATTACGATGCAATTTTATATATATATACATATGAATATATGGTGTTGTAACTCTACCCCCTTTTGCCAGTAACATCCCATTGTAAATTTCCTGCACTAATAGCTGCTTAATTAAAAAATTAATTAGTAAATCTGGAAACGGAGTATAAAAACATAAAAAAGAGTGGGAAAATTTTGGTACTATAATGAAAGCTTCTAAATTAATTGATTTCAAAATGACATAATTATTGCTTAAAATAGAAGAGGCATACAGCATCAAAATGCTATAGAACTGTTTTACAAACTGTGATGCAAATTTAAAAGAAAAAAAACTGAAACAAGAAAGTATATAATGGAAGCTCAGTTTTGAAAAAGTCAGTTTTTTCTGGATTTAGCCATCACACTTTGAGGTTTCAGCTGATTTTGCGGAGGGGACCAATCGAAGCGGCGGCAGATTGATACGGGAGCATTTAGAAGAGAGTCTACCCTGCACCTTCATGTTAAGATATATCTGTTTCTTTTATAAGTAAACTTGTTGATTTGATTTACTACAACCTCTTTCTTTAATGTAAAGAACACCAATTTGACAATATAGGTAAGAACGATGAGATCCTACAGGGGATGGTTTCAACAGTCCAGTTGAAAAGGCACCAGGACGGAAACTTTGAGGTTTCTGGCTGGAGTTCATCCTGAATCATAGTCGCTTTTTATTTTCTAAAATTTTTTTGAGCCAGAAAGCCTGTAAAATGAAATTTGGGGTAAGTATCTCTTAAAATAAAAAATGTACTTACCATAGAAAATATGAATTTTACCTGGTATTTTAAATTAAAACTATACTGGTGAACATAACCCTGTTTTATTCCAATTATGAATAACTTTTATGCGTTTATGAAATAAAAAATAATTTCGGTCGGCCTGTGACTAGCGTAGCGTTTATTTATTTTCAATCTAAATAACATAACCGTCGTTGAATTGATTAAATAATTAATAAATTCATTAACTTCATTTCCATTAATTATATTGACCGATTGGGAAGTGACGTATGGGAGTGCCGGTTCTGGATTGTTGGCCCCTAGCGGGCCACAAGTATTTAGCCGCCCCTCAACAACCTCCATCCTTTTTTGCTCATTAGTGAATAAAATATTCTAGATTCCTGAACCAACCCATGGGATAGGTCAGCCACTGTATTTTTATGACTGTTCTATTGAATTAACAAAGGCGAAAATTAATTTGTGAAGAAAATCTTTAATACTGAACAAAATTTTTTATTGTAGAAGTGCATAATCAAATGCGACCTCCCTAGGAATTGGCTGTCTGCGTGCACGCATGCACTGAACTCCATAGGCGCCGCAGCAGTGCAAAAAGAACGCTTACTCAGAGATCTCATAAAGATCGCACTGCTCACTGTAGTCCGGGGTTTGGTTCCCCAGGCCTTAAGAGGTTCGGATTCCTCGGAAAACAGTAGGTCCCGGCGCAGCATGACCACTGTAGTCTTTGAGCCGTAAAACCAAAAAACAAACAAACAAACT
>QLNU02003225.1:82771984-82797401 GCA_006491805.2 Dysdera silvatica | reverse complement strand
CTTAATATTTTCTTAAATTTAGAAAATAATAAACAGGTTGATTAAGTGAAAAAATAGAATGAGGGACTAAATTTTCCATCTCTTCGTTTTAATTAGGCACTGGCGTACGCAGGTGGTGTTGATGGGGTTGTAACCCCCCCTTGCAATGAAATTTTGTATATTTAACATAGGAATATGTGAGTTGTAGCTCTGTAACCCCACCTCATTGAGCCTATAACCCCCTTATGAACTTTCTGTGTACGCCTACGTAATCAAAGCACTTTGTGATGAAGTATGAGCTTCCAAACGTAGGCGTAGTCAATGAACCTTTTGCTTGTGATAGACTTTTTACATGAAATTCCAAATTTTACAAGATTTATTGCTTGAGTTTACGGCACAAGGACAACCAGGGTCAGGCTCTGCCGGGGACCCACAGTTTTCCGAGAAATCCAAACCTCTTAAGTCTTTGGGAACCAACCCCCGAACTACGGTGTGCAATTAGTCGGAAAGTTTTTTTGTGGCACAGTTGGAAGTCAAATCCGGGATAATTTCACGCTATGTGAATGATTTGCTACAGCATTACCGCCAGGCCCACTGGCGTACGCAGGGGGGTGTTGATGGGGGTTTTAACCTCCCCATTGCAATGAAATTTTGTATATTTAACATAGGAATGTGTGAGTTGTAACTCTGTAACCCCCTCCCATTGAGCCCATAACCCCACCTTACGAATTTTCTTTCGTATACCTATGGCAAGGCTCTACAGATTTATTATTACCTTAGCAAACTTTAATATGTTTGAGCACCTAATGTGTTAGAAACAATAGAATTCAACGCTAATTAATATACAGGGTGGCCATAAAATAACTTACCCTATTCAAGACGCTCTAGAGCGATGAGGAAAAAAGACATCACCAAGGGATTTGGAGGGTAGCTTAATTAGACCATGGGGGAAGCGATTTTAATTTAGTTTAAAATTTCACCAGCAGGGGAAAATTGGCGCTTTTGAGGCCATAACTGCTGTTTTCAGCCAGTGTATACATTCTAAATTTTACGGGGGTACGGATGTTTGACAAACAGTATTTAAACATTTATGCGTTTTCAAAAAGCAACCGAAGATAACTTGTTAGATTTTTATATAATACAATTTAGTAGCAATTAATTAAAGCCGATTAAATTATATAAACTTTAATTAATTCCCCACTTTCAGGTATTTTGGTTTCATCACTGGCAATGATTAGCATGGGTAATATATTTTTTATATTTTTATAAACATATATATTTACATTTGTATTAGAGTCCAATTCCCCACAAATTACATAGGTCTATTTTATAATCAGCTCATAGTAAAATCGCAATAAATTTTTTAATAAGTGCTTGTATGATATAATCAATAAATACTCATTTCGTGTCCATGTACTGAGCGCATATACATGATGCAGAAGCTCTTAAATAGACAGTCGTCGCATTAATGTGACTACCATTTGATATCGAGAAGAACCGCAGCGTGCACCATGGACAACATCTAGACGGACTGGGAATGACCAAATAAGGTGGAGGATGGGTACCACAGGTATCTGGAGCCATGCTGATGGTGGTGCTTCCGACATCTGCTGGAGGATACATGGTAGAGAAAGGATCCATAGAGTGAACAAGACGACAATCGAAGCGATCCCACAGATTCTCAGTTGGGTTCATGTCTGGGGAATTAAGGGGCCAAGGGAAGTTTGATTGTGTTCTTCAAATCATTGTTAAACAATTCTAACCATGTGGCAATCCAACAATTCCATGGAGAAAGACATTGAAAGCAACATTATGAATCAATTCCACAGACGTGGATATATTTAAGTCCATGTACTTTGAAAAAAAAAGAATCAGTTTTATCCTAAATGTGAAATTGTGTATGTATCTAAAACTTGAAGAGTTCGGGCGATTATTAATAACAGTATTAATCTGTGAACTTTATTTCATAAAAGTAATTAAATTATTTACTAAAATTTAAAAATATTTATAACAATTCTTTAAATTAACCTCTGTTGAATGTTTTTCTATCCAACTAGTTGTTTATCGTGACAGACGTGAAGTAGTATCTGTAAGGAAAAAACAATGGTCATCGAAAAGTACATATGATCAAGGTGTTTTTCCACGTGGCTGGTAATGGAGTTATTCAGATTATTAAGGTTTATGTGAACGTATTCTGTAACCTCACATTGCCGTCATCACCCGTAATACTCCAACCAAGTAGACAAAGTCTGTAGCCTCGTGTACCCTACAAGCACTCTTCCCCAGACGTGTTACATTTGCTACATGGATTCATCAGTCCACGTGAATAACTTCCGATCCACTTCCATCGAATTACGATATTGTATCGAACACTGTAAAAGTATCCTCTGGTGTTTTATATTTAGCGAAATTTCCGAATGTGGGCTCCTATCTCAAAAGCCATTTTAAACCATCATGCATAATGTGTTTGAGTATGGATTTGTGGATGCGTGCTCATAGAGTTTTAACCTTATTTAACTCAACGTCGCTGACGACTGTTATGTTATGGGATAATTGTCTCTCCCTTTGGGCTTAAGTTCTTGTCCACCACATTTCTCTCACTGCCTTGCAGAATTGCGTTAACCCGCGAGAAGGCGCGCCGATTAGAAGAAAGCGAGGACGGGCGAGGGATGCTCAGTACTTCATCTGATTATATATCACTATTTCATTAAAAACGTCCAATTTTACAGGGAACAATAAGTGGCATTTCCACTTTGTTACCCTACCCCAAAGATTGTGACTTTGAAGGCAACAGGAAAGAGTTTGGCCAGTTTCAGAAGCAAGGGTGGACTGTTCTTTTAACATATTGTAAGTTGTGGGATGTGAAACATCCCGCGCGCCTGCTCGCGGCTTAAACGTAAGAATCACAAAGTTCAGTCTGAGATGAAAGAATCAGTTTACGGTGACACTTTCATATGTCGAAATTCCGTATACCAAAAATATTTATACACTCTATAACAAAAAAATCGATGCACCAAGAAGTTGTCCGACTGTAATGAAATTTCGTATTCAAAGACATTTTGACCGAACATGCAAATGATTAAAATTTGGTGTCCAATGAATGAATAGCGGGAACTCCAGCGCATCGGAACTGCGCATTCAGCAGGTGTATATAAGGAGCGATTCTCAATATGTGGTCAAAATTTCTGTTGCATTTTGACTGCGGATATCTTACGTCGACTGTAACAATGCCTCGCCGAAAGATTCGTGCTCATTACGAGCATATGTCAGAGTTTGAAAGAGGTCGTGCTATCGGATTGAAAGAGGCTGGCATCCAAGTCAGAGGTGGACCAACGCCTAGTGAAATTCCTCCCTTTGTAACGGTCAAACTCTGCAATAAATCATTCAGTTATTCTGAAATTTTAATCGTTTCTTTTTCTATGTATGTTCTTCAAATCCACCAATTTTTATCGCAATCGGACAATTCCCTCTTGGTGCGTCGATTTTTTTTGTTATAGAGTGTATATCGAAATTTTCACAAATCCCTGTGTTCATTACATAGAAAACTTATTTTTATATGTGGAGTTTTTTTAATACAAATCGGTTTTTTGTTCGTTAAACGTTCTAAAACATCATGGTCAAAATTCTTTTACTCTCATGATGAAGCATTATCGAAATTTGTTGCTGTAGCAAGATATCAGAACGCTTATTACCAAATAATTTTCATTCAGTCTCTCATTCTAAAATTCATTCCAAATTAGAATAAAGCTATAGTATTCAAAATGTTACGGAAGAACGACATCATGGTTAATGTTTTCTACACTATCAAAATATTAAACTGAAATGTTTTTCGTAAGTCATTTTAAGAAAAGGGCCTAATACTACTTTTAATTAAGATGTTATCAACATTTGTATACAGTATAAAAAAAATATACATTGAAAAATGCGTGTCGTTACGGAAGGACAGAAAAAATATGAAATGATGTCCTTCCGTAACGGAGTTTTCAATGTTTTTTTCAATTTCGGTACAGTTAATTAAATAATACAACGCATTATTTTGCATAAACATGTAAGATTATAATGATATAATTCATTAGTTTTATGTGATATATAAGATATCATGGTTTTTAAATTTTAAAATTTATCACTCATGTCCCAAAATACCATGGCTTTACCCACTAATTCCTTCGTTTAAAAAAATATCTTTGTAAATATTTACCAAATTAAAACTTATGCATTGAAATTCTTACCTCAGGCAGCATGGGTTTTGTCAGATCCATCAGTCTTTATTCATTGCTGCCCGGCGGATCAATTTAGCATTTTAAAATATAACGATGTATACTTTTGATTTGCAATTTGAAATTGATTGTCTTCAATGAAATTTGTATTGTATTATATGAATGCCACATAAAGATACGTTGGATTTCCAAGCATATTCATCACTTTTTCACATTAATTATTGTTTTTAATTATTTATTTGAACGTAACTTCTATATTATGTGATTAATATTCACAAATTTATAATGAATTAATTAGGAAATGTGTGTCTAAATCCAATATAATACACAATACACAAGCACAAAAGAATCGTTTCGACATATCAAAGTTTGTGTATACAACCATCGACTTCGATATATAGAGGGTTTTATTGCATTTATGATCAGCAGTCAGTCAATTTCTCATAAGCCTCTTATTAGCTACAATAAATTTGTGCTTCCACTGATGGCTAATATGTGTGTAATATTCATCCTTTCAGTATACATTTCGGACAATACTGTGATATGGATTATTAAATTTAGCTATTTACGCAAATTACAAAGTTTTATTTTTTACGAAAAAATAGGAGCTGATTGCTGGGGCTACTGCAATACAGTATCAATAGTTCCACAATACTTGGTGATCACGGGTTTGATATTTTTCTTTTTACTGATAATGCTGCTGCTGTTGACTTTTTGCCTATGCACGTCATCAGGAGATCCTAATATAGCTGGACCATTAAAGATCGTTTATGGCGTTAGTGTTGGGCTAATGTACATCCTGGCCACCGTAGGTAAGTGTTTAAGAAATGTATTGCATTTTAAAATGAGTTACAGTATTCCCTTTTTCAGCCTCAATTATAAAAATACGTTTTAAACTATCCAAGTATTTCAGTCATCCATCGTTAATTAACTAACCTTTGTAAAATTTACTCAATTGATTTAGAATCAGTAGCGTAAAGTTTAAAGCCAATGGGGGTCTCAAGTGGCTTGTGTGTGTCTGTGGTGTGCAAGAGGGGGGGGAGTGGTAAGGGTCTGATGGGACCTTAAAGAAAATAATGTTTTCTGATATCCAATGGCGGCTTGAGACCCCTGAGACCCCCTTTATACGCCACTGTTTAGAATCAAGGGTTTCCATGTTGCTGTAATATTCTTGTTTACTTCCTTATGCACAAAATTATGTGTTCCGGACCTGCAGTGGCACAATCGTAGATGGTTCAACTTCAACGGTACCGGAAAGAAAAACAAAAAAACATAAACGCTTACTTACTGTCCACTATAGGTCAGAGACTTCGGCGCCGACGGCATAAAAATATTGGGGGGGAGGGCTATATGCCAGTAGAAGGCATTTTGTTTGAAATTGAAGGGAGATATGGAACCCTAACACCAACATTGAGGTGAACGGATCCCCCCTGTTCCCCCGCTAACGGCTCTCGTGATCAGAGGGTTGGTTCCCTAGGCTTTTGAAGTTTCAGATTCCTCGGGAAATTGAACACCCCAGCCCAGCATTACCATTGCTGTCCTTACGCTGTGAAAACACACAAAAAAAAATTTAATCACTTCCATTAATTTTATTGAGTATATATACTCGCTTTTAGTTATTTTTAACAATGTTAAACGTAATTCGCTTGCTTCATGAAAAAATCATTGTTAATAAAACATACCATTTAAAATCTTTTTCCTTTAAACATGATAAAAATGTATCTTTTAGGATAAAGCTTCGTTCTTTGAGTGTGTATTCTATGGAACATTAAAAATAGGGAGTATTCATAAATATAATTTTCATTATGCAATCATTAATTCAACACTTTTTCTTTTAGAATAAAGCTTTCTTTGTGTATGTATTCGAATATTAACAGAAAATATTCCTAAATATAATTTCCAATATGCCATCGTTAATTTATCAGTTTTTCTTTTAGGATAAAGCTTTCTTTTTTGTGTATGCCTTCTAGGAAACATTCACAACAGAAAGCCATTCACAACTATAATTTTCACCATGTCATCATTAATTTAGCGATTTCGTTCCGTGCGTTTGGAGGTGTGCAACTAGACTGAGATCCATTTAACAAGGTATCACGATAAAAATTCAAAAAATAAATAAAAATAAATAAATAAATAAATAACAATTAAGTTTAACAGTTGATACCTGTTAGCTCAAGACGCATGCAATGCACCCATCCTTACATAATGTCAATATTTTGTATCTAATTATAGATATATTAACGTACGCAAAAAGGTTATTGGGGGATGATTTATAGAGCTATGATTCCATATATATATATACAAAGTTATTTTGTCTCTAAGGAAGGAATCTAACATGTTTTTAAAATGGTCATAAGCAGTTAAATAACGTTTTAACTGCAATTACGTTGTTTTGGTACTGCAGCGCAGCAGTCTATCCAGGATTTTGCGAAGAGGGGTGCTTCGAAATCACAAAAGCATATATACAATTCCCACCAGGTGGAGCCATTAATATTTCGTATTAATATACAGCTAATTTCGGTGGGATTATATTGGGATAGAGGGCGAAGGTTCGTTACTATTATTAACATGGTTAAAATTACTTTTGAGATTTTGTCATCTTCAGAGTTTTCGCTAATTAAAAAGAAAAGTTGTCTCAATGTCGAAAAAATTTCAATGATTGCATTTCTCTATTATGGTAGACACGAATTTGTTACTGAAGTAAATGACATCTGCAGAATCCTATAAGTCATTTTGTGCTGCTAAATCACTTACATACCTCAACTGGTTCACCAAGACATTTTGCATAAGCTCAATTAGAGATATGACTGGCCACAACATGCGGCGAATTTTTTGCTTTCTAAAAAATTTTTTACCCAATGATATTGATATTGTAAGAATAATTCTTTCAGGTCCCCCCCCCGGGAAACTAAATTTTTAATGGGGACTTAGCTACGAACGTGCTACTGTGATTGTATCAATACATGCTGCAAAAAATTTCGAATCCCTCCCCGAAATTAAATCCTGGTTACGACCTTGCATCCGTCCATCAAATATAATCTATAAAATATAATTGCAGGTAGATGTTACTTTTCGTTTTCTATATATAAGAATTCAGGACATTCCTCTCCGCAAACAAACCCTCTCCGTTTTGTAATACAATCCTATTTATTCATTATTCCTCTACACAGCATTATACTACGCACTGTCATCTTTTATTTGCTGTTAAAGTAGAACCTCGTTTCCTTCTTGAAATAAAAGTATGATGAAATTAGTATCCTAGCTCAACTGGAATTCCTTCATGAAGAATTTGCTCACAAGTTTTATAAGTGATACCACCAGCAGGTAGTTAAACGCGAGAACTCATTTTCTGAAGAAATACATAGAACTATATTTATGTGTTACCATACAAAAGACATCTTGTATGAAACCTCCTGTAAACAGCATGCTCTAAAATTCTAGTCCATGAGACCATAGAGTAACAATTTAAAACTCATGGTGGGATTTCCAGTGGCTAGGGGCGGGGGAGGGCTCAAGTGACTTTAAAGAAGATTATGTAATAGAAATAAAATACAGGGTACCAGGGAGGAAATTTACATACAAAAGGTTAAACACTGGTAAAATAGCAATGAAAAAGATCACTCAAGCTTTCGGACGCATCAGCAGCAGTCCTTCATCAGGAGTAATGACGATGTTATGTTTCTGTCCTCTTTATGCAGACTTATGGAAAATAATGCGTTTTGATATCAAATGGGGGGCTTGAATTCCTGAGCCCCATTTCCTATGCTATTGCCATGAGATCCTCATGATATTGATCAACAATTACCAAATTATATTTTATGGCGACTTGCAGTCAGACATATATAACTGTCCTCTACAACGGCTGCGATTTTGAATGACCTAATGCTAGTTGATAGCAGATATTTAGTGTTCGTTAGAATTGTCACCATGATTCTAAGAGTCATTTTAAGGAATATTTAACGTGTACATACACTAATCTTCCCTTCTTCCATCATGGAAATTAATTTCCACCATTTAGCCCAGTATAGCCCAGATGCTCTTGCGCCATAAAACATCCAAACAAACAATTTCCACCATTACAGATTACGTATGCATTTTATATAACCATCCCTCTGGTATGATCAACACCAGACTTTTCCGGGGGAAATAAACTTTATATCATATGTGAAAAATAAGTTAATATTTCCTTACTTTTTTGGTAACAGCTACCTGATGATTTGCATATTTGAGGCTCATGTTCTGTAAAATTATGTGAGAGTCAACTGTTGATGTTTGTTAAAGTCAACAATTCTCACCAATGATGTGATTATGTGACTTGTCACTTTGGTTTAAACTCGTTCCAAGCACTGCCCCAATAGTTACGAGCATGCTTGTAGTGGAATTTCTATTCATTCACAGAGGGGGAGTTTGATCTCCTGCAGCTCAACGGGTAAGAACACTTGGCTGGTTATCAAGCGGTTATGGGCTCGGATCTCATCAGGGGCTGAGAAATCTTTTTTTTTTTGTTTGCGAGAAATTTATCATTTAATTTATTACCTGTTAATTTTTTTTAAGCTTACAATACAATACTTTATATTCCATACTACAGTTTTGTCAATCCTGTACATGGAGGAAGAGTTGCAAAACCTAAGGTTAATTCCCTCTCTCCATATACTGGCTTAAGTTTCATTTCTTATAATTAGTCTTCTTAATTTGTTTCTAAATTCAGTCTCTGATGTAATATTTTTTATTTCGTTTGGTAATGAATTCCACATCTTAATGCCGTAATAATTTATATTACCGGAACCCATGTTTGTTTTTATTTTTTTAATTTTTAAAGTTTTCCTTGATCAACTATTGTTCATATTTGGTTTATTTTCTATATTTATGTCCTCAATATACTTCCCTTTTTTTATTCGATTAAATATCATTATCAAAATTTTAAATCCATGTATTTGATCTAAATTCATTATATTATTTTCAATTTTTATTTCTTGTTTTTTGTTTTTTTTTTGCGTTACATTGTTCCAAAATCTATTTAATATTGCTTGCATACTTTTTCGATTATTATATTCATATTTCCCCAAACACTGTACCTCTAACTCCATACATTTGCATTTTAATTAATAACAATGATCCATTTATAACATTGAAAGCCTTTTAAGTCAAAGAATATGCCTATAACAAATTCTTTATTTTCATTTTTTTTTAATTTTATTAACTGTTTTAATGAGGACATTCTCTGATGTTCTATTTTTCCCGAACCCATTATCTTGAATTTAATATATTATATGTGTCCAAATATTTCAATAGCCTATTGTATAATAGTTTTTCAAAGATTTTTGAGAATATAGGAATTATTGAGATTGGTCTATAGTTGTATAGACATTTCCTATCCCCTTTTTTAAATATTGGAATAACTTTACTTGTTTTCATTTTTATTGGTATATATGACGTCTCAAGGATATTATTAAAAATCATATTTAGTGGCTTTACTAATTCTCCGGCACAAAATTTTACTAATTTTAGTTTAATGCCATCAAGCCTTTCACCCTTATTTTGTTTAATTTTTTGAAGTTCCTTTTTTTTATTTCTTCTTTTGTGAATTCTGCAAGATACATGCTATTTTCTCGTGATTCTACTCGTTCATAATTTATATCCACACCATTATTATTTGATTGTGTAATTTCTTCCATTATATTTATATAAAAATCATTAAAAGCATTTGCCTGAGTTTGTATGTCCGTTATTTTGACATTATTTATATTTATTACTAATTTTGTATTTAAATTTTTATCTGCTCATTGGTTTTTTGTGGATCTTTCGTCATAAATATATTATTATAATGAAGAGTTTTTGTTTTTAATTATTTTATTTAATAGATTTCTTTTTTTTAAATATTTTATTTATTAGATTTCTTTTTTTTAATTATTTCCCAATCATTTTGCTTTTCTCATTCTCATAAATTCTATATATGCTTTATTTTTACTTTTTAATTTTTTTTGATCAGTTTTCCAAACCATGGTTTATCTAAGTATTTTGTTGTTTTGATCTCCTTATATACAAAACATTTTTCCTATGTAATTCTCAATGTATCCATAAATTTATCGTACAATTCATCCCCAGATCTATTATTTAGTATTTCCCAATTGATATCTATTAACAATTTACAAAAATTTTCTATATTTCTTCTGGAATTTTTGTTTTTGTTTTTTGTTTTTATATTTTGTCTTTTAGGAATTTTTTCATTCATCAATTTTATTAGTATTGGTTTATGATCACTTATATGTATTTTTAATATTTTTTTCTTCCGTCTGTATGTTTATAAAGCATAAATCTATTATACTTTGTGATCTATCATCTACCTTGTCATCTATATCACCTTGTTGGTCCGTTTATTTATTTTATTTCGTCATGCTCAGAAATGAACTGTTTGGCAGAAATTATTAGTTAATTTAAATTACATTTTAATTTTTTTTTTCAAAGGTACAACGCTAATGTTTGTGAATTCGTCAGTGGAGGTTAAATGCATCCGATCTAATTCAACGGAGCAAGACGTGTTTATCAAACGTTTAAACAGAACAATCACATCCACAGTAGAGGACCCTTCTTTCTGTGGTGATACTTTGCTCGTGTTTGGATACAGTGTGTTCGTCATCTTTCACGTACTGCTTTTCTTTTCATTGATGGTCGCATTTTATGATAACACTAAGTGAGCAATTGGAGAAATGTGAATTGCAACATCTCTTTGTTACATTTTAACATATATGTTGTGAAAAGAGATTCTTAAAAAAATTCTTCATAGAAACGGCCAAAATATTCATCTGTTGCTATATAAATAATGTCATGACAAATTTTAAAATGTTTATGTACCAGGTGTTTATATTTTTGTTTCTTAGTTATGTACTTTACTCAGGTTCTGTGTGATCCACTTTGTTTTTCCACATCGTTTCAGACATATATCTCCAACAACGTGCCAACGTTTTGGGGAGGGCAAGCGCTCTTTGTCGGCATCAAGCTGGTGGCGCCATCTATTGCCACGAACTCCCAACAGTTATAGTAAAATATTAATTAGATAAATTAATTGTTAATTAGATGTTAATTAGTTAATTAAATAGTTAAAATAAACTGAATTACAAAACAACAACCACTTGAACGATTTACAATTTTACTGATTTTTCAGTGCCCCACGCTTTAAAATCGATGGTTTCAGAATTACTGAATGAAAATGTACAGGTTAAGTAACGCTAATTTTTTTAACAATAGATACGCCAGGGGGCAATGTAAAATAGTATTATTGACGGTATGGTGCCAACATCTATTAACAGGAACTGAAATTAGAATCTAAATTTGTTTCAGCTTTGCTACATTAGTGGAAATGTTAATTGTTATTTTTGAAATTAAAATTTTAATAGTATTCCTCGATAGTGTGGGGAGGGGGCAAATATACCTTTTGCCCCTCCATTTTCGAGATTGAGGGCAAAAAAACCCTGCTCCCTCTTGGTACGTACCTGCTTGTCTCCTTAAAACGCTTAATTGCTCTCTTAATTAACTCTGTACTGCATGTTTAAATTTTATCAGATCGTCAAAAGTAAAATCCCGGATTTTTTAAAGCAAAGTAATTAAAGTAAGTAAAGTCGGAAGTTACAAGAGCGAAAATCCAATTCCAATTAAAGTACTTTATATTTCGAATTGATATGACTCCTGAATCAAAAATCATTCATGTAAGAACTTAAATGTTGCTGATACAATTAAAGTTCGGAGTGAGATTAATTCTTGTCACGTGGGGTTACCCAATTGTATTACTAGAAGGCTGTATGTAAGAATGCCTCCACTCGCAGTAAAAATGAATGTGTTATCCAGTTCGAAAACGTTCCAAGCGGTCAATTTCATGGCAACGCCATTGTAGTTCAAGATGTTCTTCAAGACCTTTCGTAAGTCTTTCATTTCGCGATGCGTTGCCATCTTGTTAAGCATAAGACGCACCTTATTTCTGACGATTTTGTCTTCCTCATGGACTTGTGCAGCATTTGTAGAGATATAGTTTAAAATGAAAGCCATTGTTAACGCCATGATAACGGGCATCAACATATTCATATCATATGGTATTCCCACTTTCTCAAAGCTAAAAATAACACATAAAGTCCAGAATATAAAAATGATGTTTTCAGTTAACACCAAAAATATTGGGAATGAGAGCAACGTTTCCAAATCGAATGCAAAACGGAGAGTTTGGAAATATAGTTTGGAGTAGCAATGTATAGAATACCTTGACACGCTGACATTTTTCTCCACACAGTCGTCAAGGATACTCTGACAACATAACAACGACTTTTTTAGAGAAGCACATAAGTGCGAATAAAAAAGGACAAGCAGACCTGGAAGAATATAGAGAAAGCATATAAATTGCATTGTTTGTAAGTAGATTAAAAATTCTCCGAAAATGTCGCTTTCTTCTTCAATGACGCCAAATGAAACAGTTTTTAACCTATCAACAATATGGCCATTTAGCTTTAGATGCAAGCAAAAGCCTATGCCGATTATAATTGGCCGCATAAATATTAACAATATTTTAGCGTATAACTTCAATTTAAAACATCTTGATATAATTGCATTTTGTCTTTCTGTGTTCAAAGTTACTAATTTAGCAAAAAGTTCGGCCAGTTTTTGTTCTTGACTTCGTAAGGAATACCAAATACCAAGAGGGAGAAATTGAAATAAAACTTCTGTTAAAATTGCTACGGAATTTTCAAACCCTTTGTGCTCTGTCAGTGATACATAGAATGCATAGACCGTGATAGCAAATAAATGACAATTACTCACATACATAACAACGGCGAATAATTTAGAAAGTATATCCATTAATTTGATTCGCTGGATTTCAGTTTTGTCATCAGCTATGGCATTTATCTCGAACCATTTGAAAATTTTCAGGAACACTAAAAATGCTGAGGTAACATTATGGTAACTCAAAGTAATCATTTTCTTTTCCTGTATTACTGACGATTTGCTGGCGATGGTATGCAATTTGATTAACTTTATAATAAAATTTTAAGGTATAAATATTGTGGAAATATTTATGGTAATTCTTGGCTAACAAAATGCAGTTCTAACTCCCACGTAGAATTTAAGATTATTGTAGAGATCGTTAAGCTTAGAACAGGTTATCAATTTTCTTAAAGATAGAGAGTTTTTCAATTAAGATCAGAGAAGTAGGAAAAATGTCATGTATTGCTCGAATTTTGGACGCGAATGGAATAGTAGAATACAAGCCAAAGTTAACATAACATGTGGACCACTTTCTATAATAGCAGCAATTACGTAATTGTCTGTCATACCCGGATGCAGTAATGCAAACATTGCATCATTATCACACTCTATTATGCAACGATTACAAAAGGTACATTTCCGCTGCCAAAGCAACAAAAAAGCAAGTGACAAACCATATGTAAGATGAAACCAACAGTAAGGGGATCATGACATACGTTTGGAAAGTAAAAACAGATATTGATTAGATATTTATCGCCTGGTATGTAAACTTACGTAATATTAATTTATGCAAGAGGGATTTTGATCAAGAGATGAGTATATGGCCCGTTTTTACTTTTTTAATTACTATGCAGCGCAGAATACATACGAAGTAGCAAAATGTACGCAAGTAGAATGTGCGAAAATCGAGGACCGCCTGTACTTTATTCTTATAAATAATGCTTTTACCTAACATAAGTGCACACGCAGGTGTAGTAATTAACTATAATTTTGAATAACAAGGTGTTAAAAGCAATTAATTTTATTCCACAATAGCGCGTTTAACGCGTTAATGGTGTCCTTTTTTCTGAAATCATCTTTTCTAATTTAAATAAATTTAGCACCAATTGCAAAAAGCTACAACGGAACCCGGGACAAGACAGGGTTGAGTTTTTGCTTCCGCCGGAAGTGGCGACACCTAACAACATTTTTCTAAGTGATTATATTTTCCGTGAAGTACCTTAGACAAATATTAAAATGGACGTATATACGATGTCCCTCATTAATTTGATGAATTTTTATATGCCTTTGAAGCTTTTCGTTACACTTTTCTGGTCAAATTACGTGTATTGATGTGGGGAAGAGGGTGCGATCTGATCCTTTAGGTTAGATATGCTCAGTTAAATTTCAAAAGTTGACGGACATGTTAGCACGAGTTGTCATGTATTGGACAAGGAGGCTACCATTATATTTTCTGCAGCATGTGGGGTAAACTGGGGTGTAAGTATATTCCATCATCTGCAACTGAAATCTCAACTAAAAATCTGGACAACGCTTTATAACCGGGTCCTTCCAACTAAACTTTACTCAATACCTCCACAGGACCTATAATCGCGATTCGAAGTAAATTAATTGTAATTAATTTGAAATTAGTTGTAATCAATTGGAAATTAGTTATAATCAATTGGAAATTAATTGTAATTAGTTGAAAATTAATCAATTTGGAAGAAACTGTAATCGGCAGTAAATTAATTGTAATCGAAATTAAATTAATCATAATCAGTTTAAAATAATATCGTTTCATCAACTGTTTGGCAACCCCACCTCGAGTACAGCATAAGACGGTGCATTTTACAACTTTTTATATAACATCCAATATTGTTTCCTCACAGATTCGTGATAAAATAAAATTTTTGTGGTATGTGCTGCAGCAGTACATTAGGATAATCAGCAGACGAAAATAATTCTTTACATTGTACAATATAAGCAAAACTGCAGTATTACAAACACTAAGGTCCTCGTCCTGCCCTGGGTTCTCCTCAGGCCCGGCGCGACCATAAGGCGAACTAGGCGGCCGCCTAGGGCGGCAGTATTTGTGGGTCGGCATCACGATAGACTTTTTGTTGCTTAATGCACCACTATACGATAATCGAAATAAACTCAACAACAAATAAATGGAACTAAATGGATTATCGCTTGCCCTGGTAAAGCCGATGGTTACTTTTGATTTTACAGACGAGAAAAAAAAAAAATAATTTCAACGAGAAAGTTTGGAGGGGCTCTTCCTCTAAACACCCATTCTGTGGTTTAGCACCCCCCCCTTGACCTCATGGTGTTGAAATCTCTTAGCTAACTAAGTATCGACGAGGTGTCAAGATATATATAGTTCTGCATCGTACATCTCAGCTGCTTATATATTTTCTCTCCTGAATGTTCTTTCTTGGAAACAGATTTCCTCCCCAGAACACATGGTGCGGATTAAGTCGTAACCCTAAGCCGCTTTTGGAGATTCCAGAGGATTGGAATGGGGTGAGGGGTGAGTAGGAACATTTAGGGAAGAAAACCAGCGATGTCACAGTGTGTACAAATTATGGAAATTTGGCTTTATGGTTTTTACATGCAATCAGTTAGTCCTGGAGACTTGGAAGTCCCACTTCTATTTTCATACTTCCGCATCATTATCGGAACAAGAAAGATGTAATGACATACCAGTTCCCATTTATATTTCAAGTAAGTAATATTTATTTAAACTCTAAGACTACATAATATTTAAAATTCATTTATAAGCGTATACTCTTAAAATTTAAATAAAAATAATTTATGAAATTGATCACTGAGCTTGCCTTCCTCTGGAAAAAGTGCTAGTAAGTTTCGTTTCACTTTTATAATTTATGACACACGTATTTTAGTGTAATTAAATAAATATCCTTATCCATGCGAATATTCTAAGCTATATATTATGAATCTATATTATATCTTATTGGTTTTAAATTTTTGATGTTCGTATATCAAGAACAGCGGCGAATCTAGGCAATTTTTTTGGGGGGGAGGGCACAAATTCCTATCTATATGCACGGGCAGAATAATAAAATCTGGTTATATTTGTGGGGGTTATGACCCCATCTCTATCGTAGAACCGCCACTGATCGAGAACTATCTTTATTATATAACTAGCCTATTGATGATTTTAATAATTTCTTTTTGTGTTTGGTATACAGTAAAATCTGTGTATAACGATGTTCTATAAACTGTTAAAGATATCGTTATAGACAAAATTTAATAAAATACGCTTTGTAATGGACATTATTTAATTTTTATTAAGACCATGTTCAGGGATAGATTATGGCAAGGGCTCGGGGGGGCCCCAAAAAATGTCATTTGACAATTGTATTTAATGTGATAAAATAGTAAATTAATACAAAAAAACGTTTTTTCTTCAGATTTACAATCCGAAACAAATTCAGAGAAGTCATAGCTGGTATCTAATTATAACTACTATAACCACAGCTTTGAGAATTGGATAATAAAAGAGCAGAGTTTTCAAAAACACAAAATTGTTACACCGATACCACATATTATTCGCAACTTTTGCCACAACTTTCACAACTTCAGCTCTGCAAGTTCATTCTTGGACATCCGACATTGACGTGAACGTGGGATTAAAAAGCACATTTTTACCTCCATTTTTAAATGGTAATAAGGGTGCGTACGTTTTTCAGATATATATCCAATACGTGCGTCAGTGGGCCCCCAAATGCAAGTTGAGCCTGGGCCCCCAATATTCACAGTCGGCCACTGACCATGTTGACCAAAGGGGAACTTCTTAATAAAGGAGAAATAATTCAATATAGGTAAAGTTTTGACACTCATCATTTGTGTGGTTGCAAGAGGCATAAATGTTCTTTTCTACCCATAAGCACATATTTTGGTATAAACCATACAAAAAACGGAACATTAAAATCACTGGAATACGCAGGATGTTCTTAAAGAGGTGGGTTACAAGACTAAAACTATATATATATATCATCATCATCATATTCAACCATTATCTATCCACTGCTGGATGAAGGTCTCTCCAAATGCTTTCCACACAAGTCTATCCTGGGCCATTCGTTTCCACGTCACCCCAACCTGTTTTCTTATTTCATCCACCCATCTAGTTTGAGGACGTTTTCTAGGTCTTCGGTGGTCTCTTGGAATCCAGTTCAGAATTTCTGTTGTCCATCGTTGATCAGTTCTTCTTGCAATATGCCCAGCCCATCGCCATTTCAGCCCTTTTACTTTAACAATGATGTCCTCTACTCTAGTTTGCTCTCTCACCCAAGTGTTCCTTTTTCGATCTCTCCTAGTTATTCCAAGCATGCACCTCTCCATGCTCCTTTGCGTTGTCTGTAACTTTCGTATTGCTCCAACTGTTAGACTCCATGTCTCTGATCCATAAGAGAGGACTGGCAATACACACTGGTTGAAGACTTTTCTTTTTAGACATAAAGGCAATTTCCCCTTCAGGATAAAACTGTTTCTTCCAAATGCACTCCAGCCAAGTTTAATACGTCTGTTGAGTTCTTTCATAATGTTGCCATCCATTGAAATCAGCTGGCCAAGGTAAATATATGAATCAGCAATTTCTAGCTCAATGTTGTCAACTTGTATTTTTGTTTCCTCTACGAAATTATTGAACATGATCTTAGTTTTTTGTAGGTTCATCTTCAGTCCAACTTCTTTACTTCTAGTTGAGAGAGAGAGAGTGTGTGTGCGTGTGTATGTATTCGCTCAGGGCGCCAAGTTTGCTTGCGCTGGCCCTGGTTCTCATGTATATAATAAAATGTTGCCTGAGGTCTTAATGATAACTTGTGTAATCCGTATTTAAAAGTTGGGCCTAGCACAGGTTTCTCCTAGCGTGTCGCTGGGTTCGACTCGCAACGTTATCCGACTGCGACTTACTAGGTTAACTAACTTCGACTCAAAGTTAACTGATTTCGACAATTGTGCCAAATAAAAGGATGCTTATTGACCATCAGCTCACTGGCTGTTTGCTCCTTAGGCAGTGAGAAGTTTGGACTCTTCCATAATATCTAGGTCCGTTATTAATCTACGGGCGCGTAATAGTAATGCGTTTTCCTAGAGTGCAATTAATTTTAATTCGACACCAGTTGATTTGCATAGCGCATTCCCTGTTTCTGCTTATCGTAGTCCGATGTTTATTATCCTTGCGTGAGAAGTTTCGGATTCCTCAGCAAACTGAAGGTCACAACGAAACATAACCTCCCTTTTGAGCTGTAAAAACACAAGAAAGTAAAAAAGGGTATTTAAAGTGTGCGATGGAAAGTGTTTTCTTATAAATTCGTTCCAGTATAAAATTTTGAAACAAATGAAATTGCAATTTTTGTAACCTATATTTTGGCCGAAGAAGCGACCAGGGTACACTTATGCAAAACAAAATAGTTTTTCAATGATTTAGAGAACTAACGTGACTGTTTCAGAAAAAGATTGCACTTAAATTTCTCTAGAATTAATTATGAACCTTCTCACACTGTATATCGTCAAACGATTCAAGTTGAAACAACCCTTAAGATTATAGAGCGACATCATTTTCGAAAAAGACACATTTTACAAAGAAATTATTAATATAATTTATTAATGCAAGAGCTTTCCATTTCATTAATGTAAGAAAGTCATTATTGAAGTGGCAAATTGCTATTTCCTTAATAGGTGAAGCACGTTCTTCTGAAATCTATAAAAATTACAAACGCTTGTTGTCGGCTATAACGTATTGAAATCTATCACACATTGTCAGTTTATCCAGACGCCATAGAAAAGATATAGGGTAGGAATATATCGAAATATCCATTATTTACTTTATTGATGTCCGTTCATTGTCACTGTTTCCTTGATAACAAAAGTAACACCATCTTTAATTTTACCACTGCATGGAAGAAATGAAATGCAGCACTTATGCTAATGAATTTGACCAAAGCAGGTGTTTGAATAGTACTTCGATTTAATTTTATAAACAAAAAAAGGCCGATCCAGGGAATAATTTTATTTACAGCCAGAATTTTGACCAAGTGTGACGTGTCTCATACAGCGAAAACGGCAATATGGGTGCTAGCGATCTCAATGCAAAAATGGACTGTCACCACTGTCAATGTATCTCCATAATATGCTAACTTTACTCGGCATTACGCTGATAGACCAATATATACAAAATATCGTCATATCCTTGAATTTTGTTCTATATTTATTGGCTTAGAAAGTAGTCACTGCAATGAGTACAATTCCGTCAGAATTCCGTGTTCTCATCGGAAGTTTTCGATGGTTTGGAATAGATATAACGCCGGTTAATGAAATCAGAAGGAAAAGATGTAAATGTTCGGCAATGGTATATAAACTAGTTGCTGTTATTATTACACTTTTCACCTTATACATAGCAGTCGTCTTATCTTATGATATTCATAGAATTGTGGAAAGTGATGGCACATTCGAAAGAGCCATGAGATTTGTATCGCGACTAATTTTTCAGTTTCTATTTCTCGGCATGTTGTTCATTTTGCAAAAGAAGAAGCAGGGACTGCAAGAACTTCTTCTAGAACTGAGTTTACTCTACGATAAAGGACAAAATGTTACGCGTTCAAAGAAAATTAAATTATTCTTGTCTGCAAAGACGTTCATAATAATCCTTTGGTCAACAATTATGGGAGCATATTTTTTTTTTAAATTGAAAATCAGTGGCACTAGCTTACTGAGTATGTTCACATTTGACTTGCTGAATGAAAAGAATTCATCATTTGGAGAAATGTTAGCATATGCTTTGACACTGTGGATGAAGTGTCTAAATTACCTTTTACCTAGCCTTTTTGCACTCCTACACGCAAGCATTTGTGATACTATAAAAAGCATCATATTGACTTGCCAGCACGTGGTTGATTCCTGCGAAAAGTCAAATGAAAATGCAGCACTATTTTGTGCATACAGCTTCGTTAAATTATACGGCAAAATCATCCGTTTGGTACATGGATTGGAAAACTTACTTAATTTTCCTGTCTTTCTGGTTGTAATGGAGAGTACCGTTATGATATTTAATTTCATGACTGCGGTTTTCTTAATCAAAAAAACTGGGACGTCATTCGACGACTACGCGATGGTGGACTGTCTAATGGCCATTACAAAATGCTTCTTGTTTTTCTACATCATCAAGCACTCTTCACAACTTCATGAAGAAGACAAAATTCTAAGAATGAAGGTTCGTTTTTCTGCTATGAGACTGGACACTTTTCCGAATACAAGAAGAGTTGGTGATCTTTTAATCAAAACTTTAAATTACAGCGGAGATACCTTGAAACTTTCGGCATGGGGGGTCTTCCCATTGGACAGAACTTTTATTGCAGCTGCCTCTGGGAGCGCTTTTACATACAGCCTTCTTATTCTGCAATTGGGAAACTATTAATTATTTCAGTTTAGACGAATACCTGATTTCTAAATATTGCTGATCAGAGGCATATTACCCATTAACTATTGTCAAGGAACTGAAAAAGACGTCGCTAAACAGAAAAAGATCGCAATACTATATGTAATTTTATGAAGCGATTGCGTGGACCTCCAAATACCGCCGTTTAATGGAAATACATGCTAGTTAAAACAACGTTATTGAGATAATTTACTGTACTATGTAAATGTATTATTCATGGTAATGTACTTTGTGGACGCAGGTGTATGTGCTTGATAGAGGCTTTTTGTCGCAGTATAGCCCAGATGCTCTTGCGCCATAAAAAATCCAAAGAAACTTTGTGGATGGGAACTTACGCACGAAATGTAGACTATCATTTTTGTTTAATTAGCCTATTACGCTAAAGATATATAGAATTGATGGTTTTTCTTCTTATTGGATAATTTGATATTATTTTACTTAAGTAGATGGAGGAGACGTATTTTTATCGGCTTGATGTGTTTATTTATAGCTATTGTGATCAAGTTGCAATTAATCATTATTAAATATTACTCTGCAAATACTTCCTATAAATAAATGCCTAGTTGCATATAATCTAGGTTTTATTTCTACGACATCAATTACTTCCTTTTATGTACAATTATTGGTGCTTATATGGGAAGCAGAGAACTACTTGGGCCCCCTGGACGTTGTTTAAAAATTTGATTTGCTCTACATTTACTTTCAAAAGTTTTACAGTCACATTTTAAAATAAGGTACTTTTTAGCTCATTACTAATTGTCAAGCAGTATCAATTATTTTTGTTGCATTTTATACATTTACTAACGTGTTTGGAAGGAGATAATGATTTGTATTATCCCTGCCCCCTTAAATGTATTCATATGAATGTCACTGTGTACAATCATCGATTCGTTGCAGATCATCAACATATGATAAACAAAAACAGTTTTTCTCGTTTTTTATTAACATTCCGACGATTATTTATGATATTTACGGGTACGATTATTTAAGGTAACTGGACGTGATACATGTAAGTACTACCGTAAGGACATTTATTAAGCTCAAAATTAGATTACTCAAATTTGGATGTTATCTAAAATATTTATGGTATGTTTTTTTTCTTTCCTTGGTGAAATTTCTTGAAGAAAATTAGGATTGTCAAATTGTGCGTGTTTTATGTTAATTTCAATTTGTTTTCGTTTTCACGACGCAAGGACAGCAACGGATATGCTGTGCCGGGACCAACAGTTTTCCGTTGAAATTTGTTTTCAAATGAATTAATAACAAATTATTTTTAACTGAAGTTCATTTCTGTAAAACAAGAGGACTTTGCAATGAAATTTAAAAGTTCCTGATTCACACACATGGATTACTTTTATATATATATAGTGGAACTTCAATTATCAAAATCCAGGTTAATTGAAATGGTCTACCTTATACTTATTTATTATTTTTTTATTTGACATTCGTTCAGTATTTTCGATAGAAACGTTCATGCTTTTACGACGGTGTCAAACGTTTATGTGTTTACGACGGTGTGAAACGTTCATGTGTTTACGACGATATCAAGCGTTCATTCTTTCCTGGTGGTATTCCGGCCTTGGAATAGAAGCTACTACAAATTTTAAATATATAAATGGTATAATGGTAGTATATATAATTATATGTATCTACTTCGAATATAATCGATGCGTACGAAGTTTTCTGCTTATTTCCTATTCAGATACAATGTTGACATGTATTTTGTGACGTTACATTGGGTTGCTTTTCATTATTACTATCGTGAACATGGTTGATGTTTGTGGTTTTACGGCTCAAGGACTACAATGGTCGTACTGCGCCGGGACCTACTGTTTTCCAAGGAATCCGAACCTCTTAAGGCCTAGGGAACCAAACCCCGGACTACAGTGAGCAGTGCGATCTTTATGAGATCTCTGAGTAAACATGCGTGAACGTGATTCTGGATAAATATTGTAATATTTTGCACCTTCACGCTAAAATTTAATTCCTTTATAATACCATCTGAAATTAGGCCCATCCTCCATTTTGGATAATCATGGTTCTTCTGTGCATATATAAAATTTAATAATTAATATTGATATTATCGAAAGCTACTCGTTCGTAGATTGACAAAAAACATCCTATCGCCTAACTAATTTCACCCTCATCAAGTTTAAATAAAAACACTCTTATCTTTGGTTATGTAAGGTTTATTGTTGTTAAGGTATTATTACCCTCCGCAGGGATAACACAATTGCCAAATATGGTCAACACAAGAAAAGAGTGAATATATACTATATTATTACTACCCACGCATTAATTACACTAACTAGTAATTTTGGAGAAAAGAGACGCTTTCCCCATCCTGGATTCGAACCAGGGTCCCTCCGTTTATTGTTACGGCATCATACTTAGAATGGTTTAAAGTACTTCTCAACCTTTATGGTATCGCGGTCACGTGAGCAAAGCCCGATTACGGATCCTGGCCGCCTTAGCCTTATATGTTTGCAGCACCCCCTCCTGAGAGTTACTATTAGTGGTATTTCATAGCCTCTATGATTTAAATATATGATCAAAATATGAAGTTCTAATTTAGTACGATTGATTAATTGGTTGATCGTATTTTTATGGAGCAAGAGCTTGCAAGGGTATACTGCGTTTAATTTAGTACTGACTAAATTACAACTACATGTGTGCGGGTGGGAAGGTAGTACTACAGCTACCCCCAAATGAAAAAGTTAACAATGAAAAATTGAGGCATGACCTATTAAAGCACCAAGAATTACGCCCAGCCCCTCCTCCAAAATAAAATCCCGTCTGCGTCCCTATATAGACACGTTTCATTCAAATACTCCTCATGGATAAAAAAATATGCTGTGATAAATGTATCAAGCAAATTTTCTGTTTAGTAGTTTGTTTTATTTGTGTGCCACAGGAAAAACTTCGTTTAGTAATTTGTAATACGATGGCGGCACATCGGCTTCTAAAAAAATTACAACATTTCATTAAATTTCTTCTTTATTCTAAATTGTGAATAACGTGCTTAGTATCGACCTTCCAATTTACATCAATTTTTTTTTCCGGCTTTAGAATCAGCAAACTGTTCCACTATTTCATTGAAAATCAAACTATTATTTCAGAAAATGCCTTATTTTAGAATAATTATTCATTAAACAATTACTTTGATCGAGTGTCTGATTACTTATGATAGAATTTTTTTAACTTTGGAAGAAAAATTATTATTTTCTTATATTTTGAGTTTTTGGTTCATGCCTCTTTTTTCAAAATTTGGCGCCCCCTGAAATCTCGCGCCCTAGTTTACAGCCTAATTAACTTATTGGTTAATCGAGTCCTGCTAGTGAATATCCATTTTTTACGATACGAGGGCCCAGTCCCAGCGAATTTACTCACATATATAAATAATCTCCCATTTTTTAAAATTCATATATTAAGCTACCATGAGTATGAATAATTAATTATGGTATAACCATAAAGATTATCATTACACTTCTTCTAATAATGTACACTTTGCTAATATACTTACTTTCTGATTGGTCGCTTGCACTTGAAATGTGGATGTCATTTAATTCAGTTTTAAAAAGAGAGGATGCACCGCGTAGTATTGTAATCGGCTTGCGAACACCTTTTATGAGCGGTCGTAGTAAGGGGTAGGCCATTTCTCGCATGCTAAAATATTTCTATGTCTGAAGGTTCTCGATCGTTGATGAATACTTACATATTTAAAAATGCATTGCTTGGTCACATACTGCTTGCCATTGGCTGCACAGATGTCATTTAAGCATTCAAGACCTGAGATTTTCGGCATATTTGCGAATATTTTTCTCAAAATATTTCCACGATAAAATATTTATTCACGAAAAATTCTCGAAAACTAAAGTGACAAATTCTAGGAGAATCACTTACGGTCTGGTGTAATTGATTCCAGAGCCTAGCAGTTGAGAAACACTGTCTTAGAACAAATTACAATGAATAACATACGAGGGCGAATCTGAAAGTTATTGCCACTATTTTTTATTAGCCAAAATAAGGCATATACAAGTAATTACAAATATACGTGCTACTCTACGTACCTTACACTATTTTTCCCCATAGTCCCCACACTGGTTCAGACATTTGTCACATCGCAGTACTAAATTTGACATGTCCCTGTGGTAGAATTCGTCCGGCTAACTGTGGAACCACCGTCGGACTACTGTCTTGGCTTCATCGTTGCACGTGAATCGCTGTCCTGCCAGGAACTTCTTCAGCGGACCGAAAAGTGGAAATCACTAGGGTCGAGGTCCAGACTGTATGGTGGGTGGTCCAGACTCTCCCAGTGAAATGACCGAAGCTTGTCGGTAGTTCTGATTGCCACATGTGGCCTCGCATTGTCGTGGAGGATAGTCACGTTGTCCACATCGAGTATCCCTCGGCGCTTTCGCATGATGCCAACCCGCAGACGTGAAAGTGTGGAACAATAACTGTCAGCATTGATGGTTGCACCTCGTGGCATGAAATCCAGCAGGAGCGGTCCACGGCTACCTCAGAAGACCGTTAACATAACTTTCCCAACAGACAGCACTGAACAGAATTTTTTTGTCACAGGCGAACCCGGATGTTTCCGCACTATGCTCTGCTGCTTCGATTCCGGCGTGAAATGCAGTATCCACGTTTCATCGCCAGAAAGAATGCGGTCCAGGAAACTTTCACCCTCCTCGGCATGTCGTTGCAGATGATTCAGTGAAGCAATCATTCGCTTGCCAATCATTCGAAGCCAAGACAGCAGTGCGACGGTGGTTCCACAGTCAGCCGGACGAATTCTACCACACAGGCATCTCAAATTTAGTGATGCGATGGGACAAATGTCTGAACCAGTGTGGGGATTATGTGGAAAAATAGTGTAAGATACATAAAATAGTATGTATATTTGTAATTACCTGTATGTACCTTATTTTGGCTAATAAAAAATAGGGGCAAAGACTTTCTGATTGGCCCTCGTATGTTGTGTAACTCAAAATTAAAATGTGATTTATACAATTTCAATGAG
>QLNU02003225.1:82737262-82763922 GCA_006491805.2 Dysdera silvatica | reverse complement strand
GCTTAACGCCATGTTAGGATAACACATTACCATTGCGAAGCCCGAAAAAATTATCAAGAAATGAAAGTTTAAAAACTTCTATTTCTTGATATAATTTAACGACGATACTGCGCGCTATTAAAATAATTGAGAAAGCAACAAATTAACACAAGCCGTTCTGACAAAATGAGACCAAGGCTGTCGAAACAGTTGTAAGCGATTAAATTTAATATTCAACTGTGTTAATTTGTTGCATTCTCAATTATTTTATTTCTTGGCTAAAATCTATCATTTATTTTTTACACATCAATTTGAATGTATTTTTCAACGCATCGATTTTTTTTTCGGTTTACCGCCACATACGAAAACGTCTATATAAATTGAAACGCGGTACCATAAATCCTTATAAGATAATTCAAGTTTCTTCCATTAACTGTCGTTTTCGTACGCTCTAGAGCGATGAGATGGGAAGCGAAATATCAGAAAGGGATTTAAAATTAGCTTCATTAATACGGAAAGAGATTTGAATTAAATCACCAGGTTGAAAATGGCGCTTTAGGTGTGCAACTCATTGAAATTGTATAAATCACATTTTAATTTTGAGTTACACAACATACGAGGGCGCATCAGGAAGTCTTTGCCCCTATTTTTTATTAGCCAAAATAAGGTACATATAAGTAATTACAAATATACGTACTATTTTATGTACCTTACACTATTTTTCCACATAGTTCCCACCCCGTTTCAGACATTTGTCCCATCGCAGCACTAAATTTGAGATTCCCCTGTGGTAGAATTCGTCCGGCTAACTGTGGAACCACCGTCGCACTGCTGTCTTGGCTTCGAATGATTGGCAAGCGAATGATTGCTTCACTGAATCATCTGCAACGACATGCCGAGGAGGGTGAAAGTTTCCTGGACCGCATTCTTACTGGCGATGAAACGTGGATACTGCATTTCACGCCGGAATCGAAGCAGCAGGTTATGGTGCGGAAACATCCGGGTTCGCCTGTGACAAAAAAATTTTGTTCAGTGCTGTCTGTTGGGAAAGTTATGTTAACGGTCTTCTGAGGTAGCCGTGGACCGCTCTTGCTGGATTTCATGCCACAAGGTGCAACCATCAATGCTGACAGTTATTGTTCACACTTTCACGTCTGCTGGTTGGCATCATGCGAAAGCGCCGAGGGATTCTCGATGTGGACAACGTGACTATTCTCCACGACAATGCGAGGCCACATGTGGCAATCAGAACCGCCGACAAGCTCCGGTCATTTCACTGGGAGAGTCTGGACCACCCACCATACAGTCCGGACCTCGCCCCTAGTGATTTCCACGTTTTCGGTCCGCTGAAGAAGTTCCTGGCAGGACAGCGATTCACGTGCAACGATGAAGCCAAGACAGCAGTCCGACGGTGGTTCCACAGTCAGCCGGACGAATTCTACCACAGGGGCATCTTAAATTTAGTGCTGCGATGGGACAAATGTCTGAAACGGGGTGGGGACTATGTGGAAAAATAGTGTAAGGTACGTAGAATAGTACGCATATTTGTAATTACCTGTATGTACCTTATTTTGGCTAATAAAAAATAGGGGCAAAGACTTTCTGATTCGCCCTCGTATGTTATTCATTGTAATTTGTTCTAAGACAGTGTTTCTCAACTGCTAGGCTCTGGAATCAATTACACCAGACCGTAAGTGATTCTCCTAGAATTTGTCACTTTAGTTTTCGAGAATTTTTCGTGAATAAATATTTTATCGTGGGAATATTTTGAGAAAAATATTCGCAAATATGCCGAAAATCTCAGGTCTTGAATGCTTAAATGACATCTGTGCAGCCAATGGCAAGCAGTATGTGACCAAGCAATGCATTTTTAAATATGTAAGTATTCATCAACGATCGAGAACCTTCAGACATAGAAATATTTTAGCATGCGAGAAATGGCCTACCCCTTACTACGACCGCTCATAAAAGGTGTTCGCAAGCCGATTACAATACTACGCGGTGCATCCTCTCTTTTTAAAACTGAATTAAATGACATCCACATTTCAAGTGCAAGCGACCAATCAGAAAGTAAGTATATTAGCAAAGTGTACATTATTAGAAGAAGTGTAATGATAATCTTTATGATTATGCCATAATTAATTATTCATACTCATGGTAGCTTAATATATGAATTTTAAAAAATGGGAGATTATTTATATATGTGAGTAAATTCGCTGGGACTGGGCCCTCGTATCGTAAAAAATGGATATTCACTAGCAGGACTCGATTAACCAATAAGTTAATTAGGCTGTAAACTAGGGCGCGAGATTTCAGGGGGCGCCAAATTTTGAAAAAAGAGGCATGAACCAAAAACTCAAAATATAAGAAAATAATAATTTTTCTTCCAAAGTTAAAAAAATTCTATCATAAGTAATCAGACACTCGATCAAAGTAATTGTTTAATGAATAATTATTCTAAAATAAGGCATTTTCTGAAATAATAGTTTGATTTTCAATGAAATAGTGGAACAGTTTGCTGATTCTAAAGCCGGAAAAAAAAATTGATGTAAATTGGAAGGTCGATACTAAGCACGTTATTCACAATTTAGAATAAAGAAGAAATTTAATGAAATGTTGTAATTTTTTTAGAAGCCGATGTGCCGCCATCGTATTACAAATTACTAAACGAAGTTTTTCCTGTGGCACACAAATAAAACAAACTACTAAACAGAAAATTTGCTTGATACATTTATCACAGCATATTTTTTTATCCATGAGGAGTATTTGAATGAAACGTGTCTATATAGGGACGCAGACGGGATTTTATTTTGGAGGAGGGGCTGGGCGTAATTCTTGGTGCTTTAATAGGTCATGCCTCAATTTTTCATTGTTAACTTTTTCATTTGGGGGTAGCTGTAGTACTACCTTCCCACCCGCACACATGTAGTTGTAATTTAGTCAGTACTAAATTAAACGCAGTATACCCTTGCAAGCTCTTGCTCCATAAAAATACGATCAACCAATTAATCAATCGTACTAAATTAGAACTTCATATTTTGATCATATATTTAAATCATAGAGGCTATGAAATACCACTAATAGCTACTCGTCATGAGGGGGTGCTTTGCAGCACATATAAGGCTAAGGCTGCCAGGATTATCGGGCTTTGCTCCGCGGCACCCCATTTAGAAACTTTAAAACGTTCTAAGTATGATACCGTAACAATAAACGGAGGGAATGGTTCCGAATCAGGATGGGAAAGCGTGCACTGATACATAAAGCAATGCGGTAAGGTCAGTTGAGCTTTCTTGTGTTGACATATGTACCTTATCGGAGGTAATAATGCCGCAAAACCTTACATAACCAAAGATAAGTGTTTTTATTTAAACTTGATGAGGGTGAAATTAGTTAGGCGATGGGATGTTTTTTGTCAATCTACGAACGAGTAGCTTTCGATAATATCAATATTAATTATTAAATTTTATATATGCACAGAAGAACCATGATTATCCAAAATGGAGGATGGGCCTAATTTCAGATGGTATTATAAAGGAATTAAATTTTAGCGTGAAGGTGCAAAATATTACAATATTTATCCAGAATCACGTTCACGCATGTTTACTCAGAGATCTCATAAAGATCGCACTGCTCACTGTAGTCCAGGGTTTGGTTCCCTAGGCCATAAGAGGTTCGGATTCCTCGGAAAACAGTAGGTCCCGGCGCAGCATGACCATTGTAGTCTTTGAGCCGTAAAACCACAAACATCAACCATGTTCACGATAGTAATAATGAAAAGCAACCCAATGTAACGTCACAAAATACATGTCAACATTGTATCTGAATAGGAAATAACCAGAAAACTTCGTACGCATCGATTATATTCGAAGTAGATACATATAATTATATATACTACCATTATACCATTTATATATTTAAAATTTGTAGTAGCTTCTATTTCAAGGCCGGAGTACCACCAAGAAAGAATGAACGCTTGATATCGTCGTAAACACATGAACGTTTCACACCGTCGTAAACACATAAACGTTTGACACCGTCGTAAAAGCATGAACGTTTCTATCGAAAATACTGAACGAATGTCAAATAAAAAAATAATAAATAAGTATAAGGTAGACCATTTCAATTAACCTGGATTTTGATAATTGAAGTTCCACTATATATATATAAAAGTAATCCATGTGTGTGAATCAGGAACTTTTAAATTTCATTGCAAAGTCCTCTTGTTTTACAGAAATGAACTTCAGTTAAAAATAATTTGTTATTAATTCATTTGAAAACAAATTTCAACGGAAAACTGTTGGTCCCGGCACAGCATATCCGTTGCTGTCCTTGCGTCGTGAAAACGAAAACAAATTGAAATTAACATAAAACACGCACAATTTGACAATCCTAATTTTCTTCACGAAATTTCACCAAGGAAAGAAAAAAAACATACCATAAATATTTTAGATAACATCCAAATTTGAGTAATCTAATTTTGAGCTTAATAAATGTCCTTACGGTAGTACTTACATGTATCACGTCCAGTTACCTTAAATAATCGTACCCGTAAATATCATAAATAATCGTCGGAATGTTAATAAAAAACGAGAAAAACTGTTTTTGTTTATCATATGTTGATGATCTGCAACGAATCGATGATTGTACACAGTGACATTCATATGAATACTTTTAAGGGGGCGGGGCGAACACAAACCATTACCTCCTTCCAAACATCTTAATAAATGTATAATATGCAGCAAAATAATGGATGCTGTTTGCCAATTAGCAATGAACTAAAAAGTACCTTACTTTAAAATGTAACTGTAAAATTTTAAAAGTAAATGTAAAGCAAAATCGGGCAAATTAAATTTTTAAACAACGTCCAGGGGGCCCAAGTAATGTCGTAGAAATAAAACCTAGATTATATGCAACTAGGCGTTTATTTACAAGCAATAGCTGTGAGTGCTGTTAAATAATGATTAATTGCAATTTGATCACAATAGCTATAAATAAACAAATTAAGCCGATAAAAATACGTATGTTTAAGTAAAATAATATCATATTATCCACTAAGAAGGAAAATCATCAATTCTATATATCTTTAGCGTAATAGGCTAATTAAACAAAAATGATAGTCTACATTTCGTGCATAAGTTCCCATCCACAAAGTTTGTTTGGATTTTTTATGGCGCAAGAGCATCTGGGCTATACTGCGCCAAAAAGACTCTATCAAGCACATACACCTGCGTCCACAAAGTACATTACCATGAATAATACATTTACATAGTACAGTAAATTATCTCAATAACGTTGTTTTAACTAGCATGTATTTCCATTAAACGGCGGTATTTGGAGGTCCACGCAATCGCTTCATAAAATTACATATAGTATTGCGATCTTTTGCTGTTTAGCGACGCCTTTTTCAGTTCCCTGACAATAGTTAATGGGTAATATGCCTCTGATCAGCAATATTTAGAAATCAGGTATTCGTCTAAACTGAAATAATTATTAGTTTCCCAATTGCAGAATAAGAAGGCTGTATGTAAAAGCGCTCCCAGAGGCAGCTGCAATAAAAGTTCTGTCCAATGGGAAGACCCCCCATGCCGAAAGTTTCAAGGTATCTCCGCTGTAATTTAAAGTTTTGATTAAAAGATCACCAACTCTTCTTGTATTCGGAAAAGTGTCCAGTCTCATAGCAGAAAAACGAACCTTCATTCTTAGAATTTTGTCTTCTTCATGAAGTTGTGAAGAGTGCTTGATGATGTAGAAAAACAAGAAGCATTTTGTAATGGCCATTAGACAGTCCACAATCGCGTAGTCGTCGAATGACGTCCCAGTTTTTTTGATTAAGAAAACCTCAGTCATGAAATTAAATATCATAACGGAACTCTCCATTATCACCAGAAAGACAGGAAAATTAAGTAAGTTTTCCAATCCATGTACCAAACGGATGATTTTGCCGTATAATTTAACGAAGCTGTATGCACAAAATAGTGCTGCATTTTCATTTGACTTTTCGCAGGAATCAACCACGTGCTGGCAAGTCAATATGATGCTTTTTATAGTAGTACAAATGCTTGCGTATAGGAGTGCAAAAAGGCTAGGTAAAATGTAATTTAGACACGTCATCCACATTGTCAAAGCATATGCTAACATTTCTCCAAATGATGAATTCTTTTCATTCAGCAAGTCAAATGTGAACACACTCAGTAAGCTAGTGCCACTGATTTTCAATTTAAAAAAAAAATATGCTCCCATAATTGTTGACCAAAGGATTATTATGAACGTCTTTGCAGACAAGAATAATTTAATTTTCTTTGAACGCGTAACATTTTGTCCTTTATCGTAGAGTAAACTCAGTTCTAGAAGAAGTTCTTGCAGTCCCTGCTTCTTCTTTTGCAAAATGAAAACCATGCCGAGAAATAGAAACTGAAAAAGTAGTCGCGATACAGATCTCATGGCTCTTTCGAATGTGCCATGACTTTCCACAATTCTATGAATTTCATAAGATAAGACGACTGTTATGTATAAGGTGAAAAGTGTAATAATAACAGCAACTAGTTTATATACCATTGCCGAACATTTACATCTTTTCCTTCTGATTTCATTAACCGGCGTTATATCTATTCCAAACCATCGAAAACTTCCGATGAGAACACGGAATTCTGACGGAATTGTACTCATTGCAGTGACTACTTTCTAAGCCAATAAATATAGAACAAAATTCAAGGATATGACGATATTTTGTATATATTGGTCTATCAGCGTAATGCCGAGTAAAGTTAGCATATTATGGAGATACATTGACAGTGGTGACAGTCCATTTTTGCATTGAGATCGCTAGCACCCATATTGCCGTTTTCGCTGTATGAGACACGTCACACTTGGTCAAAATTCTGGCTGTAAATAAAATTATTCCCTGGATCGGCCTTTTTTTGTTTATAAAATTAAATCGAAGTACTATTCAAACACCTGCTTTGGTCAAATTCATTAGCATAAGTGCTGCATTTCATTTCTTCCATGCAGTGGTAAAATTAAAGATGGTGTTACTTTTGTTATCAAGGAAACAGTGACAATGAACGGACATCAATAAAGTAAATAATGGATATTTCGATATATTCCTACCCTATATCTTTTCTATGGCGTCTGGATAAACTGACAATGTGTGATAGATTTCAATACGTTGAAGCAGACAAAAAGCGCTTGTAATTTTTATAGATTTCAGAAGAATGTGCTTCACGTATTAAGGAAATAGCAATTTGCCACTTCAATAGTGCCCCTCTTACATTAATGAAATGAAAACTTATTACATTAATAAATTATATTAATAATTTCTTTGTAAAATGCGTATTTTTCGAAAATAGTGTCGCTCTATAATCTTAAAGGTTGTTTCAACTCGAATCTTTTGACGATATACAGTGTCAGAAGGTTCATAATTAGTTCTAGAGAAATTTACTTGCAATTTTTTCTGAAACAGTCACGTTAGTTCTCTAAATCATTTAAAATTATTTTGTTTTGCATAAATGTACCCTGGTCGCTTCTTCGGCCAAAATATAGGTTACAAAAATTGCAATTTCTTTTGTTTCAAAATTTTATACTGGAACAAATTTATATGAAAACACTTCCCATTGCATACTTTAAATACCTTTTTTTACTTTCTTGTGTTTTTACAGCTCAAAAGGGAGGTTATGTTTCGTTGTGACCTTCAGTTTGCTGAGGAATCCGAAACTTCGCACCCAAGCGTAATAAACATCGGTCTACGATAAGCAGAAACAGGGAATGCGCTATGCAAATCATCTGGTGTCGGATTGAGTTTAATTGCACTCTAGGAGATTACGCGTTACTATTAGGCGCCCGTAGATTAATAATGGACCTAGATACTATAGAAGAATCCAAACATCTGACTGCTAAGGAGCAAACAGCCTGTGAGCAGATGGTCGATAAGCATCCTTTTATTTGGCACTATTGTCGAAATCAGTTAACTTTGTGAGTCGAAGTCAGTTAACCTTGTAAGTCGAAGTCGGCTAACGTTGCGAGTAGAACCCAGCGACACGCTAGGAGAAACCTGTGCTACCATAGGCCCAACTTTTAAATACGGATTACATAAATTGTCATTAAGACCTCAGGCAAAATTTTATTATATACATGAGAACCAGGGCCGGCGCAAGCAAATTTAGCGCCTTGGGTGAACGTTCTGCGCCCCGCCCACATTCAAAAAATCGATCCATCAACATACATGAAATAGAAAATAGTAATATACTTACCAAAAAAAAAAAAAGCCGCCCATTCGATATGTTAAATCCATATATTTTCAAACACATTTATTAATAAGTATCATATCATTTTCACTGCGGCTTAAAGAAGTAAATGCAATTCATCCCATATTCAACCCATCAAAAAATATCTAAAGTAAAAGTAATAAACATTTAAGAGCTATGAAAATTGCAGTCATAGTAAGGTCAAAATTACTTGGACCTGCAATAGTAAGTCAATTATTTAATCCTTCGTTTCATTGCCTCTGATAGCGATAATATTTTACTATTACCGATTTTTTGTCATTTGTTGATTTATGAAACAAGCGATTTAAATTGCATTGTGTATTTAAATTGAAACAACATTTCGATAGCCCATATCATGAACAATTAACTAAACTAATGGACTTTGTCGTAAATGAGAAGAATAAATTATGATCTACCTTTCTTTAAAAAAAACCACACTGCCTACGGATTCAGCCAATTAATCTTTAAATTTATCGTCTTATGAAGGTCCAAAACTGATCACTGAGGTCAGTTGAAATTGTACCCTCGTAGATTGTTTTTATTTTCTAGCGCAAGGGCATTGTGACGCAAGGGCATCTGTGATTATACTGGGGCAGGATCTATAGTTTTCTGAAGAATCCTAACCGGTTTTAGTTACTCTTCTAGTCGAGGCTACAGTTAAACCCAGAATTGAGGATATAGAAAAAACTCACTCTTAGTATATAGAATAAACTTCTCTTACTACAGAATAAGAATCAGCTTCTACTGCTTGCGATGCTTAATATATATCACATTTGATATAAACCTTGGTAATTTGTAAGACGTTCATGTTACGCATCGACCATTGAAGCATTTATAATATTTTTAATCATCGTCATTTATATAATCCCATAATTTATTTCATTCAGTTTGCCAATCATCAACATATTATTCTGAATGCATAATCAATTCCACTAAGTTAGGGGCTTCTAGATGGCAATGAGAGAAATGTTAACGATTAGGACATATTTTCTTTACACGCAAAGTTCGAGGAATATAACAAGTTTTTCATATTATAGTGGTCAATAAGGTAACATGTAAATTAGTGCACGATTATATCATCTCGAATAAATGCAGGAACGTAAAATTAATTTGTTGTCAAAGCAACAAGATAAAAATACAAAAACAAATATACAAAGGAAACTCGGAAAAACGTAATACTAATGATGCGTCGGATAAGTTGTTATTATGATATTCAAGTGTGTTATGAAGTCTGTATGCGTATAGGTTCGTTTATCATTTAGTTTTACTACATATATAAAAGTAATCCATGTGTGTGAATCAGGAACTTTTAAATTTCACTGCAAAGTCCTTCTGTTTTACAGAAATAAACTTCAGTTAAAAGTAATTTGTTGTTAATTCCTTTGGAAACAAATTTCAACGGAAAACTGTAGATCCCGGCCCAGCATGTCCGATGCTGTCCTTGCGTCGTGAAAACGAAAATACATTTCAATTAACATAAAACCCACACAATTTGACAATCTTAATTTTCTTCGCGAAATTTCATCAAGAAAAAACAAAACAAAAGATATACGATAAACATTTTGTATAAAATCCAATTTTGAGTAATCTAATTTTGAGCTTAATAAATGTCTTTACTGTAGTACTTACACAGACACGTCCAGTTACCGTAAATAATCGTAGTAATCGTAATAATTATAATCATAATAATCGTAATCGTAAATAATCGTCGGAATGTTAATAAAAAACGAGAAAACTGTTTTTGTTTTTCATATGTTTATGATCTGCAACGAATCAATGATTGTACACAGTGACATTCATATGAATACTTTTAAGGGGGCGGGGCGAATACAAATCATTACCGCCTTCCAAACATCTTAGTAAATGTATAATATGCAGCAAAAATAATGGATGCTGTTTGCCAATTAGCAATGAACTAAAAAGTACCTTATTTTAAAATGTAACTGTAAAATTTTTAAAAGTAACTGTAGAGCAAAATCGGGCAAATTAAATTTTTAAACAACGACAAACCGCTACCTTTATGCGACCTTTTCCGAACACCCTGTATATATATATATATAATAAAAACGTTAAATAATATTAAGGAAAAATAGTTGAAGAAAAAGAAGAATAACTGCATGAAGGCAGGTTATGATGAACGATGTTGAAAAATATAATAATAATTTCACGAAAACAATTCATAAGAAAAACGGCGCTAATACACGGTTCGTTCTCTACCCCTAGATATAGCGCAATTATAGGGGAATCTAGCGCAATTTTTTTTTCAAGAACTTCGAACCAGGCAATTGGCACACAGTGACTAGCTGCCGTTGCTTTTTACGGTGTTTTTAAGGCGGGAGAGTACTACACCATGCTTTACTGATGTTTTTTTGGTGGCGGGGGTATGTGGGCACCCCCCACTAGGCTTTCACTGGTACAGGAGAAATACTGATTCGCAAAAAAAAATCTCCTTACATCCGAAAAAAACATGGTAGCAATCCCTTAGGAAAAAAAAGTAATGCCACGTGACGAGTTCTTTCTACCTTAATGCTTAATTTATTTAAACGTCTTCATATTTGCAGTGGCGGACAAGGCCCAATCAAGCCAAAGTAAGGTCCAGGGTCTGGTTTTCATTTGGGGCCCTCCACACGCACTCGCAACAAAATTATTCAATAAGTAAGTAACAAATGCAAACTCTTATTATATATATATATATATACTGTATTCGATCTACATAATCAATAGTTTAAAGCTATTTTCTCAGTGACGCCGAAGTGACGTTTAATTATATTAAAAAAATTTGATTTCAAACAGACATTTTAAACTTTCCGTTCAAGTGTCAAAAAATAGAAAATTTGAGGGTCCCACTAATATGGGGGCCTAGAGCCACGGCCTCGGTGGCCCATGTGTTGTTAATCAGGTCTTAGTGACGGGTTCACGGGAGGTTCAATTAAGGAAATTTTTTTCCCTCTCAAATTCATAAAAATTCAATGAAAATCGGTTATAACGAGCGCCTTTTATAACGACCACCTTCATATAACGAAGGAATTTTTACAAAAAGTTTGATTGCTTATTTTATTTTTTAATCGCTCGTTAAAGCCGGGGTCAAAAAACGACTTGTTCGCTGCAAGCGGTTAAATCGTATTGAGCTTAATCCTTATACCAAACAAAATCCATATTTTCCTAGTTATATCTGGAAATTCGCTAAATGCAGACTCGTTATATGCGTGTCCTACTGCATTTTACATTTCCCCCCAAATCCCTCTCTAGCTGCACCTCCGATATTTAAGAGAACTATTATAATAATAAGTTTTATTTATTTTTAACTTGTGTAATAAAAATAATATACATTATATTATTTCTTCTTTCAATATGTGGAAACAATTTAACCATACAAAGAAGGGTCCCAGGAAAATATCTTTTTGGATAAAATAAACCCAGGACCTCGAGTAGATTAATCAAAGACAATCATGTTCATAGCACCAAGTTAAATACAAAAATTAATCTATTTGATATTAATTCATCAAAATCCACCAGGTCGTTGGTACATTATAAATTTAATTTGTTACGAGACCAATTATGAGATTAAGTGCTCTCTTGGTTTATTTTTAAATTTATTAATTCCATTTAATTTCTTTTATACCCCCAGGTAATTTATTCCAGAGGTTAGGATCCTTGAAATTAATGTTACTTCTCCCTGTTTCAGTTCTTATTTTCGGCAAGGTTAAGTCATTATATTTTCGGCAAATATTTCTTTCTCTTTCATTATATTTAATTTTTATTAATTCCATGTGCTGGTTTTCCTTAATTCTTTCAAATATTCCAATCAAAATACACTATTCATGTATTAATTCAAATGGCACGATATATTATTGGCGAAATCAGTTTATCAGGCAACTACTTGCTTAAAATATTCACCAACCATCTAAATATGTAATATTCGTACAGTTCATTATCAATGTTTCGTTATCGGGTTAAGGTGGCCAATCGCTAACGCATAGCTCTTACTGAATAAAGAGTGGCGTGCAATTTGAAAATTCTAGCTGTCAGCTGTGTAAGTATCAATTCTAAGATGGTTTTGCCATAAGCGCCGAAAAATTCCAATTATTTTAACAATCACTTTGTGTTAGAGTGGTAATAGTTATTGCAACGAGAGGTTTTAACTGCTTTCGACGAGAAAAAACCAACACAAAATTATTCTGTTGCCAAAGCAACTGGGCAACATCACCCTACATACCTATTATGCAAACTGCGAAAAACGTGATATTGATGACACAAGAGCTACGTTCTTACCAGGATATTTCCAATATCGTTTTTGTGATGATATTGTTTTTTGCTCCATCTCTCTCCATTAACGATGCTGATGGAATCAACAATGCCTTACATCAAGAACTGAACACGCACTGTCATAAATCGATATTATGTAATCTTGGTTAATGATATGACAGTATATTAACTTCCTTCTTTTAAAATCATCAATGACAGTATCCAGCTCCTAGTTCGATTTTTAACCTTGCTTATATCGTTCTTCTACCAACTCATATCCTTTCCTTAAAAGACAGTTCTCATAATTTCTAGATGCAATTACGTTCGACAATACGCCCTTCATCATTTCCTCAACTACGGTTCTTCTAAATTTCAGTATACGCACTACTGAAAAAAACAAAAACATAATGGAAACTGTAAGAGGCTTAGAGCACGACGTGTTTTAGGTATCTATATTAATCAAAATACGTTGCAGAGAAAAGTTTGTATTTCAACGTAGCTTTCTGAAAACACAGCAGTGGGATCATAGTACAACTACTACCACTAAACATATTGTACTATTAGTCAATACTGAAAATTTAGGCAGTATGTTGTGAACTTGGCTATGTTTCCTATTTTTTTAAAAATTTGCATATATTATTCCATGTCCGCTTAATTCGTTGACCTTAAATTAAAGCTAATTCTTCTTTTACTACTACTTCTTCCCCTTCACCAATTTTCTATTTGTGGCCAGGGTTTACTTACTATTATTCAGACTTGCTCAGTATTATTAAGGCTTATTTATTGTCAATCAGTCGTATTATTATCAGTATTATTATTATTATTAAATCCATATATTTTCAAACGCATTTATTAATAAGTACCATATCATTTTCACTGCGGCTTAAAGATGTAAATGCGATTCATCCAGCATTCAACCCATCAAAAAGTATCTAAAATACAGGTAACAAATATTTAAGAGGTATAAAAATTGCAGTCATAGTAAGGTCAAAATTACTTGGACCTGCAATATTAAATCAATTATTTAATCTTTCGTTTCATTGCCTCTGATAGCGATAATATTTTACTATTATGGATTTTTTGTCATTTGTCGATTTATGGAACAAGTGATTTCAATTGCATTGTATATTTAAATTGAAACAGCATTTCGATAGCCCATATCATGAACACTTAACTAAACTAATGGACTTTGTCGTAAATAAGAAGAATAAATTATGATCTACCTTTCTTTTAAAAAAACCACACTCCATACGGATTCAGCCAATCAATCTTTAATTTTAGCATCTTATGAAGGTCTAAAACGGATCACTGAGTTCAGTACTCTCGTAGATTGTTTTTATTTTCCGGCGTAAGGGCATTGTGACGCAAGGGCATCTGTGAATATACTGGGGCAGGATCTATAGTTTTCTGAAGAATCCTAACCGCTTTTAGTTACTCTCTAGTCGAGGCTACAATTAAACCCAGAATTGAGGATATAGAAAAAACTCATTCTTAGGATTAAGAATAAACTTGTCCTACTACAGAATAAGCATCAGCTTCTATTGCTTGTGATGCTTAATATATATCACATTTCATATAAACCTTGGTAATTTGTAAGACGTTTACGGTACGTAAAGTATCCATCGACCATCGAAACATTTATAATATTTTTAATCGTCGTCATTTATATAATCCCATACTTTATTTCATTAAGTTTGAAAGTTGTGAACATATTATCCTCAATGCATAATCAATTCCATGAAGTTTGAGGCTTCTAGATAGCAATAAGAGAAATATTAACGATTAGGAGATATTTTCGTTTCACGCAAAGTCCGAGAAATGGAACAAGTTTTTCATATTATAGTGGTCAATAATGTAACATGTAACTTAGTCCATGATTATATATAATCGAATAAATGTGAGAACATAAAATTAATTTGTTGTCAAAGCAACAAGCCTAAAACACACAAACAAATGTGCAAAGTAAACTCGGGAAAACGTAATATTAATTATGCTTTGTATAAGTTGGATAAGTTGTTATTGTGACATTCAAGTGTGTTATGAAGTCTGTATGCATATAGGTGCGTTTATCATTTAGGATATAAGTCCTGCCTAGTTTGAGCTAAACAACGTGGATGTAGGAATTATATTACGCATTAGATATATATCCTGAATGATACCTGCTGGTAAAGGTTACTATAGGATAACCATTTTTATAAAGACGAGAGCGTATGAAAAGAAATTCTTATTATAAAATTAATGCTGTCGTTGAATATAATAATCACGGAAATAAGATGCTATTCCACGTTGTGGAAAGTTTACTTCGAATCGTGTGTTAGCGAATATAGTGATATTTTACTATTTTAAATCGGCCAGTATTTTTCCCAATTTTCCTGCTGTGGACAATAAATATGATCAGTGTGAAGAAGAATTAAAGCCGATTCTGAAAATTGAAGAATTTGACACTTAAGAACTGCTTGTTATAGAAAACTGCCTGTTATGGAAAACAATCTCCATGTCTATCATTGTTGAAGAGTTTCGGGCTCTCTTCTGCATTTTCGAATGGTGTGGAATCAACTCAATTACTGATAATTAATCCAATGCAAAGCAGAGCAAATGGTTCAAGGCTTATTTAAAAGCCCTATATAGCATCATTCATATATATATATTTTTGTATTTACTTACGCTGTCGTGTCGTAAGTTATATGCTTTTTCGAATCGTAATCCAAGCTTTAAGCAAATCATGAATTGTTTGACAGAAATCTTTGTTTTATTTTTCCCGCTCGGTGTCTGGCACTCGGTAAGGAATAAAAAACAAGAATTGGCAAAACTCTTTATACGCCTCACCTCCCTCTATGACAAAGAATATGAAAAAATTAGGCTAAGAAGTATAAAATTGCGTTTAGGGTGGAAATTTGTCTTACTGCTTGTTTTGCTATTAGCTAGATTAATAGTTGATTGCTTTCTCCTTAAATTGAATAGTCGCTTTCCAAAACATGCCGAATATTTTACATTCGGTGTAGTCAAAGGGCATATTTCAACTTTTGGAGAAATAGTAATTTGCATACAATTAATGTTAATGCATTCCCTTTTAAATATATTTACCGGGACTTTTACTTTAATTTATGCTGGCATGTGTGTTTCTGTGCAGCGTTTGATATTAAATTGCCAGAATTTGCTAACTGCTTGCGAAAAATTGGACAGTAGCTCCAAATTTTTAGCATATCGTTTCTCCGAACTTTATTGCAAGATCATACGATTTTCATATGACTTAGAAAGTTTATTAACATTTCCAGTTTTTATAGTAATCTCTGATCTCATTATAATGTTATTCTGGTCGATAACGAAATTTCTGAGAGCTGGAACGTTGGGAAAATTGCTTACTGTAGATCTATTACCGATATGTATAATGTAATTTTAAAATTATGTTGTTTTACCACATTACTGCGTGTCCAGCAAAATTTGTGAAGAAATCCAAGTCCTCAGAGCCAAGAGTCCGTTTGGCGGCTGCTCCGAGTGTCCTAGAGCACAAGGTATTGGCAACACGATATTGAAATCTTTAGATTGTAGCGGCGATTCTTTCACCTTGTCTGCTTGGAACGTATTTTACCTGGATAAGGCATTTATTTTAGCTACATGTGGAGGTATTCTCACTTATAGTCTACTCATTCTACAATTTGGTAACTTCGAGTAAAATTATATTTTCACTTAATGCATGTCACCATCTAAGTTTCAAAAATAGAGAAATATTTCCAAAGTTCGCTTTACTCTGTTTTCTTTTAATTTCTCCTATGATTAAGTAAACCTTGTACAGTGGAACTAGGTTGTGAAGGGAGAAAATAAAACTTGTTTGGATACTTTCAAAATACATGAGAAGAAAACTTTTTATTGCGAGAGAAAACCTGTTACAGTGAGCAACAGTACGGTAAATTTTTCCCTTAATCCCTACAGTTTTTTGCGATGGGGACTTTCTTGTTGACAGACCATCAAATTATATAATGGCATTAGAGTGAAGAAAATATATAAAATTATGATATTTAAACATATACGTAAATGATATTCATTTTTGCTGTCATGTCAGTTTTTTAAAGTTTAACGCTAACTCGGTTTTAGTGAAATTATGATATGACTACATGATATTAGTTAGGCGTATTAGTTTTTCTGGCACTTCAGTGTATATGATTAATTGTCTGTACTCTGTTTTCTGTCTAAACAGCGTCACTAAGAAACAAAACGTTTCGTTATGGCATCTTTTCTTTTCATTTCATTGTGGTTATTAGTATTCGATCTTTAAAAGTATTTTATTGTGGAACCTATTATATCAAGGCACATGTTTATTCCAAAATCGAATTATACTAAATATTGTAAATGGAAGACTGCGTGCAAATATAAACAGAGTTTAGTTATTCAAAAACTTGACGTTTCGGTTTGTCTTTTGCGAATCTTCTTCTGAAGTGATTGAGACATAGTTCTGTAGTAAGACGTTGATGAAAGTAGACTTCCATCAACGACTGAGATCACTTTAGAAGGTCGCAAAAGTCGAACCGAAACGTCAAGTTTTTTGAATAACGAATATTTTCACAGTCTTGCGCTCGAAAATCTCTATTTTACAATTTTAAAATGCGCTGTGAAAGTCTTCGTGAAACCATATTGAATATTGTTGCAAATATCCTACATGGATTTACTTTAGGAATTGTTTTTATTCGACCGTTTTGCTTGATTCACAAAATTAATTACATAATCGTTAAATGTCAAGAGATTTCTGATTACAGTAGCTTTAAATAAACCTTCTGCATATTCAGTAATAATTTGCTGAGTATCTCGATTATTAATTCATAGTATGTATTGCATTATTATCGGATTCGTGACTTCAGTATACTCGTATATAAAAGCTATTTCTTTATTGTCTATCTTTGATTTAAGTGCGCATTATCAATCATCTTACTCGATTATTTCTGCTTCGGGTGATTTTTATCAAAGCTGCTAAGAAATCGCCCGTCCTTTGCATGATGGTAACTAATTTTTCCCCTAACTTTACGGCGCAAGGACAACCAGGGATATGCTGCGAGTGAATCTGCAATTTTCTGAGGACTCCAAATCTCTTTGCCAAAGGGAATAAACGCAAAACTACGGTAGGCGCAAAAAGGGCATTCTATGATGCCATTGGGATTCAAGCGGGTTAATGGTACGATGGGTAGATGTTTTATTTCTATGATTTCTTTGGGCAGTAGCAATACATTTTTCCAAGGGATCTGAACCACTTGAGGTGATCTACACGGGGAAAATATTGGTTTTTGTCGAAAAATGCCGTTTCTGTAATTTTTTAAATTTAAAAAAAAATTAAATCAACTTTCCTTTATTGTTTGGTGAAAAAAATTGAATCCGTCCATTCTTAAAATTCCCAGAACATGATATAATTTTAGTAAGTGTAATTTAATTTTGACAAAATTTAATAGTTTTTGCATGTTTTCTCAAAAAGCATTTGACTATTCTCCTTCGCCACGGAAAATGAACTCTCATTACAACAAAAGTTTCATCTGATTTTCATAAAAATTTTATACCTTGTCATAATGTGAATAAACAAACCGGAATTATGATTTTGGTGCCATTACGCAGTTTAATCAAAATTATCGTTTTTGACATTCGAAAATGAAAAAAAATTCTATATACAGGGTGGTTGTAATTAAACTTGCCTATTTGGAGTACCCTGGATCTTGAACCGTTCAGCGGATTGACACCAAAATTGGTAGATAGACTACTCCAAGGATATGGAAAAGAAATTTGCAAACAAATTTTACTTCAAAAACGTTCGTTCGGGTGCGCTTTTTGACGCAATACGGCCAAAAAAAGAAGAAAAAAATTATGACGACCAACACGCAACACGAATGACATTTTTTTAAAAAAAAATCTATATACAGGGTGGTTATAATTGAACTTGGCTTATTTGGAGTACAGTTTTATACAGGCAACACGAATGACATTTTTAACATTTAGTAACACTTATTGCATCGAAACATTTTAAATGAACGTTGTGCGAGCAATAACAGTACGACAGCGCTGAAGGCGTACTGTTATTGCTCGCGCAACGTTCATTTAAAACGTTTCGATGCAATAGATGTTACTAAACGTTGCAAATGCCATTCGTGTTGCGTATTGGTCATTTCATAGGTTGCTATTGTCGTATTGCACTAAAAACGCTCCGTAGAGGACATTTTTGAAGTAGAAATGTTTTTTTTTTGCAGATTCCTTTTCTGCATTCTTTGAGTAGTCCATATACCAGTTTTGGTGTCAGTCCGTTGAACGGTTGCTCCAGGGTGCTCTAAATAGACCAAGTTTAATCATAACCACCATGTATGAAGTCTTGAAAACAACAATGGTACAAGTCCATTTTTGCTCAAAATGAGATACGAAAGGATTTGTATCCAATCGATCCATACAGTTTCGTTTTGGACAAATGTAACGTGCTGCTATCCTGCAGCAATTAATTATTCTATGGTCATATACTGGTGTTGTAGGCAACAAAACACCCCCTAGGGGATACTTCTATAGACTTAATTTAAAACTTAATTTTTGTGAGTTATACTACTGTTATTTTCAACGCCTTATATGCTGACATAATGTATTTTTTTTATGTAAGGTGTAATAAAGGTATATAATAATTTTCATAATTCCTTATTAGCACCATTAAAATATCACCATTAATTTTTTTGATGTTCTTAAAAAACGCATCGCACGGAACGATTTTAGCGAATGATATATCATCCTTAAAAATTAACAAAAAATTAATATTGAAAAAATAACGATGCTAACAATTTAAAATTTGGTATAATATTTCGTTATATGAAAATATGTTTTATATAAAAAATTCATCAAGTTCTATGAAAAACTGCAAAAAAGTTTAAATTTTCATTAATAGATCACTTTTACGTCTAGGGCAGTGGTTCCCAACTCAATTTAAGCCGCGGACCACTTTTCCACTTCAATTGTACCCGCGGACCACTTTGAAAAATTCTCACGAGTTGGCTGCAAGACCTTAATAAAAAAGGGAACCGGGTCTTTTTTGAGGCAAATGTGTTTGTAAAATTGTTCTTTGGTAAAAAAAAGGAATAATAAACAGAAAAAAAAATCTAATGATAATGCAGTCAAACCTCGTTAAGATGAACACGCTTAAGACGAATTACTTTTAATACGAACCGTTTTATGAAATTCCGTCAGATTGTAAAATACTACAAATATGCAATCAATTTCATTTTTATATTTAATTTTAATATTTAATAATAATTTTTATAAGTGTTTTTATTAATTATTATTTCTTTTTAAATAATGACCCGTCTCGCGGACCACTTGGGACTCCTTCACAGACCATCAGTGGTCCACTGACCATCAGTTGGGACCCACTGGTCTAGGGTAATGATTCCCTACCATTTTCAAGCCGTGACACACTCTTATAACAGCCTTGGCGCAGTATAGCCCAGATGCTCTTGCGCCATAAAAAAGCCAAACAATCAATCAATCAATCTTATAACAGCCAAGTAATCTGCGACCTCTTTTTATAGTAACCAAAAGATCTGCGAATCCCCTCTGTCCGCCGTCGCCACATTTGCATAATAAAGGCATTTTTAACAGATAAAAGAAAAACCCATTAAATATGAAATTATATATTAATTATATATATTACATTATGTATATTTTATTAATTATATATGTATATTTTATTAATTATATATGTATATTTTATTAATTATATATGTTATATATATATATTATATATATATTTGTATATATATATTAATTATATTAACATATATATATATTAATTATATATGTGGTATATATATATTAATTATATATGTTGTATATATATATTATTATATATGTTGTATATATATATTATATTAATTATATATATTGTATATATATTATATTAATTACATATATATTAATGTCTATTATTGATAAAATGTATAAAGTTAACAACGATTAGTAGAATATTGCAATGTGTGTAGCCATGTTGAAATATAAAAGCCTTGGAAACATTTGGTATCAAATTCCTTATAAAAGCAGCAGTTAAAAATAGCTGTGGCAACCCCCAGGTTGAGAACCACTAATCTAGGGAATCAACCCTCGGACTACGGTAAGCATTTCTTTTTGTCACCGTTGGGAATCAAACCCGTGTTTACGGTACGCTGGGTGAACGAGTTACCACTGCGTCATTGCAGGACAGTGAAATAATCTACGGCCTGCTTTAATTCATTTAAGAAGGGCACATCTTTCGACTCAATTTAAGGTCACGTTGATTGGACCATATCCAATGTGCAATATGCTAACAACGTAACTGCCCAAAAGAATATTTGCTCGTTTATAATAAACAACAAGGAAAATATAGCATATTACAAGAGCAATGTAAGTACTTATCTGCAAGTTAGTTTAATGACAATAACTGCAAAGAAATTTTATTAAAATACATGTGAAGCATATAATTACTATGATCTGGGACTTCGTGTTTTCGTATAATACCAATTTGTTTCTTTAAATGAACAGCGTTAGCAGAAGTAGGATTAATAGCGTTATCTCACTTGCATACTGTGTTTTAAAGAAGGGTAAATACATTTAACCCTGCAATGCTACCAGGGGTGGAGCTGTACCCCACTGACACGAAAAAGTTTAAATTCTTCCCAGCAAATGGCGACTTTCAATAGTTTCATGTTTTAGAAAGTTAGTTTTACAGCGACCATCATCAGCGAAAGAAAATTGTGGATTTCGTTAATGAAGCTTGTGTGTGGTACATGTGTACTCTGGGGTATTATTCACGTCATAAAGATGATGGAAAAGATTGCAGGGATAAAATAAATTCCATTTATAAATAACATATATTAATAATTACGAACATCTATGATTTTATATTTTATCTACGATTTACGGCGAAAAGGCAGAAAAGATCATGTTGCAGCGAAACTTGGAGTTTGCTGAGGGATCCGAACCTCTTACAACCTAGGAAACCAAACCCCGAACCACAATGAGCAGATAGCTGGTAAGCCTTCTCATTTTGGCAGGATTGGGAATCGAACCCGGATTAGCGACATTCTAAGAGAACACACCACCACTGCACCATCGCAAGGATAACGGGATTAAAGAACACCCCAAGAAAAATCGATTGCTAAAATAATTTATTTTACGCGACTGTAGAAGCGACGGAAGCTTTTTCTTTTTCAATGGCCTTACCTTAAATGACACACAATGTTTGATAGTTACTGAAATTACAACGAACCATTAGTGGACAACCCGTGACATATACGCGCCACTTAGTGGCATGGTGGTACGCGGAGGCGTGTTGTATGGCACACGGAAACTTCCTACTATATTATTTCTAAATACGGACCGTACTTCTTAATCTGAAGAGAAAATATAATGAGATTATGCCCATTTTCGCTAGTACAAATTACCTTGAATCCTTGAAATATTTTCCAGTCCCTGATACCCTGCAAATTAGCACCAGAGTATTGTTGCAGGCATCAATGTAGAGATTTAATAATTATTGGGGGGCCCCAGCAGGTATTATGTACATTTATAAATTAGCATACATGTAAAATTGTAATTTATTTCAAATTATTGGGCGGCTTGGGCCCCAAGGGCCCATATAACTCTACGCCTATGTCTGTAAGTTTGGCTCAACCTGCAACATGTGCAGGCAATCAATTTCAGCAAGAAACACGATTAAAACTATCGTTCAGAATCAAGTACGGCTCACCTGAATGATTTCATCTTTCTTACTTGTTCAAAAGTAAACCCAAATGTACAGGAAATTGTAAGACACAGGTAAATTAAAAAGCCTCATTGAAATTGTATAAATCACATTTTAATTTTGAGTTACACAACATACGAGGGCGAATCAGGAAGTCTTTGCCCCTATTTTTTATTAGCCAAAATAAGGTACATATAGGTAATTACAAATATACGTACTATTTTATGTACCTTACACTATTTTTCCACATAGTTCCCACCCCGTTTCAGACATTTGTCCCATCGCAGCACTAAATTTGAGATTCCCCTGTGGTAGAATTCGTCTGGCTGACTGTGCAACCACCATCGGACTGCTGTATTGGCTTCGAATGATTGGCAAGCGAAGGATTGCTTCACTGAATCATCTACAACGGTATGCCGAGGAGGGTGAAAGTTTCCTGGACCGCATTATTACTGGCGATGAAACGTGGATACTGCATTTCACGCAGGAATCGAAGCAGCAGAGCATGGTGTGGAAACATCCGGGTTCGCCTCTGACAAAAAATTCCGTTCAGTGCCATCTGTTGGGAAAGTGATGTTAACGGTCTTCTGGGATCGCCCTGAACCGATCCTGCTGGATTTCATGCCACAAGGTGCAACCATTAATGCCGACAGTTATGGTTCCACACTGTCACGTCTACGGGCTGCCATCAGGCGAAAGCGCCGAAGGATTCTTGATGTAGACAATGACACGATCCACGACAATGCGAGGCCACATTTGGCAATCAGAACTGCCGACAAGCTCCGGTCATTTCACTGGGAGAGTCTGGACCACCCACCATACAATCTGGACCTCGCCCCTAGTGATCCGCTGTTCCTATTTCGGTCTGCTGAAGAATTTCCCGGCAGGACAGCGATTCACGTGCAACGATGAAGCCAAGACAGCAGTCCGACGGTGGTTCCACAGTCAGCCGGACGAATTTTACCACAGGGGCATCTCAAATTTAGTGCTGCGATGGGACAAATGTCTGAACCGGTGTGGGGACTATGTGGAAAAATAGTGTAAGGTACGTAGAATAGTACGTATATTTGTAATTACGTGTATGTACCTTATTTTGGCTAATAAAAAATAGGAGCAAAGACTTTCTGATTCGCCCTCGTATGTTATTCATTGTAATTTGTTCTAAGACAGTGTTTCTCAACTGCTAGGCTCTGGAATCAATTACACCAGACCGTAAGTGATTCTCCTAGAATTTGTCACTTTAGTTTTCGAGAATTTTTCGTGAATAAATATTTTATCGTGGAAATATTTTGAGAAAAATATTCGCAAATATGCCGAAAATCTCAGGTCTTGAATGCTTAAATGACATCTGTGCAGCCAATGGCAAGCAGTATGTGACCAAGCAATGCATTTTTAAATATGTAAGTATTCATCAACGATCGAGAACCTTCAGACATAGAAATATTTTAGCATGCGAGAAATGGCCTACCCCTTACTACGACCGCTCATAAAAGGTGTTCGCAAGCCGATTACAATACTACGCGGTGCATCCTCTCTTTTTAAAACTGAATTAAATGACATCCACATTTCAAGTGCAAGCGACCAATCAGAAAGTAAGTATATTAGCAAAGTGTACATTATTAGAAGAAGTGTAATGATAATCTTTATGGTTATACCATAATTAATTATTCATACTCATGGTAGCTTAATATATGAATTTTAAAAAATGGGAGATTATTTATATATGTGAGTAAATTCGCTGGGACTGGGCCCTCGTATCGTAAAAAATGGATATTCACTAGCAGGACTCGATTAACCAATAAGTTAATTAGGCTGTAAACTAGGGCGCGAGATTTCAGGGGGCGCCAAATTTTGAAAAAAGAGGCATGAACCAAAAACTCAAAATATAAGAAAATAATAATTTTTCTTCCAAAGTTAAAAAAATTCTATCATAAGTAATCAGACACTCGATCAAAGTAATTGTTTAATGAATAATTATTCTAAAATAAGGCATTTTCTGAAATAATAGTTTGATTTTCAATGAAATAGTGGAACAGTTTGCTGATTCTAAAGCCGGAAAAAAAAATTGATGTAAATTGGAAGGTCGATACTAAGCACGTTATTCACAATTTAGAATAAAGAAGAAATTTAATGAAATGTTGTAATTTTTTTAGAAGCCGATGTGCCGCCATCGTATTACAAATTACTAAACGAAGTTTTTCCTGTGGCACACAAATAAAACAAACTACTAAACAGAAAATTTGCTTGATACATTTATCACAGCATATTTTTTTATCCATGAGGAGTATTTGAATGAAACGTGTCTATATAGGGACGCAGACGGGATTTTATTTTGGAGGAGGGGCTGGGCGTAATTCTTGGTGCTTTAATAGGTCATGCCTCAATTTTTCATTGTTAACTTTTTCATTTGGGGGTAGCTGTAGTACTACCTTCCCACCCGCACACATGTAGTTGTAATTTAGTCAGTACTAAATTAAACGCAGTATACCCTTGCAAGCTCTTGCTCCATAAAAATACGATCAACCAATTAATCAATCGTACTAAATTAGAACTTCATATTTTGATCATATATTTAAATCATAGAGGCTATGAAATACCACTAATAGTAACTCTCAGGAGGGGGTGCTGCAAACATATAAGGCTAAGGCGGCCAGGATCCGTAATCGGGCTTTGCTCACGTGACCGCGATACCATAAAGGTTGAGAAGTACTTTAAACCATTCTAAGTATGATGCCGTAACAATAAACCTTACATAAGAAAAGATAAGAGTGTTTTTATTTAAACTTGATGAGGGTGAAATTAGTTAGGCGATAGGATGTTTTTTGTCAATCTACGAACGAGTAGCTTTCGATAATATCAATATTAATTATTAAATTTTATATATGCACAGAAGAACCATGATTATCCAAAATGGAGGATGGGCCTAATTTCAGATGGTATTACAAAGGAATTAAATTTTAGCGTGAAGGTGCAAAATATTACAATATTTATCCAGAATCACGTTCACGCATGTTTACTCAGAGATCTCATAAAAAGATCGCACTGCTCACTGTAGTCTGGGGTTTGGTTCCCTAGGCCATAAGAGGTTCGGATTCCTCGGAAAACAGTAGGTCCCGGCGCAGCATGACCATTGTAGTCTTTGAGCCGTAAAACCACAAACATCAACCATGTTCACGATAGTAATAATGAAAAGCAACCCAATGTAACGTCACAAAATACATGTCAACATTGTATCTGAATAGGAAATAAGCAGAAAACTTCGTACGCATCGATTATATTCGAAGTAGATACATATAATTATATATACTACCATTATACCATTTATATATTTAAAATTTGTAGTAGCTTCTATTCCAAGGCCGGAATACCACCAGGAAAGAATGAACGCTTGATATCGTCGTAAACACATGAACGTTTCACACCGTCGTAAACACATAAACGTTTGACACCGTCGTAAAAGCATGAACGTTTCTATCGAAAATACTGAACGAATGTCAAATAAAAAAATAATAAATAAGTACAAGGTAGACCATTTCAATTAACCTGGATTTTGATAATTGAAGTTCCACTATATATATATAAAAGTAATCCATGTGTGTGAATCAGGAACTTTTAAATTTCATTGCAAAGTCCTCTTGTTTTACAGAAATGAACTTCAGTTAAAAATAATTTGTTATTAATTCATTTGAAAACAAATTTCAACGGAAAACTGTTGGTCCCGGCACAGCATATCCGTTGCTGTCCTTGCGTCGTGAAAACGAAAACAAATTGAAATTAACATAAAACACGCACAATTTGACAATCCTAATTTTCTTCACGAAATTTCACCAAGGAAAGAAAAAAAACATACCATAAATATTTTAGATAACATCCAAATTTGAGTAATCTAATTTTGAGCTTAATAAATGTCCTTACGGTAGTACTTACATGTATCACGTCCAGTTACCTTAAATAATCGTACCCGTAAATATCATAAATAATCGTCGGAATGTTAATAAAAAACGAGAAAAACTGTTTTTGTTTATCATATGTTGATGATCTGCAACGAATCGATGATTGTACACAGTGACATTCATATGAATACATTTAAGGGGGCAGGGATAATACAAATCATTATCTCCTTCCAAACACGTTAGTAAATGTATAAAATGCTACAAAAATAATTGATACTGTTTGACAATTAGCAATGAGCTAAAAAGTACCTTATTTTAAAATGTGACTGTAAAACTTTTAGAAGTAAATGTAGAGCAAATCAAATTTTTAAACAACGTCCAGGGGGCCCAAGTAGTTCTCTGCTTCCCATATAAGCACCAATAATTGTACATAAAAGGAAGTAATTGATGTCGTAGAAATAAAACCTAGATTATATGCAACTAGGCATTTATTTATAGGAAGTATTTGCAGAGTAATATTTAATAATGATTAATTGCAACTTGATCACAATAGCTATAAAT
>QLNU02003225.1:82718076-82731826 GCA_006491805.2 Dysdera silvatica | reverse complement strand
TGTATATAAAAGATATGTTATTCGCCATATCCAGTTGTTTGGTATATTTTGAAGTTTTAAGTCCCAAAGCACCTTGGGCTCGGGTTGTCTGGGACATGACAGCCGGCTATACGTGATCTCCAAATCATGATACATATACAAACAACAACCACGGATTACATGGGGATTCGAACCCTCATCCAGTGAAGAATAAGTCAGCAGGCTGACACCTTTACCTCCTCCGCTACTGGAGGCCCATATATTCAGTTGCCATAAACTCTCCTTTTCCTGTATGCAATTGCGGCGTCCCAATGGCGTAGTTGGTAAACGCGTCAGCCTAGCAACTTACTGATTACTGAGCGGACGTTGGAATGCCCATGTAAGCCATAGTTATTTTACGTATGTGTTTGTATACGTGTCGTGATTCGGAGGTCACGTAAAGCTGGCGGTCCCGTCTCAGTATCACCCAATGTGTAGCTATTGGGACGTAAAACTTCAAAACAAATGAACTATATTCAATTGCCCTTAAAGGCATGTGTATGTATGCTACTCGTTTTATTCTTTTAATGGCTTCTTGAGAGCGCAAGGTGCCTTTTTTTTTTTTTCAAAACTAGCGCCATACTATTTTTTAATCCTAGGCTAATTTCTGCATAGTTATCATATGGATATTCCAGGTCCAGCCACAGTATGTACATGCCTCAAGGTAGTATGGCAATACGGAGCCTTTACCCTCAGTGGCGTCGATAAATTTTATTTCGGGGAGAGAGGGGGTGGTCAGCCTCTAACAACGTAAGATGTTTGAGGCTATAAGAACTGTATTTTAAAGATACAGCCAATATTATTTTTCCGGTTTGGGTGGGGTTCGGAAACCTCTATTTCCCCCTTATCTACGCCATAGCTTAGCATAAAAAATGTCAACCAATTTTTTTCTGAAATTTGGCACTGTATAATTTGCCAATGCCAGTTATTGCGTCATTCGATCACAATGCCAAAATTTCGGCGGTACCTTAAATTTCGTTATAACAGAGTTAGATTGTTTGTTTGGATTTTTATGGCGCAAGAGCATCTGGGCTATACTGCGTCAAATCATAACAGAGTACAACTGCATTTATTTATTTGAAGACATTTGTACCTAATACTTCTAGAATGTAAATTAATGAAAATTAAAATAAAATTAAAGATCAACTTGATCGCCAGAAACTCTCTGGAAAGTTTAAAGCGAAATAAAATAAATAAACTAACTTATCTGGCAGAAACTTTCTGGGGAAATCTTAACAATCAAAATTATCGAGAATGAAAAGTAAAGAAACAAAGGTCTTTCTAGCGATTTATATAGTGAATAGTTGGTTGATTGGATTTTTACACAGCAAGAGCAGCTAGGCTATTATACTCACCTTGTACTATAGTAAGTACAACCAGGGGGCTGACTATTAAATTTTGGAGATAGGGGGATCATGCAGCTTTGGGGTTCCTTTCATATGACGAATCAAAGAACAATGCATATTCAGCATGTTGTACAGTTGTAGGGCATTTAGGGGGCTCCTTATCTTGTGGGAGCACAGTCCCCTCAGGCACGTGCCATAATCAGGTTCTGAGTAAAGCTATTCTTAAGACGCTATAAAGTTAAGATATTTTTACGTTACGTTATTTTATCAGGTAAGTGAATAAAAAATTACTACAACCATTAAAGCATCTGTTCAAAATGCCCTCCATCCATTCTTCGACACATGAAAGCACGGTATTCGATCGACTCCTGCACATGCTGTAGGTGGCTGTTATTTATCGTTGCAACAGCAGCATGGAGTCGAGCTGTCAAATTTTCCACACTAGTTGGTGGTGTTCTATAGACGAGCTCTTTCAAATGCCCTCAAAGAATGAAATCTAGAGGTGTTAGGTCAGGCGACCTAGGGGGCCATGCAATTGGCCCGCCACGATCAATCCACCTATTTGGATAAGTACAGTTCAACCATTCTCTAACGTATCAACCAAAGTGTGGCAGGGCTCCACCATATTAAAGCCATGGATTCCGCCGTACAGACAAAGGCATATCTTCGAGTAGCCTAGGGAGGACATCTCTCAAAAAGACAAGGTAATTGTCGGCAGTCATTTGTTCTGGCAGAAGATATGGCTCAATAATCCTGTCGCCGATGATACCAGCCCAAACGTTTATGTGGTATTCCCTTTAGTATCGGCATTCGCGGACACGGAAAGGATTGGTTATTTCCCAAATATGACTATTAAATACGCCCCCCCCCCTTGTAAATCGGGCTTCGTCTGTCCACAAAATGTATTTTAAAGATCTTTGTGGCCTTTGGAGAATTCACTCACAAAAATTAACCCGGTAACTGTAATCTTCCGGCATTAAATGTTGGACCCGCCGGAAGTGATAGGGGTGTAAATCATTATCCCGCAAAATTAAATGTACGGTTGATGCACTTATTCCAAACCGACGGTTCAAATCGCGTAGGCTTATTTCAGAATTATACCTAATTGCATGAAGTATTGCCTCCTCCAATTGTGTTATTTGGTTTGTACGAACACGACCCCAATCAGATGACGATATAGGCAAAACGGATCCTGTTTGTCTCATTCGGAAATCGAGTCTCCTAAATACGTTCCCATCTGGATGGTTTCTATTTGGGTATCGCTCAGCGTATAATATAGCAGCGGCACGTGCACTAAAGCAGCATTCCCCAAAAATTAAATGCATATCGCAATACTCATTTGCCGTATATGGCATTTTGTACATAAATCTCAAATAATAGTTTAATTTTTTGAATAATGATATCTTTTAATTTGCGAGTAAATATTTTCAGCTAAGACACAGCATAGCAGTGTTCACCGTTTCCAAACGTTTAGTCTTTGGTGCTTTGAATTTTATTGAAAAAAATATGGCTGCAGTATTCATGGGAAAGCACTAATTTTCGCCAAAATCAAGTATGTATTTTAAGCCAAAAGGTTCGGGAACGCGCTTTATGAGCATTAGAAAATCTTATTTCTATAAAATTGTGCCAAGTTATATACAGTTGAGCTCGCTCTATAGCGAGCACGAAGGGATCGTTACTTTCGCTCGTTAAATCCGAGTACTCGTTTAAACCGATTTAAAAAAAAAAAAAAAGCACCTCGTTAATTTACTCTGGGTAGTTTTATTGCTTATTTTGTTGTTTAGTTTTCGTCATATGAGGCTCATGGAACGAAAAACATCGTCACTTGTATCTCGCATTTCAAAAAATCTTTCTAGTTTCTCTGCACATTCTAAAGCTAATGAACATGTGAGTGGCGGTTCTGATTGGAATTCGTGCCGAACACCCTCATGTGACTCATCGCTGACATAGAATTGACAAAAAAGATGAAAGAATTAGCAAAGATTTACTCGCTAAATCCGAGTTTTACTCATAATAAGCGAGTGTATTTCCTATACCTTTAACGTTGAACCAACCATTGCATTTATATTTTCTCGCTAAACCCGGTTTTCGTTAAAGCGAGGCTTGCCATAAGCGAGTTCGACTGTACTATCAAATCGCCAATTATGGTAATCATGAGATGCCTCTCATTAACACACCATCATCATTACACGAAAATGTAAAACCACGTTTGGCGTCGTAATATGACATCTCTTGTAATGTTTTTCAAAGTAAAATCTTCAGTAGATCTAAGTTTTTACATGTGCAATATCGCCAAACTTGGTAATACTTGTTGCGTAATACGTTGTGTGGCTTCATTTGTGAGGCGGAACAAGTATGATCTGATCACTAAATTTAAATAACACGTGACCAAGAATTCCTTTCGTAAACCGCTGATTTTTTCTAATTCTTAAGGCGTGGTAGTAAAGGGCGTTGCCATTTTCTAGTTGGGTGAATTGATACCCGAACGAGCCATTTTAAGTCAGGATTGGTCAAATTCAAATTGTTACTAATTTATTAAATATGGATTTTGGTGAAAAATGTCCCTCTTGAAAAAAGCCTTAAAAAATGTCAAGCTACACGATGTGACACTTTTGTTGCGACCTTTGCCGAACACCCTGTATATATATATAAACCGTGTTCCACCAAGCACTGGAATGTCAAATTTAAAGCACAATCTTCTTTTTTCTTTGCCCCACTTTTTGAAGCGCCAAATTATTTAATACCACCCTAGTTAACACTGTTGACCTCCATTATTTACTTCTTTTAAACACATACGCAATCTCCAAGCACTTCCTTCTTACGTGATAATTCTTTTGCAGCGTTTAAATGCAAAATACGCGTGCACACATCTTTCCTTCTTTTTCGCAGCAAGGACTTCAAGGTCTTGTTGCTTGAAGGCGTTGTTCCGCTGCCTGGCTTCCGTAGTGGCGGGCCTCTTCTTGCAAACTCCATCAACCTCCCTTATGCGAGATCCATCCGCTTCGAATTGAAGTTTTTCCTTGCATCCATTTCCGTAATATTTGTGGTGTTGGTCCCAACTTCTGTTACACCAATGTTTTCCGAATGGACGGCTCTAGCTGTGGGCTTCCATAAAATTCTCCGAAGGAATCAACGTAAAAATCCATTGAGGCGTGGACGACTATTATTACTGGAGCAATACTGATTTATTATTATAAATCATTCGGTGCATAGATGATAACCATAGACAAAATCACCAATGTTCATGAATATTATTGGCATGCTATTACCAAATTTAGATAGTTAATAACGGTGCGTAATTTATATCGCATCTAGAATATTAATTAGGCATATAGCCCAGCCTCTCACTGGCTCTGACCTGCACGCTGGCCTACCCTACCCCTCTCTTCTATTTCTACACCCTTCATTTCCCGCGTTTTTATTCTCATTGACCAATCAGGAAGCGTTATGCTTTTGGCGGGCTTAATAAATCCAATGGGATTTATTCTTTATTATTTCAACCTTTGCTTATCGCACGTGTTGCCCTTCCTCTCCGTCTAAGGTCAATGCACAATGGCGACATCTTCCACTTCTTTCTGTTAATAATGAAGGTGGCGGGCTTATTTTCAACAGCGGCCGTACAGGAGTTTATTCAGTTATTTATTTATGTAAATAATTAATTTGCATATATTATTATATTTTCCTCATTTGTATTATGTCGCAGTTTTTTCGCCATTGAATGAATTGTTTAGAGCAGCGGCTCCTAAACGTTTTTATCTCTCATATCCCTTCATTAGAATTTTCATTTATGTGAGTGCCTCTCCTCTAATAAACCTTTTCCATTTACCCATCCACACAAAAAAAAGATTGTTTTTTTTAGGTAGTAACGTTTTTGGGTTAACTAAATAAAAAAAAACTCAAATTAATGACATTTATAGGCTTTTATTTTCAATTTTACATTTTATAATTTATTTCAATTTTTTATAATAACAATATAATATAAAAGCAAATAAAAACAGCATATAAATAATTTTTAGCCATATCAACTTATAATGCAAGTTTATGACAATTATTCATCTTGGTATGCAAGTTTTCAAACGTGGCTCATAAAAATTTCGATGCGATCCTTGAGTTCGTTTCATGAAGTCGAGTTTTTTAAAATCAACTTCAAACGAAGATAGGTATGATGTCGTCAGGAGCTGCGTCAAGCTTACTGAGGTATTTATTCTTAATATACGCATAAGGCGAGAATAACTAATCAGGGGCGGTTCTGGTAACAACCAATTATCCATCAATTCTAGGTCTACATCTATTCCTTCTTTTTCTTCACTTCGCGAGTAAGCTTTTGGACTTTCACACAAGTGTCACTTTGTAAACCAAAATTTCATAACTTCGTTTTTATGGTTTTATTTTAATACCTTATTTATTTATTTATTTTTGCGTTTTCCGCCATTACTAGTTTTATTTTCACGTACCACCAACCGGTCCATCGCGTTCCCCAGATTCGGAACCGATGGCCATAAGTAAGTATCTTCAACTTTATATGATTCACGGGCCAATACTTTGGTTGGCTCGCTGCTGCAATACTATACCGGTAATATATATTAATATAGAATATGTATATTACTATATATATATATATATATATATATATATATATATATTTCTTTGCTTCACCCCATAATTCACCTAGTTTATTCATTGTAGGACTAAATTGACGTGAAAACAAAACATACTTTAAATTGGCTTACTTATGAATAAATCCCGCATACATGAAATTACATACATGAAATTTAGCCCAAATAATACGCAAATATATACAAGATTATTACGAAATATGCACGAAAATATGCAAGTGCATAGAAATTTGGACCCTACTCATAAGCGATGTTTCGAAATGTATAAAATAACAATTTATTGAAACAGTGCAAGTGTTCTTGGAATTATTACATAATATGTACTAAAATGCATAAAAAATATCACTTTGTTACGTCCTTGAATATGATTATGCGCAAACTTGAAATACATAATTGAGTACGTGAAATACGTACGGAGATACGTTTGAAAATATGGCATCATAAGCATTGGCTTTGGCCCAAGGACGCCGGCAGGATAACATATAGGGGTTGGTAAAAGCCTCACAAAAATGGAAATTCTTTACCTCACCCTTTTAATTTTACTTGTTTTTCAAAGAAAATTGACATATGGGGGGCAATGGTCCTCCATTACCTACACCTGCCGGCGCCCATGGCTTGGGGTGGAAAATATTACACTTGGTCTTGACTTGGAAAGTATTACGCATATTGAGAAACATCATCACAGAAATGTGAAGACTCATAAAATTATTTTTTTCTAACTTTAATATTATCTAATTTCATCATTTACACTTGAAACATATTCTGTACCATTTTTTTTCATTTTTACATGAATGTCCATTTTTTTTTAAGAAAAGAAACATCGAATTAATCTAATTGGTTGAAGAATTACAAGCGGATTAGAAAAATACACACTTTTTGAAAATTTTAAGAAATATTTGCAGAAATATGCAAAAATATTCGCACAAAGGCGAAATATGTAAAATATGTAAACGCATAAAAATCCGGGCCCTACTTCTGAATATACGAAGTGAAAGCAACCATTTTTGAACGAGATTTTTGGCACCGCTCTTTTATAGCAAGAATGTCAATGTCAGGTCTGATTTTTGGTGTTACAACTCCAAGGGTGTTTTCATGGTGGAAAGTAGATATTCTAACACTGGGAAATTTTTTTGCTTTTATCAACCTCGTTCTCGGAAACAACTATTCGCAGACATAAATGCTCCCGAATAGTAATTACTTCAAAGCTTACAATCGAATAGTAATTACTTCAAAGCTTACAATCGAATAGTAATTACTTCAAAGCTTACAATCAAATAGTTGAGAAGGTGTTCCTGTCAAAGCATTTAGAATAGAATTCAACGAGTTCAGAGCTGACCTTTTCCTTTAAACCAGTATCGAGCTGCAAATTTATCAGTTCCATTTCCATATTCGCCAGCAGGTTTTCGACAGACACGCTGAAAGCCTGTTTTTGCGTGAAATAATTATTAAAAATTATTAAATAATTATATACTGACGAAGCTCGTTAAGATGATCGCCATGGGAACAGAAAATCTGCTCGTTGGGAGTTGTAATTCTTGTTATCCGAAAAAGATAGGGGGATCATATTATTAAGCTATTTATTCCATATCTAGTTATCAAAAACACATTTCGCCATTGTATATACATTATTAATTTATTATTGTATTTTATTATTATATTTAATCATTATTTTTATGTTATTATAGCATACACATTATGTAAATTGTGATATTCGTCGTCTATTTTTCTGTCAGTTTTTTCTTTTATCTCATTTTAATAGTAACCCGGTTTTGAACGAGGAAAGGTATATGATGGAAAAAGTATGTTTCTCTCCGTGTTCGTCATAAAAAGGTTCGATATTTTTATTCTTTGAATGAAAGCCAAATCGCCAATATTTTATATAAACGTTGCTTGTTTCTCCACGTTTTTACTGTTTTTACTTCCTTTAGCAACGCAATACACCATAACGCACATTACAGTAAATATTAGAAAGATAAAAATAAAAACAATGTTAAATAACCAAAATACAAATAGATACATTCCTCGTACGCAGTAGTTACCGGCACGTGTGTTTATGTAGTTTGGTCTGTAGGCAGTGTACACCCAAATACAACCTGCAAGTAAAAAAGTAAAAATAAAAGGATTTGTTGGTCAATATGCGGACTTCTCTAGTAAATAGATCCAATACTGGTTAAGTACAATGCACTTACCTAATATGAACCAAATGACAGAGAAAATGCGCAAAATTGCTTCAATTCTGTGGATGATATGTATGCGAGTTTGAATGCCATCTTGCAGGGATTTGGGGAGATACTTGTAACAGATTGGAATTAATGGCAAGAAGATCCCTAAAACTCCGACTACAACTAAATATAGGGGTATCCTCGGTTCAGCAGGGCAATCATGAAAATAAATGGAACCTATTGAGAAATTAAAAAGCAAAACAGGATACAGCAAATAATACATCTATTAGTACTCTCATCAAGGGCGGATAGAGTTAAAGCATGCAGGAGCAAGCGCGTCCTTTCCGAAAATAACAAATATTGACATTATCGCTTGCTCAAATCTGGTAACAAATTTCACAGAATGAGTTTAAACTGGTTTTTAGTATTTGCATCCCCACAGAAAAAAAATTCTGTATCCGAACTTTGACTTTGAAATTATTAAGTAACTGCTTGCCCTTAATATTAATTATTAAACTAAGTAACTCATAATGGTAATGAATATTTCATTGGAATATTCATTGGAAAATTTAGAAATTGGAAGATTTTTATATGCATATTGTATATATATAGAAAGAACTGTATGTATAACGAGGAGCTTGCGACTACAGAAAATGCTCGCTGTATCCGTTTGAGAATTTCAAATTTCAAACTTTGGAAATAAAGCCTTCATAGGCAACATATATGCATGTAATATGCATATAATAATAGAGCCGACGAGAGGGGGCAGCAAGGGCTGCAGCCGGGGGCCCGGATGAAGTCTAGGGAGGGGCCCGCCCTTGAAAGGGTCTATGCTGTGGGGGCCCGGCCTCAAGGAAAGAGTCATGGGGCCAGTTGAAGTAAGCCTGGAGGCCCGCTTTGGCTCTCGGTGCCTCTGTGCAATAACATCCGGCTTTCAATCAAAATTTAATGGACAAGTTAGTATTTTCTTCACGGCCTGCGGGATTCACGTCCTCCCTTACAATTTCCCGACGAAAATTAGCTAACGTCATTTCATGTTTTGGCAAGACCGATTGTTTATATACCGTAAAAGTTGTTCTGTGTATGAGGTCATCTTTCTGTTTGTTCATAATGTTACAAAAGAAATTCCTATCAATTTTTTCTGCGATAAACAGACCAATATTTTTTTTAGACATCTAACTGATTGGACATTTTCTCTCGTTCAATCTAAGAAGCGCCAAATTCTTGCCCACTCAAAGCGATCAAATTGTACTGCATTTCAACAAATGCATTGACCAAATAAAATACACATTTTCCTTGCCAAATTCGGAAACTCGTTACAGAAGGACTCGTTATAAGCGGATCCGCATATACATAAAATATATAAACATATTGTAATATAAATATTTGTACATATAATATGGGGTTTACTTTTATTCTTGAACTGATGTTGTATAAAAAACTATTGAGACTTTTAATTTTTAATCCAGTCTTATTAAATTACTTATAATTTGCAAAACCTACCAACAATTAACTCTGCAGCTGCTAAGACAGGAAATCTGTTGTTGAAAGTACTCCGAGAAACTGCGGAAGATAATAAAAGAAAATGATTATAGAATTCACTCGAGAGAAATAATACCAGCTAATTAAAATATACGAATTCAGAAAATAAATGACAAAGAGAAATGAGAGAAACATGCTTAAGGATATTTATTAAAGTCAAACAATTCCCGTCATAGGTAATGGTATGATAATATTATATATAAAAAATCACTCCCAAAGAAAAGGATGAAGCTTCATTATGGAAAAGTTAGCTTTCTATTCGCTCGCAGAAGGGAGTTTGACAGGCGCTTGTAGTTCAATCGGAAAGGGCACTTGGCTGGTTATCAAGTGGTTGTGGGATCTGTCCCTACCGGACGCCGAAAAATCTTTCTTTTCCTTGTGAGTAATTTATCATCTACAATTGAGGACATTCAGAGTAACGTGAGAATTCTAAAATATCAGTGCGAGTTAGTAGCATTGAGTATTTGCCTGGAACTTGTACATGGGTGCCCATATGAGTACTTCTGGGGGAGAGGAGGCTGAGAAATATTATTACTTTCTTCTCAAGGCTGTCAAACATTTTAGTGAATGTACAAGATACTAAAATGCTACAAAAATAATTGATACTGCTTGACAATTAGTAATGAGCTAAAAAGTATCTTACTTTAAAATGTTACTATATTTTTTTTAACGTAAATGGACAGAAGAATCGAGCAAATCAAATTTTTGAACGGCTAAAGGGTGGTTTGATCCCCCCCCTGCCCACTTATATGGGCACCTGTGAACTTGTTTCATTTTTCATTCGTGTTACGAGGTTTCTGTATCATTATTAGAGAGTTTTAAGCACACGTTATTTACCCATGTATATTGCATTATCATATTAAACTAGTAATAATAATAATAATTTTATTCAACCCGATATACAATATTTAGTGATACATAACTTGAGAAGTATAAAAGTTATAGGAATGTAAGAGAAGACATATTAAATTATTTTAGGTTTGGGTTTGAAATGTGTCTATTTAGTGTCTATTTAGTGTCTATTAAATGTGTCTATTTAGTGTCTATTAAATGTGTCTATTTAGTTCATTAAATGTGTCTATTTAGTGTCTATTAAATGTCGCCTAGTGTTCAAATGTGTCTATTTAGTCTATTAAATGTCTAATCTAATCTAATCTAGTGCCGTATCTAATCTAATGCCGAACATAGATTTTTCCGGATGCCCTCCATACCTGTTTGTTCTCATTTTTTTATGTTAGCCTGGACTGTTTTCTTTTATCATCCAGATGCTTTTTTAGAATCCAATTAATCAACTCCTGACATATGTATTATGAAAATAACATGTATTATGAAAATTTTCATATAAGAAATATCTATCTTTTATGAATAAAACAATGTCTTGCGTCAATTATCTAATTTGTGTTCATAGTTTTCTTTGTATTCAAAGAATTATACTTTCATAACAGTAGTGTAATAATTCAAAATTCATGGGGGTGGCAGTTCAAGTAGCTTTAAAGATAATTATATGATGCTGCCTTGGATAAAATAATGCATTTTGATATCCATGGGGGGAGCTTGGGCCACCTGAGCCCCCATATCTACGCCACTGTTTCATAGTAATTAGTCCTTAACTTATATGGCACTTCAGATATTCATTTCATTGAGTCAGATGTTCTTTTTCTTGCCCTTATAATTTTCCAGAGCTGTATAAGGGTGGAGCGAAAGAGACATTTGCCTCAGGTTGTAGGTGTAAGCAGAAAGTTTACAAGAGGGCTTACAGATTTATAAGGGGGGTTACAGAGTTACAACTCGATATATTCGTATGTATACGAAATTTCATGGCACAGAAAGCAGCCCACACCCATGTCAGTTCAAAACCCTGTCACCACAAAAATACGTACCAAATGAAGTAATGACGGCACCAAATGAAGTAAAGGGGGAGAATATCGTAGGATCAAACTCCGCTTCGACGAAAAATAATTCCCCAGAAGTTTCTCAGTTATTACATGTTTTGCTTTTTTTCTTTCTATGGCGTATAGTTTCAATTTCTAGGGCTGAATCGGTTTGTTTAAAGAAAAGAGGAAAAGACGTCCGTTTTTGTTTAGGATCGAACACAAAATTCTATTTAATGACGAAACAAATTTGGACGATAATGCCTCACCTGCTTCTAAGTTATTACACGTTATGTTTCCTTTTTTTACATTGTTTTATTTGTTAGGGTAATACAATATTTTAGGTAAAAAAAAAACTGGAACTCAGTAACTTATATAAATATATAGCCTAACTTTGGATGATAATTCGACCACTGCTTTGCGAATTATTTTGTGTTGTATTTTCGTCTTCTGACGTATGGTTTCATTTTCTGGGATTAAATTATTTTTTTTTTTTTACAAAAAGAAAAAATTGACAACCTGTCATGCTTTGGACAACAATTCTTCTACGAAAATTTCACGAGATGTGGCAAATGAAGTAATTGCCTTAATTGGAAAAGCTTGAAGAAGCGACAAATAAGACAACGTAAGAGTACGTTGTTGGATTTTTGGTAGACATGCGCGTGTTAAAATTTAAAAAAAATAGATTTACTTAATAATTTAAAAAAAATAGATTTACTTAATAATTTAAAATAGCAAGTGTTAAAAAGTAATATTTTTTGAAGGCAAGGTATGAATTGGGGAACATCATTTTACATCTTTACCTTGGGCACAAAAATTTTTCAGCAGGGTCCTATCCTTTTCTTATATCAGCCTAGCAATTATTATTAGGTTTCGAATCAAGATATTTTTTCATCTTCATTTCAGGCATCAGGCTTCATTTCAGGTATCTAAAGATTTTTCTCGTGGTTCCGTTTATTGTGGGTGTGTATGTGTGTGCGCGCGCGCGCTTTTTAGTTTAAGGCCATGAGATTCTAGACCCTTCTTTTTTACCAATCATGAAAGCTAAACTAGGATACAAAGAAATTGTCTCGAGTTTTATCAAGCAAGAGCTGGAAAAAGTTATAAAATGTGAGTTTTATGACTGGTAAAACGGAGGGTCTAGAATCTCATGGCCTTAAACCAAAAAGCGCGCGCTCATACACACACACAAACACAGTAAGCGGAACCACGAGAAAAATGTTTAGATGCTTCTCAGAGGAACCAGAGCTGCTGCTCTCCTGAGCCAGGTAAGACGTTCGAAGAACAAGCAAAACCCGCTAATGCACTTCTTTTAAAAAGAAACGCATGAAATCATCCCTACGATCGTGAAAGGTAAAATAACAATTAAATTAATAATAAGCTTTAAAGGAATAAAGGACTTTAATTTAAAAAAAATATCAATGAAATCATAAAATACATCCGAAAAAAAGGACTTTAATAAATTACTAACGAAACTTCTATAAAGAAACTTACGAAAACAGCTATTGATCATAAAAGATAATGTTGAATAAAAATAAATAAATTAATAATAATAATGAGCCTTAAAGGGAAATCCTAGAAAAATACATCGAGAAAAGCAGGACTTTACTTACTAACAAAATTTTTATAAAAGAGAGAAATGAACAACTAACGATCATCAAATATTATAAAAACTTTAATTAATAATTAAATCACAGAATATACCCATAACAAAAAAAAATCCCCCCCAAAAAAACAATTAAAAAATTTATTTATCGTATATAGTAAGCTTTTGTAAAGTATCTTGCGAAAATCAGCCAACTGTCATGAAAGATAATATTAATTATCGAATAAATTAATAATAATTATAAGCCTTAAAGGGAAATCTTAGAATACACCAAATCCTAAAAAACATTAAATACGGACCGAATGTGGCCAGAGATCTAACCACCACGACAGGGAAGGGGGCCAGACCCGAATCCCGGGGGTGGGGGAAAGAACTGGGAAACACTTGCCGCTCAACCCTGGCCTGTACTGATTAGCTACATGGATGCGTAACACTGAAAATGTCTTTTCTCAGACTGCGTTTTAAGTGGCGTTGGATCTTCGCCGAGCCGGGTCCTTCAAAAAAGTGAACTTGTTTTCTAAGTTAATCTTCACAAAGTCAAAGCATTAATATAAATTAATAACTCTCAATCAAATTTTGAAGTTGTTTT
>QLNU02003225.1:82689442-82708163 GCA_006491805.2 Dysdera silvatica | reverse complement strand
CTAAATCAAGGCACGCTAACCAATGTCGGAACACACTGTCCTTTGTAGTATCTTTTTGGAGGCGGGACTGAGGGAGAAAATAGAGCTGGAGAGGCCTTAGAAAAAGCAGTGCCGGAACCGCGTTCCGTCTCCACTACACCTCTGCTTGAGATGGTCTTGGCATATTCTTCGTGCTCGTCCGATTGTTTGTTTTTCACCACTCTTGTTTAATACTTGATTGACAATTTCATCATCTGATATTACTTCTCTGCATGCTTGTACATTGTCATCTAGAATCAGAAAGTCCTTAAAAGTAGTCTTCAGGAACTTGAGGGTCCCTTCGACGAAGTTACTGCATCAAGGATTCGTCTATACTGGAATCGCTATCAGAAGTTTCTTGTGCTGGAACGGCGAACCCTGCGTGTCGAAATTAGTCACCAGTCGTTGCTTGGGAGTTGCTTTCATTCCATTCGCTAACTGACAGTTGCATTGTACTGAATACATCAATCTTGTATCATTTTTCAAGTTTCAGGTTCAAAATAATCCTTTTTCAGAAGCGTCTGCCTATATTTTTGTTTAAAACAATGGAAAATACCCTAATTCATGGATTCTCCAATCAATTGTAGTTTTGGAGTCCGTCCAAATTTTCGGTGTTCGAAGAAAACCATTTAAAGAAAAGTGATGAAACTAAATTCGTAAAAAAGGTGCTTTTTGTTTTTTTAATTTCAGTTCGTAAATTGGAGTAGAAATTAACATTAGTTCTATGAGATACATTTTGGGACCGTAAAATCGAATGATTCGTAAATTGGAGGTTCGTAAAAACACGAGTACACTATATTAGTCGAATAAAGAAATGCATACCTTAATAAAATTGTGGAAAGCGCGAAAGTTTAGTGCGATAAACTTTATCTATAATTCAAATTCTTTGTAAATACTTGTGCTATTTGTTTACGTGCTACATCCATATAACGATAGTTAATTTGGGATTGGATCGACAGCTTAACATGACTTCTGAACAATTACATTTTTCTTTAAAGTACACTTATACATGGATAGTAGTCATGGGATCAGCAACATATAACTCATTTGAGTTATGCTTTTAACACGATTTTTTCCAGCATCCACTGCCATAGGCGTAAACAGAAAGTTCATAAGAGGAGGGTTATAGGCTTAATGGGAGGGGTTACAGAGCTACAACTCATATATTCCTATGTTAAATATGCAAGTTTCATTGCAATGGGGGGATAATAATTAAATTATAGTTTTGAAGGATTTTGAGATTATAAATTCTTCATATGCTATTATAGCTGTTAAACAATATTGAAGAAACTGAAGGGAGCAGTGAAAATTTAGTGACTTTACAGGGCAGGCAGAAAATTATATAAAGATAATCTGGAGAGAGAAGGAATCTGGCATCACCCCTCGTCAAGAAAGGTACGTTCAATTTTTGTTACGCTGTGTTAATTTTATCGTGAAATAAATTCAAAATGTAATCATTCGACGAACATCTGAGATTAATGAGTAAACAATGGGCTTCAAATGAGTTCTGGTTTTGGACAAATTGCCGATAAAATGATAATTACATTCACATTCGAAATTTCTATTTACATGCAACAAGAACAGTGTTGCCATGTCACGTATATATTTCTTGTACTTAACGTCGTTTCAGGAGGTGGAAAATTGCCAATGAAGGGAAATTTCCTCCAGATTTAGGGAGTATAAACTATACACAAATTGCCGAATTACTGTTGCATATAAGGGTACTAGTTCTAGTTACTTTTTGCTAAATAAAGTACAAGAAAATTACAAGAAATCAGGAACGTTATCATTATACTGTGTAGCACGTCGAGTTTTGTACAAGATATACATCATATTAACATATAATAGGTTACTGAGAAACCAGAAATTATATAATTAAAATTGTTGTGTTATAAGTTAATTGTTATTGCAAAAATGGAAAAATGCACTAAATGTCAAAAAAAGTTACCAGGGGTGTTGTAGATCACGTTATATGCCATGGATGTAAGGGGACAGCACATTACAATTGCGCTGATACTACGGGAAACGCCTATAAGAATAAAAGAGAGTAGAAGAGCGAATATCTTGGAGGTGTGAAATCTGTTCTGTAGAGCAAGGGAAACAAGTGAAGGAGGAGCAAGAAGAAGGAATAAAGGAAAATGTGGAAAGCAGTGCGACATTGGAAAAAGCACTAGAAATAATCCTAAATAAACTGGCCAGTATTGAAAATAAAATTGAACAAAACAGGAGTGAAACAGATGCTAAAATAGATAAAGTTATGGAGACAGCACAATTTATGAGTAACAAATTTGAAGAAATGAAAGTTACGTTGGATACCATGCTGCAGGGATTGGATGAAACAAGCAGAGAAAGTAAAAGATTAAGGCAGGAAATTGATGATTACAAAAAGAGAACCAGACTCTTAGAAATGGGACTAGTGGAAGATCAGCAATATCTAGGCTCCAATAATGCAGAAATTAAAGGCATAAATTAGGGTGAGGATTGTACTGAAATCGCAATGAACATAGCAGATTGTGTGGGTCTTCAAGTGAACAGACAGGATATTGACTGTTGTCACAGATTGCCAATTCATAGTAAAAAAAAAGGTCCTAAGACCATTATGGTTAAATTTATACACAGAACGAAAAAGGCAGATTTAATTAGAGAAATTAAGAAGAAACAGATCAAAATATCAGACATAGGTTTTGAAAATGAAATTGAGTCAATTTATGCTAACGAGCACTTAGTGTTCATGTAGGAAATTTTTGTTCAATAAAGCACTAAACGAAAGGAGGGAAGCAGGATGGAAATACTTATGGACAAAAAATGGAAACATCATGACAAGAAAGAATGACGTGCCTAAAATGACCAAAATTCAAAAGGAAGAGGACCTGGATTGCTTTAGTGATACGGACCTGGTATAAACGAAAAACTTTATAACGTTACTGTTGGGTTTTGTTTTGTTTTTTTGTATTTCTTTTTTGTATGTTTGATATCCATTCATATCAGGGTGATCATGTTTCATTACAATCTTTCAATGATTTACTAAGAAATAATTTAAGAAATTTTACAATTTTACATGTTAATATAAGAAGCATACAAGGAAAGCGGTTTTTAATCGAGAAGCTTTGGCATATGGATATTGAACATGAAATTGATATTTTGTGTTGTACAGAGACATGGTTAGAAAATGATAAAAAAAATGTGACATTGTTAACTACGTGGAATATTTTAACAATAGACAAAATAACAGCAAAAGAGGTTCAGTGGCGATTTTTATAAATATAGGCATTGGGGATTTTGATCTCAATGGTGATTTAACAAATATTTTCGCTGATTATGAATCAATCTTTATTGAAGATAGTTCGAAGCTAATTGGTGTAATATATAGACCACCCAAAGGGTTTACTAATAATTTTTTATGCATTTACAACATTGCCTTATTTATTGCAGGGAGAAAAGGAAAATTTTGTTTTTAGTTGGAGATTTTAATATAGATTTATTAAAAGCCAGCAAAACAAATTCGGACTATATTAATACATTGACTAATTTGGGATATTATAACATTATTAATTCACCAACGCGTATCACGGAAAATTCAAGAAGCCTATTAGATTTATCTATAACAATGTTTATTCTTATGAGCAATTTTCGGGAATACTGGAGTTTGAACTAACGTATCATTTGCCAATATTTGTGCACTGTAAAAGATGTTTAGAAAAACAAGGAAGGAAGAGGAGGTAAGATTTAGAAATTATAAAGAAGCTAATTTACAGAAATTTTTAGAAGAGGTTTCGGAGATAGATTTGGCCTTTTTGGATTTTAATACAATGGACATAGACATACTGCATTATACTTTTGTTTGCAGGTTACAAAATCTGTATAGCAAAAGCTTTCCATATTTCACAAGGATAAAAGATAAAAAATGCAGAAAAAATTGGATGACGAGGGACACAGTAAAATTAATTAAACTGAAAAACAAAGGATTTTCAGATTTTATAAAGAGTATAGAAGACTAGAAGAAATTTAACCTACTTAGAAATAAAGTTAACAAATAAATAAGACTAGAAAAAAGAGTATGTTATTATCATATTTTTGAAAATGCAAATGCGGAGAAACATTAGAAATTTGATGGGAAAGGGGGAGACAAAGAGAAATTATTCAGAGATTACACTGAATATTAATAATGAAAGAACAGAACACTTAACACTAATAGTAAATAAGTTTGGCAAACACTTTATTCAGATTCCCCAAATACATATTAATTCAATACCTAATTTACAGGTAAACTTTGAAGAGTATTTACCACAGGGAATCAATAACACATTTCATTTAAGGTCAATATATAGTCAAGAAGTTATTAAAGAATTAAATTTATTAGATTTAAAAAAAAGCACCAGGAGAAGATGGATTATCACCATCCATTTTAAGTCCATAAAATGCGTTTCGAGATTTCTGGGAGAACCTCTTACTTTAATTATGAATAAATTCTTTGATAATGAGAAAATTCCAGAAGATATGAAAATTTCAAAAACACCAAGTTTTAAGTCAGGTTCCAGTGTGGACATAAATAATTATGGAACAATTTCAATACTAAATGTTTTTTACAAGGTTTTTGAAAAATTAATATGTAAAAGATTAATGGACTTTAGTGAACGTTACCAAATACTTAACAATTCACAGTATGAATACAGGAAAGGAAAGATCACAGAATTGGCCTTAATGAAACCATGAATTTTATACAGGATATGTTAAACACGAACAAGAAGGTATTAAGAATTTTTTGTGATTTATCAAAGGTATTTGACACAATGAATAGGCAAATTTTATTGGAAAAATTAGAGTACCGTGATTTCAGAGGTGAAATAAATAATTTAATGAAGAGTTATTTTTATGAGAGATTACAGTACGTACAAATTGGAGAGACAAAATCAAATACATAATTATCACGAACCGGAACACCACAGGGAGCAATCTTGGAATCTCTTCTGTTTTTACTGTGCGTAAGTAACTTAAATAATGTAGATACTTCAGTTGAAGTTTTAAAATTTGTTAACGACACAACATTACTGTTTCATGAAAAACATTTAACATCACTTCAAAATAAAATTAATGAAAAAATAGAAAGGTTTTATGAAGGGCTATGTGTAAATAATATGAGTCTTAATATAAATAAAACAAATGGGATATTATACAATTATTGCAAAATAAAAGTTAATGACTTCAAAATACGAATAGCTGGTAAAAACATAGAACTAGTAGATAAATACAAATTCCTTGGGGTAATTATGCAAAGAAATCTTTCATGGAATGAGCAAATACAGACAATTTGTGACAAAATAAGTAGAAATTTGGGTGTAATTCACAAATAATCTTTTCTAATCCAAACGGAGGTATTAATTTGTTTATGCTATGCCCTTGTACACTCACATTTGAACTATTGTAGTGCAGTATGGCGAATGACCATAGCAGGAAACATTTCAAGAATTGAAAAAATATAAATGAGATTTTTAAATTATTGAGAACATTAAGAGTAAAACAGGATTTGGACCATGATACACATTTCAACATATTATTTAACAATATTGTTAAGTTCAAATTTTTGCTCCTCTACTACGGCAGAATCAAAAAAAAATGCAAATAGGAGCTTAATAACTGAATTATCATTCACATTATTATAATACAGGAGATTAGAAACAAATTAACTAAAGAATTTGTACGAAATAACTATTTGGCAAAAAATATTAATGTATTTGGAGCAGAATTATGGAAAAAATTACCAGTTTCTTTGACAGCTTGCGTTTCGTTTCATGTTTTTTTGTTTTTTTTAAAGTAAAAGCTGCTTTGTTGGTTAACACCTAATCTTATGTTTTTTTTACTAATTATATTCGTTTATTACTATTTGCATAATTGTTGGGTAGTTATTTAAATTCAAAGAAATATAAGTATAAAGATATTCGGAAAGGCGAGGTGAATGGAAGGACAAATGGCATTGAGGACTTTTCTTACTGTCGCAGCCACTGGAAAATAGTGGGGTCCATAGAAAGAAAGCAATATGAAAAAAATACCGATTTGTTATATGCATATGTTTTTCTTTTAGGGATTCACGTCGAAATATATATTGTAAATTAAAAATTGTAAAATTAGCAAAAGGAATTGATGGAGATAATGTTCACAAAATATCTATTATATACTCAGTATGTATATACCCCGTTGCTGGAATAAACTGATTGATTTATTGATTGATAATTTCTATAAATACCATAATTATGGAGTTTCAGTCACTTTTGAATGATCAGAAATGGTTTGGATTGGACATGACAAGAGGTGCTGTATGCAACACAAAATGGTCTATGATTTGTACTGTACTTTCGAAACTCATAGTTACCCTCATGCATATTTCTGCTTCGTACATGTCCTACATTTTATTTTTTCAACTTTATACGATCGCTAAAATTCATAATGATTTCAACAATTTTGTGATAAACGTCTCACAGTTGCAAACCGTAATTCTCCTCATCAGCACTTGGCAGTTTATGAAACAGAAGCAAAGAATTTACATATGCTTTTTGCTTCCATTTTTGAATGAAGAAACACGAGATACAGTGGAATCAGGATCGAGGAACGTCACACATCCGCTCAAAAATTGTGTTGATTCTTATTGGATCTATTGCTGTAAGTTACGGCATGATTTCCATGGGCCACATTGATCATATTACTCAGTTCGTAACCCTTGATCTGGATTAAAAATATACTTTTACTTTCGGAGCAGCTTTGGTTTAGATACAAACCACTTTGAATTTACTTATATACTTATAGAAACTTTTGCACTATTGTACAGTAGTGTGTATGTATACATATACTTCAGCATACCATTTTTGTAAATTATACTATAAATAATCTCCTTAGCATACGAATTACAACAGCTGTTATCAGGTTCCGTGTTTCAGGTGCGTAGTAGTTTAAAAATTATGGAATGAGCGGGGGGGGCACATGTAACCTCAAAAATGATTATGTGATTCTTTAGACAAGGCTAAGTACGCAACAACAATTAAGGGGGAGTTGGAAAACATGCCTGCCGAAGGCGGAGCTGTAGTTCTAGATGGGGCGCTCAATCATAATGGCAGGTTAGGGGTCGAGTCGATCATGTAATATCGATGGGGTAAAAGTTGGAAAAGGTAAAGTTAGTCATGCAAGACACGCAGAGATGCACGCCCGCATGAGTATCGTCATTCAGCGTGAACCGAAGTCAGTAGATAACGGGACCGCCACAGATAGCAGCCCTTTCTAGTGAAACGGAACCACAACCGAAGCAGGCCTGGGCACTTAAAGGTACCGATCCAACCCCGCAACAAGGAAGGTGTGAAACGTCGCAAGGAGAGAAGTACAATGGCGGATAAAGAGGCCAGGAGGTTAGACATCCCCAAGAGCATGTGATTCGCAGTTAAAGATAAACCTATCTTAATGTCCAATGGGAGATGCTAAACCCTCTGAACCCGTCCCCCATGTGAATTGCCATGCATGTATTTCGCTGCAAGACTAATGTCATACAGAAAAAAATAAATCCTTTGTTCAATTCAATGTCTTAACTTGAATCCATCTTAAGTGTGAGACCTATGCCACTTGAAAATAAGCGAAAAAGAAAATTTTGCAGCAATATCTAACAAAATTCGTCACTGCAAAAGGGCATCTTTTTTAAAATTCTACGTTTTCCACAGGGTAGAGTTACGTATCTAAACGTTTATTGTCACTCACATACATACACGCTCACATGCCGACAATAAAATATATCCTTAAAGTGTTTCCGTTTATTAACGATAAAGCCATACGAGTCAGAAGAGCAATTTTAAAAGTTGGTTGAGTCCTACCTGCTCGTATTTCCAGGGCAGTTTAAAGTCGGCTATATTCTAAAAGATGAATTAGTTAATGTGCTAGACATTTTCCAGTTGTAAGACGAGGAGGCTGTAAGCAAGAACACCAGCCAATGAAGAAGCAACGAAAGATTTATCCAGTTGAAACACACCCCATGCAGAAAAGCTGAAACAATCCTTACAGCAGTCCAAACTTTCCATTAAAATTTGTTGGATGTCTCTTGATCCACGAAAACCTGCCAATTTAGAAACAGCAAACTGTACTTTAATTTTTAGCACTTTGTCATTTTCATACACCTCTGTTGCACTCATTGAAACGCAGTAAAGCATCAGAAAGTTTTCCACGAACAACACACCTGAGAATAGCATCTCCAGGTTAAATCCTCTTAGTGATTTATATTCTACTATAACAGCTACAATTATCCAAAACATCTGCACAACATTTTGAGATATTACTAGAAATACCGGAAACATCAATAAAATTTCCATATCATATGCCAAATGTCCAATTTTACAATATAATTTTGAAAAACGATATGCATAGCACTTAGAAACACGATCCAAATCATGACAAGCTTCGACGTGATGTTGACAATTTAATAATAAACGCTTTATTGATGCGCACAGACCACTATAAAAGACCGTAAACAGTCCAGGAAATGTTAAACTGATAAAGCGATTGAACATCATGTATAAATAAACCAGTATTTCTCCGAGTACGGGAGGTAATTTTTGATCAGCACCGAATGTTACTTCTCTTTTAAACATCCTTAAAACATCAGAAAATTTTATCGAAAAGCAAACAATGACCCATGAGCACAAAGAAAAAGAGATTATTAATAGTGATTTCAAACCTAAACGCAGCTTAATATCTCTTGGCCTAATTGTGCCACTTTCTTCGTCGTATAAGTATACGAGGCCCTTAAATAATTTATAGAGCGATCCACTTTTTTCCCTAACTGATCGCCAAGCACAAAGGAAAAGAATTTCAGCTACGATATGCGACACATTTTTCATAACGTGTTTAAAATCAGGAAAAAGAATTGTATAAAAATATAAATTAAAACCTATGATGAGGGTGATATACAATATTAATAGGTGAATAAAAACGAACACTAATTTCGAACATATGTTGTGGTACTCCTTTTTCATTAACGTAAAATCGCAGCCAGAATTTATGCTGATTCCGCACCACTTCAAGACACGAAAGAGCACTTGAAATTGTATATCAATCGCAGACATAATCAAATCCTTTGAAAGTGTACTTTTGTACTTTAAACCTTCCTTGGATATTTCTTTACGCCAACAAGTTGAAGTTCAGTACGCCCCCGAATTGTGCGGTGGTCGATGAAAAATTTGTAATATATTGGTGCATTTAAATGGAATCTGGAAACGAACTACTTTCTCTGATATTAAAAACGTAATTTGAAAATCCGTCAACTGGCGCAATATCTGCAGTCTTCAGAAAGTTGGCTCATCAAATTTTATAGTTTTTAAAAGCAAACCACTCCCCTCTTCAAAACGATTTTTAGCTAGTCCAATGTAAAAGCAATGTGCACGGGAGAAGTAACGACAGCATAGAAGAGATTATATCTTCTCAAGACTCTCTTTAAACGCAGTGTACGTTAAGAAATCCTAGCACTTCATTAAATTGCGCATAAAAAAAATTAAATTGTACGCCAAATTGTGCAACAGAACTTTGTTCCACACGTTAAAGCTGGATACGTCCACCAAAGATTCTCATTTACCAGAAAGTATGAATGACAGAATTAAATGATTACCGGCTCTCCGTATAGTTCGCTAACGTGATGACGTCAATAAATTCATACAGCGAAATGGATTCATTATATGACCTCACCTTGAAAGCTCTTCACCAACTCACGGTAACTCTGCACAACGGTATTGATGCAACACTATCACGCAAAATAAATTAACGATAAGAAGAAGGACGCTTTTCCGCCTGTATGCAGGTTGTAGCCAAATACTGTGCACCGATCGACAAAAAAAAAAGAAAAGAAAAAGTTGCCACGCTCGTTTCATTTAATAGAACATTCTCCAAAGGTAGGAGTGAATTTTGTGTAAAAAGATATTGGGAAGTGTTAGGGTGAAAATTGAAAATTCCCTTTTTAAAATAACTAATTAAATCTAAACACCCAGGAGCAGATAAATAGATAATTAAATAAAAAACACATACACTCTCTCTCTCTCTCTCTCTCTCACTATGTATAAATATATGCTTAGATGTTGTTAAGTGTTTTTGTTTTTTCGATATTCTGCCGCCTGTTATTTAATTTTTTCAGATGGAGTTGTACCTCCAATTATTTGTACACTGCGTCTACAACACTATGCCAGATTAATTAACGTTCAAGAGGAGACACCTCCATTCAAGAGGCGACACCTTCGTCCAAAGAAACCTTCATCATGAGCAGCAACCACACCAAAAGATCAAGAAGAGCCAAGATGGGCATAATAAGAAGTAAACAAGTTTCCTGTGCAAGACACGCATTCAGACAAAATCAAATTCTTTGTAACTTCTTTTCAAGAACTTTAAATTTAGTTGTTTTTTATGTGACAAACGAAAAGACTTGTTAAAAATGCCTGTTGAATTAACAAAGGTGTAAAATTTAAATTAATTTGATTTTTACTAGTAAAAAAACACTCTTAAAAAAAATTCTGAATATAAATAAGGCACTTATAATTAAATTCCTTTTCTTTTTAAAAGTAGGACCCCTTAACATACAAATCCACCTTTTTGTTTTTTTCCTACCTATCATATTTAATTTTTTAAACACATTTTTAACTTGCAAACAAAATAATTTTAGCCAATCAGTGTACCCAAAAACTATTATTTCTCTCCCTGCAATATGGCTAATAACAAACAGTTATTTCGACACTGGCGTAAGGTTTAAAAACACGACGTTTCGGGAGCCAACTGCTCCCTTTGTCAAGTGAAGGCAGAATGCCCTCACTTGACATTCTGCCTTCACTTGACAAAGGGAGCAGTTGGCTCCCGAAACGTCGTGTTTTTAAACCTTACGCCAGTGTCGAAATAACTGTTTGTTATGGAATCTCCTGGTGAAACTCTGTATTGTTTCGTTATGACCAATATCCAACGACAACTGAAGCCTATAAAAACTTAAGTTCAGACGAAATCCCTGGTCGAAAGGAAGTAAATGAATCATCACAGCAAAAAAAAATAAAAAATAGCCAACACATGAACACGTGCAAAAATAGGTCAACACGGGGCAGTTCTCAGTTTCAGACTACCATAGTCGGCCGCCAATTTCAACTCAGGCAAAATTAGCGCCCAAAAGTTAACAAAGGCCAAAGGAAGGCTGGCAATTTATTTTTGGCGGATAAGGATTCTGTCTATAGATTATATATCTATAAGGATTATATATATATAAGGATATAGTCTATCACTATATGATTTATTTATTATCAAAGTCCTTGTTAAGCATTAGTCAATTGAATTGGCGACTCCGAGTCAATTGCCACTCATTGTTAACTAGAGAGAGAAATCTATTTAAATCTTATCCGGTTTATCCTTAATTTTCTGTTGTGAAAACGCCTCTAGCAAAGGCCGAAGTTCAAAGGTATTTTGTCCTGTTTGTACTGGGGTTCTAATCTAATGGAATGAGTCATGAAAATAGTGTCCGCGTCCGTGTCTGAGGGTGGCCACTAAGCAGGGATTTGAAATATATTATTGTGAATCAATTTGTGCCGGAGAATATTTTTATTGGCGCAGTATAGCCCAGATGCTCTTGCGCCATAAAAAAGCCAAACAATCAATCAATCAATCAACCGGAGAATATTTATCGGACCGTAAAAATGGGGCAAGCCGCATCTAAAGGATATCCGTTAAGACAGGTTTCAATATATAAAAACTTTATATTTATATGCGTATATAAAAGAAATTGCAAGCAGGGATAATGTGGGCATCAGCAATGGAGTAGGCGTAGGCAGAAATTCATATGGGGATCATAGCCTCAATGAGGTGGTGTTGCAGAGCTACAACTCATATATTCCTATATTAAATATACAAAATTTCATTGCATTACGGTGGTACAACCCCAAGACTCCCCCTGGCTAAGTCTATGATGCCCTTATATTGGACCGAATGATGAATAGAAATAATATTAATTATTAGTAATTCAAATATAATTCAAAACTGGCTAAGTTTAAAATGCATGCAAAGATCATGTGATCATAATGATTCACGCAAAATGGCTTTCTTTTATTCAGTTTTGACAAGCGAAAGGTATTAAAATTTAATTTTGAAAGCTTATATTTCAGCTTATATATTTAACTACCGATGCCAAGCCAGTGCAGAAATTACACTCGCGGCAAAGCTAACCTGGTACGTGACAAAGCGCAAAGCAGTATGATTCCGCCAGTGCGATATTACTTAGTTCGTCCTCTAGTACGTTAACGGAATTAATAGAAGATACATTTTGTACATAAAACATTAACATACTGCTCAAATACATAAAACATAGGCATATTGGTGCAATTAAAATCTGGTATTTATTAAATTTAGGAAAAAAACTCATTATAGCGAGCGCTGACGTCATTTAAGTAACTGACCACTCAGAGGACTTCGTTCGCTTGGCGGGAAATTTGGCGCCTGGAATTTTGGCAACCGCGTTTTTCTGCATTCCAAATTAGGCGATAAATAGCCTAATAAGGTTGAGGGTTACCTCATTTTTCGCCAATTCGCGAATGAATACTCGTTGCACGGGCGTGAATAGGTCGTCGTAGCCTTAACAGTGTACCAGATCAGCTTTAGCGCGAGTATGAAGTTAGTTGCAAAATAACAGCATGATTTTGAATTAGTTGTTTGATTTTTTATGACGTAAGGAAAGCACATTTGATACTGTCGCCCGGATACTTCATAATAATGCCACATGCATTTCAATCGTGGCACGTATACGGCAAAGTCCTCCAGTTTTCCTTTTTGTGTATTTAAAAATTTACGCCTATAAGGCGGAAGACGAGAGAGTTCGAGCAACTTGTCCTTTATCTTCTCATAATCATTCAATTCTGCGGGCGATAATTGAGATATAACATATTAGGTTTTCTCACCTAACTTCGGTAATACCAACATTGCCCGTCTTTCAACCAGTATATCAGAAGCCGCCAATAATTTCTCTGCACTTATAAAATACACTGGGTACTTTTCCGACTTTTGTGGAAACTCGTGAGCATATTTCTGACCGAATTAATAGTGTCCATTTTAAAAAATTTCAATCGATTTAATTTTAAATTTGGAAATCTTCAACGATAAAAGCGTAGAAAAAATGGTATAATATATATATATATAAAGCTTATCTTTGCACAATCTTATAAAGTTAAGCTTTGATATATATATATATATATATATATATATATCAAAGCTCATCTTGCACATAAAGCTTAAGCTATAATCCTTACGGCACGGAATAAACTATATATCTCAGATGAGAGAAAGTGAGAGCATGGAGATCATGAAGCGGGTCTGGACAGATGAATAACGTTGGTTTGTTGTGTACCTTTTGCCTGATGTTTCAAATGGAAAAAGATAATTGATAAAAAAAATCATTAATTTTAAATTAAGTGTTTTATTTTTCACTCCGTGCACATGTATAATAATATCACACAACTCATAGTAATTTTGGTGCTTCGTGGAAACTAGCAAGTATTTACTATTTGCTAGGGAAATTCACGAGGTATATGTCGTCGATTTTGACAAAAGGGATATTGTTGGAAAGGTCTCATTAAGGGTAGTAAAAATGTCAAGAGAACTACCTGTCTCAATCGAACAATTGAGAAAATATCGTTAAAAGAAAGCAATGGTGTCAGCACTGCTGGGAAATCAAAGTGCAGGAGCATATCGTAAATACAAAGCGTTAATACAATGTTTTAAATGTTTAATATTCGCATCAAGGGTGCTTTGTGACATCACCCGCTTTCTCCATGATAGTGTTGTGCACATCTTATAACTAAATGACGTCAGTACTGGACTAGAATATAGTAGGCCGTAATTTAATGTCAAGTAGTAACTCTTCGCCTAGTCCGATGGGACAAAAAGAGGACATGGGCAGGGCCTAAGGAAGCATTTTCCTTAGACACTCAACCATGGAGAATTTTAGCAATACCTGTGGCTCGCGTTCCTGGCGCATTGGTTCAGGAGAGGTGACACGCACCCCTGTAGCATGCGAAGTCGGGCCCAGTTATGGGAGTCTTAAATTGTGTTTTCTCTGGGCACTCGTAGTCGGGGTCGCCACCTAATTCATTTCCACCCATTGTCGCAGTAATTTCAACGTTAGTATAACTAAAACAGCTATTTTCTAATAGATTCTGCACGATTTTGAAAAGTCGCCAACTAATCACTTCTTCTGCCTTTGTGATTTCTCTATCAATTAGTGGTTTGATCGAAGTGGGGTATCAAACGAAGTGCTAGGTGATCAGCAATTAGAGCTTTGTCAATGATAACATTACAGAATGTGAAGTTGTTAACTAGACTAGTTACAGATTTTATTTACTCTTCTCTGGATTCTAAACAAGCAGCAGTTGGTGTGTTTTTTGATCTGTCGAAGGCCTTTGATACAATTAACCATGAACGTTTACTATATAAGCTTAGTCTAGCTGGTATCCGTGGCCCTAGTAATACCTTTTTCAAAAACTACTTAACTAACAGACAACAATATGTTCACATGAATGGCTGCCGCTCTACGCTCCGCAATTCATTATGTGGTGTGCCCCAAGGATCTATTCTTGGACCATTATTATTTAACTTTTATGTCAATAACATTTTTCATCTACCAACATCCTTCGAACCAATTTGCTTCGCTGATGACACAAGTATCTTCTCTAAACATACTGATATTAACAACCTAATCACAATAGTTAATGAAGATATTAAACACATTATTAACTTCTTTAACATTAACTACTTAACCCTTAACAGAACAAAGACTAAGAGCTTTTTATTCACAAATAAAAGAAATATTAATCTAAATAATTTTCATCTTAATATTAATAATGAATCAATTTCATTCTCAACAGAAATTAATTTTCTTGTTATAACATTTCAATCTAATTTAAAATCGAACACCCGCGTTAAAACCATTTGCACAAAAATTAGTAGAAATTTGGGAATAATAAGAAATATTGCATATTATTTACCCACTCCAATTCTTATAAATCTTTACTTTTCTTTGATTTTCTCATTATTCATAATTGCTTATTGATTTGGGGCTGTACCACAAAATACAATCTCTCGCGAATTACTGCTCTTCAGAAACGTTTTATTTCACTTTTGTCTTACAATAGTCATGTGTCTCACTCCTTTTATTCATCTTCCAATAATACTCAAATATTACTAATTGAAAAATTACTAATTTACAAGATCTTTATTTTTATGTTTAATGCCATATGAATCGTTTTATATCTTAATCTTATGTCCTTAATCCCACCTGGACATAATCACTTCACAAGAAATCTAAATAATCTAATACCAGAATTCTCCAAAACAAATCTTGGATTGGTATGCACGGGTTGTATGGGCCCTAGGGTGTGGAACCCTCTTCCTGACAGAATTAAAATTTTGAGTTCACTCCCACTTTTTAAAAAATATCTACATAAATATCTTTTGGAAAACAAATTTTTTGTATAACTTCATTGATTTCTTCCTGTTGTTATAATTATTTTAATTTATTTAGTTATTTTGCCTCGGGCAGCTGGGACTCTGTCAGACCTTATAGTCTCTACCCATAGCTGCCCGAGCAGATCGATTATTTGTATGTTTTTTTTTATACTGTAATCTGTAAGTGCATCTGCCCAAAAATAAATTTGAATTGAATTGAAATCTATATTTATAATTTCACGAATCGCTTTGTCGCATGTCTCATTCTTTCATGATGCGTGATCTTGTTTTAATAATTTAATTTATATAGTTTTCGAATAATTCAGATACGACTGTTTAGAAAATGCTATCTTAAGTTTTTCCTTATTTCCGTTTCTAATATTTGTTGATTTATATTAAATATTAAAATAAAATTGGTTAAATACCCAGGATTTTCAATAGCATTAATAGAGAACTCTATCTATAACAGTCGGACATATGTAATCAAATACTTCCATAATATGTAAACGTAATTTCAAATGTCACCATCATTTCACATTATTTGTGAATTCACACTTAAAATTGTAAAAATAGTTGATAAGAAATGAAGTCGATTTCTTTCGTTCTTGCCGCCATAAGACCACCTATATGCGCTATATAGCGCATAATTAGTCGTATGAACAGATCTGGCGGCGAATCTAAGGTTATGATCACTCTGCGAAGACAATAACAGCAGGACGATTTGACTTTTAAGGGGGTAGGGATCGTAGAGAGCCCCCTTGATCTAACAAGGATTTAAAAGCAGAAAGTCTATGTTTTTTCCCTGATTAAAATAGTAAAAAATTAGTTAATTAAAAAATAATCATTTAGAACTAAATAAAAAGGCTTAGCAAAATATCGAATAAAGTGCAACTTTATCGTCAGCGATATTCATGTCAAAGTTAGCACTGTAGTGGCTTAGAAGAACTCTGTATTATAGATAAATATATTTAAAACAAGCGCACAAGGCAATGAGGAAGTCAACATTTTATACGAAATGTGTACCATATCTCAGGAAACATAATATAAGAAATATAAAATTTTAATTTATTTTTTCAACATTCGGCTCCGTTTTGATTCTGGGTTATATTTTATAAATACGTATTAAATCTGAAAATAACAGTAAGAGGCACATGTGAAAAACTAATGAAAACAATTAGAGCATTGGTCTTCAACCCGCGGGCCACTTGCGGTCCGCAAGCTCATGAATCGATGTATTTTATTCCGTTTACATTTTCATATTTCGTAATAAATATCTTAAAACACTTGAGAACTAAAGTAATGCGCAATCTTACCCTCAATTGTGTTTTACAAGCGGTAGCACGGGTTGCCAGTGCCTGGGGCAAGTTAAGTATCGCGCCCGCTTAAACCTGTCAACATTCCCTTTCACCCACCAGTCCAATACGGACCCCCCCCCTGCCCCCCTCCTCAAGCGTATGTAATTGTTATCGAATATGGGCATTTTATCAATTGAGAGAACTATTTGTAATAATCAAAATGTCGATATATTTATTGAACTTTTATAAATAATGTAGGCAATATTTCTATAAAGATATGCTATAACCATCGTTACCAATTGGACATACATGTACATCATAATTATCCAATGTTTGGTGTTGGTATACAGATGATGTTTTAATTCTGCATATTAGTTTAAATAAAGCAGTGGTATAATAAAAGTAATATGAAAGGATGTTAAATTAACCGTAAAGAAAAGAACTATTTTCCTGCCCTTGGTGAGACTCGAAGCCATGACCTCCTGATTGCCGGTCAGGTGCTATACCTACGAAGCTACAGTCGCAACTATTCTCTTCGCAACTATTATAGTCGCAACTTATATAGTCGCAACTATTCCTTACGAGTATATATATATAACTTTCCATGGACAAGTTCGCTATTGGTGTGGCAGTACTGTGACTACCGTTGCCAAAGCGACAAGTCAAAGCAAGAATATTCGATATGACGAACTAGATTTTAATATTATTAAAGCAACAGTTTTTTCATATTAGCCGATGATGTGGCAACAATAGATGTTAAATTACTCGCAAAGGAAGGAACTATATTTCGGAGTATGGTGGGACCAGAACCCACGACCTCCTGATCCCGGAAAATTGTTCTTTTCTTTACAGGTAATTTAACATCTATTGTTGCTATATCATCGGCCAATATGAAAAAACTGTTGCTTTAATAATATGAAAGGAACTATTGAAATCGATCGAGTCAGGGTACCAGCTGCAAACCTAAAGACAGAATTTCACTTAACCTAGATAATCCTTAATTTTTTTTAGTCTTTTTTTGTTTATAATTTCTGAATAAAACATTGCTAGAGGGTCCTTAAACCACAAAAGTTCAACTTTTAATTTCGTGCAGTCCATAGGAGTCCCAGAATTCGGGTAGTAGCGTCATATGTTTGCTGTAACTCGAGTAGTTTACTTCTTTCCAAAAAGTGTTCTCCGTCCTACAGGAAGGACGTCAGGGGTATTTGGATTATTTGCAATTTTCAGGCGAACCGAAAGTTACACAAGTATCTGGTTAGCTTTTTGTCCAAACGGTCCCTGGGCAACTCACTGCAAGGGCGGACACAGGGGGAGGTCATAGGGGTCATGAACCCCCAAAAATATAATTTTTCATTGTAAACAAATTCCAATTTTCATGATAAATGAAGAATGTTATTCCAAGACCATGGAAAATTCTATCCTTGACACCCCCAAAATGAAAATTTGTGTCCGTTCCTGACTCACAGAGTGGTTTTCAACTGTTTGGTGGTGCTAAAAAATCCAGGCCCGTATCTCTCCCTCCTTGACTACTGCCTAAAGTGGCATGTAAAGCTATCGCAGTGTTCTCTATCTTATGAGTATGGGTGAGAAAATGTCCATCTTGACCCCCAATAGCCGTCCATCTGTTTCGAATCTTTTATTATTGCTACTTTTTCCTTTTGAAATTTTGCCTCCGGGGTCTCCCCGCAATAGCCCCTTCGCCACGCTACACAACTGGTGCTATATGCTTCAACAGTCTACTTAAACCGATCATGAAAACGACCTTTGAGTATCATCTGTTTAGCCAAGTGGCTAGAACAATAAACTAAAAATTACGAACTGGGTGTATTTTCAGACTTAAATGCATTTTGAAAATACAAAATACTTAGAAATTTGTATTTTGGATACAAAATACAAAATACTTAGAAATTTGCATTTTCGATACAAAATAC
>QLNU02003225.1:82675682-82688632 GCA_006491805.2 Dysdera silvatica | reverse complement strand
TGTGTGTGTGTGTGTGTGTGTAACCACAGAGATCTGACATAAAATACATAGTTGCAATTTTTAGATCAAAACTTACTCCATAAAGATGTTTCAACAAATGTTGATTGACTAATTAATTTAGTAACACCACATAACCAACTCATGTATAATACACGTACTTTAACAATTATAGCCATCAATTATTAATTAATTAAATAACTGACGATAAAAAAAATTTAAACCATGGTTTTTAACTCGAAACACACTAAAAAACACTAAAGAAAAAACAACCAAACCCCAAATAATAATAATAATAATAATAATAACAAATTGTCAAGCAACAAATTTATATTTTTCTTGGGTGATTTAAAATGGATTCACCCATAAACGTAAGGGAACCACTACGGTACATACTAATATTAGCTAACTACTTTTTTAATGTTCCAAGTTTTTTTTCTTATTTTCCAATTTCTTTACATCATTTCTTTTCTTATTTTCCAATTTCTTTACATAATTTCTTTCCTTATAGTAGTTTTTTAAAAATGTATTTGTGACAGCCATAATAATATACTTAGTCACAACAGTGGTAGAATGACCATCAGAGCATTTGTTCGTTAAGAAAATTTATTTTTCCCTTAAAACAGAAGTTGCTAAACTAACTACTAAGTGTTGTTGATTGCTAACATTTAAGAAAAACTTTTCAAAAGGAATGGAGACCAATTTTTGAACAAGTATATATACATGAATTATAATGCACAAAATTTCAAGGTGAGGGTATACTAATCCACCTTTTCTATAAATGAACTTTCACAAGATTCTTCGACAGATTCAACAAGTAAATTTGATTTACAAAAAGTACATTTACGAAGTTTTTTAACAATGCACGGCGCGTACAGGACAAAAACGTAAGTTAACAATGCCTGCACCCTCGTACACTTGACCTATTCTTGAATTTTTAACAAGTGTCCTTTCTACTTCTTTAAAAAATTTCTTTTTGGTCTAATAAGTTTTATTTAAGTTGGTAGAGTTCATTCCAGTACTTTACACCGTAACAATTGATATTGCTGTTTTTATACGTTTGTTCCAAATTTGTTTGGTTTAAAGTTATTACTTTGTCTAATGTTGTATCCGTGGAGTTGTTTCAATTTTCACTTTACGGACATATTCACAGCAATGAATTCATTAGTATTCATTATAACGTGGTGTTTAAATTAACATATTTATAGCATTCATTCCTCCAAGTTTATTTTTATTTTGACAGCAGTCTTTTTGAAGCATGAAAAACGTTATTTGCACGATTTCTCATTATTCACAAGGTGATGCAGTTTTTCTGTCCGTCAGTGGCGAACCACCACTGTAAATTATATATAAAAAAAATTCACACAGGAAGGGAATTTTTTTTTTTTTTTACAATCCAGAAAAATTTTATTTCAGGACTATTCAACTTGTGTTGTACAAGATGGCTTGTACCATAAAAGCCACGACATTAAAGATAATATGGTTCGATAAAGACCTAACTTGTAAAAGATGTGACATTGGAAATTAAGATTTAAGATTAATGAAAAAGAAAAGTACTTATAAAAAGTTTAAATACTTAAAAGTTTTATAATAAACGTGGAAACCAGGAAAGAACTATGAATTTCCGAACACTGGCGAGAGTCGCATGTGGCGGTTTCAACTTAAATGGCTCGGTGATTATCCGTAGCCAAAAGAAAGAAGGCGGTTTTTGTAAAATAAGTGTGTGATTTTCCAAAGATGAAGCGGGTGAGCAAAATATTCAGACCTTGAAAGCAAAAGCAATGTCTAGGTCCAAAATGCAATTTCAGATCTCAAAGACCATGCCAATAGAGAGCGTCATAAAGATGCAATATTGAGCACAATGGAATTTGGGAAGTTTATGCAGGGAAAACAAGTCAACATTAGCGTTCAAGCTAATTTATATGAGCAACAGATTGTTGTGAAAAACCGGCAAAAATTGATTCTGTGATCAGTAAAACCATTATTTTTTTGTGACCACCAAAACATCGCTCTGAGAGGTCACAGGGATGACATTGTAGCTAACAAATTGATCGAACACGCTGATGAAAACCGTAGAAATTTCAGAAGAACTTTTGAAATTTAGAGTGAACTTAGAAGATGATATTTTACGTAAGCACTTATCCAGTGATCCAAAGATAGTACATGCATTGGCAAAACATTCAACATGCATATTTAAAATGAACTTATTGCTGTTATATGGTTCTATGCTTATTGAAAAGCGTGTAAAGAAAATTAAAACAAGTTTTTTTTTCACTTTTTTTTGATAAAACCGCTGATATCAATTAGGAAGAACAATTAAGTATCACAATATGATATCTCGATACAGAAAATTGTATAGTGCGAGGAGATTTTCTAGCTTTCCAAAGTGTAACGAATTTAACAGGAAATTTTATAGCGGCAACCATCATTAAAAAGTTAAAAGACTTGGGCTTAGATACCGAATATTTAAGAGGCTAAGGATACGATAAAGGTTCGAATATGACTGGCATTTTCAATGGGATGAAAGCACATATTTTAAAAAGTCAGTCCAAAGCTATTTACTGCTTCAAAGTATCCATTTTTTACCCATTTATGGATTATTTAATATCCTAAATATCTAGTTGTTTTTTGGAACCAGAATATAAAACAATATTACGTATCCAAGCCTTAATTCCCGCCTTTTTTTGACTACAAAATCTGAAGATGAAATTGAAGTAGCTGGCCTGCTCTACGAAAAAGTTTACCAGATAGAATGACAGCACTCAAAGTAATAAAGTAATTTTTGGTTACTTCACTTTTTAGTTCATAAAAAGTAATATGCATCAATGAATATAGTTGCATTTATTGAGAAAAGGGAATTAACTAAATAATACAGAAAATAAAGAAATTTAATCTTTAAATTTCACATATTATCTTCTTTTATAAATAGTAAAATATCAAAACTCACATTTTGCATGTAACTGTAATTACGGATTTTGAAATTTTTGCTTTAGGATAAAGTTAAAGAAATATATATTTCTTTACTTCGACAGCTGGAGTCCAGATTATCACATGCATACTTTCTTTATTAATTATTATTCACGATATCTTTGCAATAATTGTATAATATCATCTCCTTATAAGTTAGGATGTAAAAAAACCGAAATGCTTAAAATATTTTGGTTTTTATTGTAAGTATATCGTTACAGGAGAAATACCTATATGGCGGAAATTTTGAAATCTAAATCACATAAGCCATGCTGTAGAAGCATTTGCAGAAGCAAGCTCCCAGTTCTTTCTGAATGTTTGGCAGCTATTGTATATTTTATTTGTAATACTCGTAAAGACGGGCAATCGTTTAAAGATCTTTTTCAACTTTTCGAAGGGTAAAAACTTAAAAGCGCCATTTGTCAAGAAAGACTAAACGGACGTCTGTTTGAACATTCGCAGAGACATTCACATTGCTCCTAGACAAAATATTGACAAATTTGCCTTGACAAATCCCAGAAGGCTTCGCCTTATTTAAGGAGATATTTTTTATTTAATAATCTGAAAATATTAGTCTATTCAGGAGTACAAGGTCTTTATTAACTTTTCAATTTTAAATTAAAAGACCCAAAAACCTATAAATGGTGCATATAAATAATTTAATTTCATTTTATTGCCTAGCGAACTTTATATAGAAGAAATCATATAAAAGCAGCGAAATATACCACATAAGCTGTATGTATGGTCTTTCTGTATTCTTATATTTAATTATCGTTTATTGTTGTAAGGCTCACAAATGCTATTGAGTTTATATGAATATTGAATTCATACCAGTATTAATTCAAAGAATTAATATATATATATATAGGCGCTATTATGTTGATGATGGTGCGAAGGAAGAGATATTGGGCCACACCCCTTTTCAAAAGTCTGTATCCGCCCATGGGCAAAGTATATACTATAACTTCAAAACTCGTCTAGATTTTATAATTTTCGGATAGTGAGTTCAATTTTAAAGGCAATAAAAACAGCTAAAGTAAATACGCGTAATAAGTTTGCCACAGTTGGAAACCGTTTATTTTACTTTATATTTTACCTAAAGATTAAAAAAAATCCTTATTAACTAAAAAATAATAATAATATTATTATTTTTTTGCTTATAAATTTTATATGGAAAATAAACGAAGACAAAAAGGGCCTCCTTTTTTCCTGCCCCCCCGCCTTGCGGGGGATGCAGGGTTATCAGTATGCCACTGCTCTGAATAGAAGACACCTCAGGTCTTGAGAATCTGTCCGTTATGAGGGAGGGTTAAGGTATAATAAGGACTGGGAGTAGAAATTGTAGAACTGTCCGTTAGATAGAGAGATCCGTTATGGAGGTTTCAAGGTACTTATGAGAAGGGAATTTTACTATTATTCTCCTCCTAATACACAGAAATGACAAAGCAGGAGTATGCAGGGAGTTAATCAAAATAGTTAACTTATGAAAAAGCGGAGGATAAATTGTAAAACCTCTGAATAATGGGCATTTAGGTACCTGTTCACTATCAGGAGGTCTCCGCTGTTCGGAAGGGCTAAAGAATAAGTATTAGGACTGTAAATTGGAAAGCGTCAATTAAATATAGGTGGCTGTTATTTAGAAGTGTCGGTTATGGAGGTTTTTATTTTACAAAGTCCATAGCAGGGTTTAAGCTGCAGTCGCATTTTTCGCAAAATGCGAAGAAAAAATTATTGCCCATCGCGAAAATGCGACAGGCATTTTTAACCACAGTTTATTCTCTGAAAACAGGATTCCCCGATTCCAGAATATCCGTTTTGCACTTCAGCGATCTTTTCTTGTTCCTTTTTGTTTCCTCTTCAAAATTCTTAACAGCACCTGTTAAGCATCGTTGATATAAATAATTTCATGGATAGGGTTCTTGGAGCAACGAAAGCAACTAATATTTTTTAGCATTTTGCTACAACTTTTTTCCCATTTTAGCATTTTTGCGACAGCATGTTTTGAGCCAGCTTAAACCCTGATCCATAGTTACCTCTATTTTTTCGAAAGAGCTCTTTTGCCCATCTTCAAAATAGCTCTTCGGCCCATCTTCCAAAGAGCCAACGATTTACACAAAAGAGTCAACCCCCCCCCTCCCCCCCCAAAAAACTATTCTGCCCATCTTGCTCAAAATATTTCTAAATTTTTTATGCATTTAATAAGGTTGATAATACTTGTCAAATACGTCAAAAGCAAAATTCTCTTCGAGTTCTGAGTTGAACTCCATTTTATATTTAAAAATAACTCTTCCACTGCAGGATGTGTTTCGAGAAATATTGTTAATAATTTTCGGCTTAGTTTGAAGGCAATTTTTTCTAATTACCGTTTTCAGATTTTTTATACTCTAAGTTAACGAATCAAATAACGATTTATCAACTGACGAATCGGCAACACTTCGTTGTTTGTGCAATGCCGGACAACGTTGTATTCCTGACGAAGGACGGCCAATGTCCGTCCAAAACACGTTGAAATTTTAATAATAAAATTTCTATTATTATATTATATTTATTGAGGAGGAGGAGGAGTTAAAAAAATGGCTAGATCTGAAGGAACTAGTCTAATACCGGGTGCGCATGTACTTAAAACTGAAACGAGTTTTCGCCAGAAGGACTCAGAAGGACTGGTTGCACTGTATTTGTGTATAGGGAGATGAAATGGCGTTAAAGCATAGAAACCGACTCATTATAAAGCATATCGACTGAAGTCAAAGACTTTGAAACAGGAAGTTGATTGTCAATAACTCTTTGAAAGCAATTCCGTATGAGGGCAATCTCGTTGAATGGAACTGATTTTCCCCCCTAGAGTGACACAACCCCAAGTTGGCACAGACGGTACCTGAATGTCTTAGGGGCACATCTCCAACAGACACCAGGACATTATTCTGTACCTCTGACGCCGACAAGTTGAAGACCGTTGGAGAAAATTGCACCGAGTGTTAAAGGGGGGTTACGTCTCCCCTCCCTTTTCTGTTTTGTGTTCTTTTATACCAGGAATTCTCGTATTTGCTAACATCCTGCATGTTCGTTGTGAAGTTCTATGCGGATGTCGAAGAGGACGGATGTTTCTTTTCCCCTACTCCCACTTCCTCTCAACTTTCTAAAGAGATTGAGATTTTAAATCTTAATATGCAAAGGATTTGTAGAACTAAGCAATCATGATTATCTTGAGTCTTCCCATTAAAATGAAATTTTAATATCTACACTGAAATGAAATTTCAACATCCACATTGAAACGAAATTTCAATATCCACACTAAAATGAAATTTCAATATTTACATTGAAATGATATTTCAATATTCACATTGAAATGAAATTTCACATCATCGTTGAAATTAAATTGCATATTATCGTTAAAGCAAAATTTCACATCATCGTTAAAATTAAATTTCACATAATCATTGAAATTAAATTTCACATAGTCATTGAAATTGAATTTCACATTATCATTGAAATTGAATTTCACATTATCATTGAAATTGAATTTCACATTATCATTGAAATTGAATTTCACGTTATCATTGAAATTAAATTTCGCATTATCATTAAAATTAAATTTCACAATATCATTGAAATTAAATTAAATTTCATTGGTTAATTTCTTCGTGAAACCCGTTTTAAAAATTGTGAATTCCTTCCATTCCGAGATGTTAACTTTCAGTAGCTTGTTTACAAGTTTTTATTAACATTTATACGCATAACCGACCAAAAAAATTTTTACCAAGAAAAATTTCTATTCGAAGTAGGAAATCCTGAAAAATTTTCATTGAAAGGAAGTAAAATATTATCAGTTTCTATTCAAAAGAAATAAATTCTCAAATTTTTCGTTGGGCTTAAATGATCACAAGGTTCGTAATCATACAGATGCTATTTTTAAATATAATTATCATCTTCTAGTTGTTAGTCACTATCTTATCCTTTAACCGCACTCCTTGAATGGAACTTTCCGTTATAAGTTTTTCTTATCACATCATTCTTATCACAGTTACTCAAAATCGTAGACTGCATTCTACATAATGCGATAACTAGTCACAAGATAAACAATTTTAAGGGGGAAATTTAAGTATCACGTAAGACCGTGCACAGGATTTAAAAAAGGGAAGGGTTTTTGGTGAAAAGGGGGGGTGGGAGATTTTTTTTTCTCGTATAAAAGTTGTAATAATATTGTTAAAGTGAAGGGGTTAACCCCAAATCCCTCTTACGCACGGCCTTGTATGAAAATACGTTATTACACGTAAGCGGGGTTTATTTTTCTTTCATCGGTAGTTGTGCAAAAAAATTATTTCTTCATCATCATGATTTTCATCATTTCTCCTTTCATCATTTCTTCTTTCATCATCATGATTTTCTTCATTTCTTCTTTCATCATCATGATTTTCATCATTTCTTCTTTCATCATCATGATTTTCATCATCTTTTTCTTTCATCATTTTTCATCATTTCTTCTCTCATCATCATGATTTTCATTATTTCTTCTTTCATCATTTCATTATTTCTTCATCATTCTTTCATCAGTATTAGTGTCTTACGCTTTAATAATCCACAACAAGTCAGTTGAGATGAAACCAGAGCCGTAACCCGACTGGAGCTATAGGGGGCTAAGCCTCCTGGAAAGAAAATTGGTTTTTTTTTTCAAAAATCAAATATTGTAGAATTTTATTTTAAATTTTTTGTTTTGTACGAAATTGTACATGACAATGGAAATTGTTCTTTGATGTTAAAAATGTATTCAAAATAGCTCTCTACTGTAGATCTTGTGTATGTAATTTTTTTTACATAGGTTTGAGTCTTCATATACTTTATAATAAGGATTGGGGAAATTATAGAGAGGTATACTAAAATGTATAAGTTTTTAAATGCAAAATTTACATTAAGAAATTTATTTACTAACTTTATATTATTATTAAATATATTAATGAAATATATCAAAACATTTACGAATTTTAAGCCCCCTCTGTAGCTTTCTGAGCCCTTTCTGTAACTTTCAGAGCTCCTCCCCCCTGCCATAAGCGTCCAGCTACAGGCCTGGATGAGACATGACTTTACCTCAGATTCCCGATGCATTCGTATATATCCAAGTTTAAATTCAATTAAATGAGCTTATCTTGCTTACATTGTGCAAGAACTGTAATTAATTAAAATGTAAATTGCTGGGAGAGGAGAAACATATATTTTAAAAATTGTTTAAAGTCAAACGCTGTTGTTGTTAATTGTGCAATTAAAAAAAATGAATAAAATTGCTAAAAGCATGGAAAAGTTGGACGAACCGGGGGCACTGTATTTCCAGGAAGTGAAATGCCGAACATTTCTGGCTGAGTAAAAAACATGTTTCACACAATACGGGAATAGTCTACTATACCCACTGACGTACGCAGAGGTAAGGATGGAGGGTCATAACCACCCCTATGCGGTGCAATTATTTTTATATACATAGGTATATGGAGTTGTAGCTCTATAACTACTCCCCCTCCCCCTTAGTAGCCTGTAACGGTTACATGGCGTTCTACCCAAACGGCGTATTTACCAAAACTCCCGAGTAGCATGAACTTTTTGAATTTCTTTTCTTCGGCATGTAATTGGTTAAAAATATGGGAGTCTCACACTTTTAACCAATCACATGCCAAAGAAAAGGAATTCAAAAATTCTCGTGCTACTCGGGAGCTTTGGGAAATACGCCGTTTGGGAAGAACGCCAGGTAACCGCCTGTAACCAGCAACATAGAATTTCCAAACTTATTGGGCGGGGGTGGGGAAGCGCATATTATATACATTACACTGTGTGAAAAATTCTTTATTTCAAATTATTTTGGGAGGGGCATGGGCATAGAGTTATATAGGTCCGCCGGGCCCGGGCCCCCCAATAATATTCGATTTTATATATATTGTAATGTATAAACATCTATAGTATGTGTGTATTGATGTTGTGTAAGTTAATAAGAACATATACACCGACAAAACCATTCTTAATTAGCAATGGCGGATTTGTAGGGAGGCGTCATTTTACTTAGCAGCATTGTACACAAGGAATGCAATCGCTAACAACGAGGAAATTTTGTTTGCAAAACGAGAAAGTTTCGTTATCGATGGCGAACTGTTTATCAACGAAAACTGGCACTGCTTAAATTCTTAGTAATGGGAAACGAATAATGGAAGAAAACGTTACTTTGATTATATATTATGAGAGATATTTTGTTCTTTTTAATAAAATAGATTTGGATCGTTCCACAATTTATTGCGATAATATTTAAAATGGTATTTAAAGCAGTAATAAAAAAAGTTTTTAGTTTATTATTACTAACTTAAGGTTCTGCTTAATGTATGATAACATGTAAAGTAGTGATATGGTCGGCCTTGCTGAATAAGAATTCAGTGAATCGAATACTTTGCTTATAAGAATAAAATCTATTAGAATTAAAACCATTCCCATAAGATCAATGTTAAATTTCCCGGTTGAAAATCATTTACTGTCGCCTATACAGCATCAAAATTTTCACTGTAACAAATATACATTCATTGAGCATCCAACCATGTTCCCTAACGCGTTGTCAAAGGATTTGGCAGCAAAGTTAAACTACGAGCTTGTGTTTTAAAGACTTCTGTACAGGCCTGTGGCTAAGCCAGGGCCAGCAGGGCGCGGCCCCAATTGCCCCATCGAGCTATTTATATATATATATATATAGAACAATCCCAGGATGCCTTGTGCCCCATATGCCCTTAGCCTTGCCCCAGTTGCCCCTTCATCCTAACTAAAGGCCTGTTTCTGTATGATAAAGGGATTTCAAGAAAATCTTTTTAACGTTAGAAACAAGTCCATCTACACCCGATAAGATAATTTGCCTGAATTTCCTCAGCAACCCTAATGTAAGGTGTGATCAAGGCAAGTGACATGCACTATCTTTGGATTAAAACATTTAATTGTTTTCCAGTATTTACTATGTTTGGTGTAGCATCCTAAAAAGGGTGAAACGTAGTCCGTTCCTAGTCCGTTTAAGCACAAAAGGTTTCTCAAATAGCTGAAAGGTGGTTGAATGATTAACCTTTTCAAGTGCCTCCTAATTCAATAAAATACTTAATATAAAGTAACATTTGGGAAATGTCAAGGCAAGGTTGAAATAATAGTTAGCATAAGGTTGAAATGAATGTAGTTTTGCCCTGTGGTGGCGCAGTATGGTAACGCGTTCGCCTAGTGCACCGTTAACTCAGGTTCAACTGTCAACGGTGCAAAGAATTCTTACTCAGAGATCTCATAAATGTCGCCCTGCTTTCTGAAGTCGGGGTTTTGTTCCCTAGGCCTTAAGTGGTTCGGATTCCTCGGAAAATTGTAGGTCCAGAAGTTCGGATTCCTCGGAAAACAGTAGGTCCCGGCGCAGCATGACCATTATAGTCCTTGAGCCGTAAAACCACAAACATACAAACGGAATAAATATTGGGAATGGTGCTACAGGCGAAGCTGAAAAGGCTGCGATTGATATACGTAGTTGATTGACAATGAAAGCTGTTGAAGCCTTTTTTCGTCTAGAAATCCTAAGTTTTGGTTATTGCAACTTGTTTGTAATCCTTACAAAAATTTAATTTTTATGGAAAAAAAATGGCAAAAAGTGGCCTAAGGCATAGAAAAATTGCCTAAAATGCCCTATAAACAGGAGAAAAGTTTAAAAAAATGCAAATGTCATCAACATCCCGGCTCTAATTATTATTAGTGATAGTATGAAATACCACAAAGTATATGTTAATTAAAATATTGATCGCTTTGAAAATAGTCTAATATTTTTCCATATATCCGCCATATGCAAAGTATATACATATGTTTGTATATGTCTGATGTGTACCTTTTTTTTTTTTGCTTATTTAAAGCCAGAGTACATAAAAAAATTAAAATTTCCGCTGAAAATATTGAAGGAGTGACTACGAAATAAAAATAATAATAAATAAGCCCAGGAGGCCATTTTGGTTAACTCAGATGTCGGTTAAATGAAATGCGGAAAATCGAAATTCGGATAATCGAGCCTCTGCTGTATTCGAGAGCAGAAATGGGAGAAACAAGTAACTGTTGCTATTCCAAAGTAACTTTTCTGTTTTCTTCAGGGAAGCGAGATGTACAATGGCGGGAACACAATTTCACCCCTGCAATTTGTGTACGTTAACTCCCCCAATATTTACAGTTTCTTAAAGCAGTGTGACCAGAGGGGAAGCGGATATCCTTCTTAAAACCGCCCTTTAAAGTGGACCACCAATTACGGATCACAAACACCTCAACCATCAACAACCGCCTGAAGGGCCGGGAGGGATATTAAAAAGTTGCAGAGAAATTTAAAAAAAAAGGGGAGGGGGGAAAATGAATGATTAGTTTATACTATTGGTTCGCAACTTCTTTAAACACTCCCCTTTCGGATAACCTAATAAATTTGCGCCCTCCCCCCCCCCTTTTTTGGATAACCCAACAACCTTATGCGCCCCCACCTACGTCCCCAAGAAAGCAACCAAACTAAGAAGTTCAACTTCAGTAAGCCTAAGTCACTCTAATTCCCCTTGAACCTCGATGACTCGAAAGGTAAATAACTCAACCCCTTTCCTCGAGGTTCGAATTATCGGAGTTTCAATGTTTGTGGAGCTGAAAAAGCATAGCACGTGGAAAACATAAACAAGGCAGAGAAACCTGGACCCGACCTCCACATCGCAATGTCGTATTCGGGAGTTTCGAATATTTACATGTCGCTACGCTCCTTCCCTCTAAAAGAGAGTCTTGCAATAAGTTATGCTCTCCACTTCTTTTTCATTTAAAAACTATTTAATAGAAGCAAAATATTTCTGTGCGAATTTGATATAGCCAATTCGTTGACTGTCCACGATATGTAAGTCGATACACTACTGGAGGTCGAACTTCTCCCCTGAAAACGTGGTCAGCGCCCCAGAAAATATTTTTTCAAAATAAAGTATCTTAGAATTTTATTTTAATTTTTTTTGTTTTGTATAAAATTGTACGTGGCAGTGGAGATTGTTCTTTATGTTAAAAATATATTCAAACTAGATTTTTACGGTAGATTTTGTGTACATCATGTATTTTACAGAGGTTTCAGTTTTCAAGTTTTCATGTACTCTATAATAACTACGGGGAGAAATTGTAGATTTTATACCTCTGTAAGTTTTCAATGGCAAATTTCTATTAAAAATTTATTCATTAACGTTAAATATATTAGTCTTATTTAGTATTATAAAATATAATAATAAAATATATTACAAAACATTAACGAATTTTAAGCCTCACCTGTAGCTTTCTGATCCCTCCTGTAATTTTGAGCCGTCCCCCTGCATAACAAGTGTCTAGCTACGGACCTGATTGCATACCACATTGAAATAGGCCATGTATACAAAATAACAGTAAGTGTTTAAAACTTTTTAAACTGCCGAAGCAAAAACTACGAGACAAATGAATTTTAAATGAGAAATTTTATATCTATATAAAATAAATTTACTTCAGAATCAGATCAAAATTTTCACATGTGGACACTAGATTGATATAACTGAAGGTAGATTATTACTGCCAAAAAGTGTACAGTAACTGCAATGTAATATGTTGTGTTAGTTTCCCTTTTAGTATAGATACTAAGACGCCAACCTATATGAAAAGCAGCTTTAAATGATATTGATAATTTATAATAGAAATACTCTGTATATAACTTCATTTGTATATCGAATGTTTTTTCTTAATTCTAAGAGCATTCCTCTAATTCTGAGAGTACTACTATTCTTGGAATTTGCTGAATCAGGAAGATCCTTTGAAAACTGTCTTATTCATCAGTGACCTCAATGAATTGAAGATGCTTAAAACTTTTGATAAAGATCGCTGATACCAAGCATGTCTGCAATGACTTCGAAATGTAGTTACGGGATCTCAGTAGCGTTTTGACATAAGGTGTTGGGTGGGAAATTTTTAAGAGGAATGAAATTATG
>QLNU02003225.1:82626058-82657625 GCA_006491805.2 Dysdera silvatica | reverse complement strand
CTGCAACAACAGAAACTGAATCCGTGGCGCCAACGGTATAGCATGTATGCCGCTCCCTAAGCGATCTCTTTATTAGGCAGGAAAGGATTTATGAAGAGTGGCCGCCGACGGCGGCGCTGTATTCCCAAACGAGACGCTCAAACAGCGCAACCAACCGCCAAAGGCGAGATGTTAGAGGGGGGGGGGAAAGCCGATCATGTATGTGGCGTAGGCAAAAAGTTCATAAGGAGGGTTATAGGCCCAATGGGGGTTACAGAGCTACAACTCATATATTCCTATGTTAAATATACAAAATTTCATTGCGATGAGGTTTACATCCTCCAAACTACTCCTTGCCTACGCCTATGTGTACAACACACAATGATGCCCGCTCGCACAGTTGTCTTCACTCAACGCGCCTTAAGGCAGTGTCAGATTTATAAATGGGCACGTTTTGTACTTGCCCAGGGCGCAAAAGCGGCGAATTTTTTTTTTTTTAAAATTGCAATTTATTTACCTTAGAATTCACGCAATCAGCTTTTCCTGAGAAGGCGCCCTCCACCCTTTTTTTCCAAATCTGAAAAACTGATTAAATCAACCCTCGCCCCAAGGGCGGATACAGGCAGGAGTGTGGCCTCCTGAGAATAATAAATTTACATTAAAAATTATTATTTTCAAGTAAAAAATAAAACTAAACTTACAAGTGAAATTTTCAAGATTCGCGCCCTTCCTGAAATTTTGTTCTGCATCTACCCTTGTCCCTCCCCCAATATCTAAAAATAGGCATAACCAGCTTCGAAGTCTAGTGCGTCCCTATACCTACAGGCGTAGAGTTATATGGGCCCGCAGGGCCTGATCACCTCATCCAATAATATGAAATAAATTTCGATTTTACATATACCGTAATGTATAAACGTGCATAAAATATGCTTCCCCCCTCCCCCAATAATTTTGTGAACTTTACGTTGATGCCTATACATCAATGTTCAGCAGAAATTTTCTAGGAGGGTTAGTCCCCCCCACTCCAGTTTCGAAAGTGGAGGAGGGCGCCAAATTCTTGTGCCCAGGGTGCTTAGTACCCTAAGTTCGGCCTTTTTTTTTCTTTTTTTGTCCGCAATTTACCAATTTTTCCTTGAGAGGGGGGAGGTAGGTACAAAAATTTCAGTTACACACGATTCTACTCTCATCTTTTTGAACAAAGAAAACTGCAATAATTTAAAAACATAACGAGAAAAAACATTTATCAGACACTTGCTCAACTTTCTAAGTGTGGACGATCCATAATCTAAGCTTTTCAATTAATAAATTAAAAAAAAAAAAATTAAAGCTGCACTATATTCGAGGTAAACGCGTGCTTTTTACAGAGGTAAAGTGGTCAGACAGTGCGCAGCGTTACAGTTACTGTTAAATTGGTGAAATATTGGCCCGAGTCCGCCTCCCCTCCCCTCCAATAATTTTAAATAAATTTCAATTTTACATACATTACAATGTATAATTGTACATACAATACGCTTGTCTATTCACTATAATGTTGACAACTCTACGTTGATGTATGAATTACTGAAATACGGGATGTTGAGGAAGTTTTAACCCCGCCCCCAGGTTAAATTTTGTACGTATACATGCGAGTATATGGAGCTCTAGCTCTTCAACCCTCCATTGAGTCTCTAACCCCCCCACCCCCCATAAACTTTTGGCGTACGCCTATGGTATAAACGCAAACAGTTTGCCATCTTTCTGTGAATTTGTTAATTATAAAATGTAAATTTCAGTTTATCTTTGCATGCTAGATATTAGGTAAGTATTCATGTGATTTGTTTTTGGTTATAAGTATTTCTGCCATTTTGAGCGATAGCCCACAACTGGAGTATAATGGATCGTCACCTGAATGTGCATCGGCTGAAACTGCTCCAGAATTAAAGAAAGTTTGCTAGTATACAACCCCAATAAACTATTTTTTTCCCCTACTTATGAAAATAACAAAACATAACCTGTAAAATGCAGACCAAACATTGGTCCACAAATTACATATGAATTTTGAAGTGGGACCCTTTTCGGTCCGCAATTTATTTATTCCGTCCCTAAGCTTTCAGCTGAGACACATTTAAGGTCAATACATAAAACCTCTAAATAGCGGACATCTCGAGGTTTGAATATCTGTCCGCTATTAGGGAAGGTTAGGGTATAAGATGCATCCGAAAATTGGATTCTAAAAATTGGTAAAGTATGCGTTAAACAGGTGTCCTCCAGTCAGGAGTTTCTGTTAGACAAGTTCTACTGTAACATTGGATAAGCAGGTTCAAATTAAAGAACAAATCGTATCCAGATGATATATATACATATAACAAAATTGTAATATGATTGTGACATGTAGCGCTGGAGGACCAATTATTGTTTGTTTTGACTATTAAGTACCTCTTTTCTCTTAATTCCTTTCTGTAAGTAATAGCTCGCTAACTATTTATTTCTAATATATGTATATATATATGAGATATTATTGCCCCACCAGAATTAGCACAATTGCCAAATGGTCGACACAGAACTCCCGGTGGGGGTATTTTTTGTAAATTGCTCGCAAAGACAATAATGATTTCACGGTGCCTGGTAGGAACTAGACCAACGACCTCTTGGTAGCCGACTAAGCGCTCTTCCAACTGAGCTACAGACGACATATCATCCTTCCTTCTGCGAGCACATATAAAGGTTCACTATTTATCGTCTAATATTACTACATCATCAGCTTTGATGGGAAAAATTTCCTGTCTTCAAATCATACCTAGTTGCTCATTTTTACTACAGTGGCACACTGGTAAAGCGTTCGCCTATCGTGTGGCTGATTTGGGTTCGATTCCCATGGCAACGTAGAGCGCATGCCCTTTCTTCTATCCACCGTAGTGCAAGGTTTGATTTCCTTGGCTGTAGAGACTCGAAAAACTGCAGGTCTTTGCGTAATAAAACAGAAACAAATAAGCTGCTCTTCTTTAAAAAGAAAAAGTCTTAAGATCACTGAGGCCAGAAAACTATTGTTATCGTCGTTACAAAAGCAAGTCGGTTTAAAAGAACTACAACCAATCCAACTGATTATGGAAAACCTCTCAGAAGCGGACACCTTGGAACTTCAAAATATGTCCGTTATATTTGGAAGTGTTCAGGCATAGGGAGGGAATGGGAAATAGAAAAGCGCCCGTTAAATACAGACATCCGCTATTCGGGAGTATCCGTTAACGAGGATTTTCTAAGGGTTCCCACGCATCGTGGAGAAAAAATTTCCTGACTTTTCCAGGTTTTTTCCCCTGACTTTTCGAATAAATTTCACTGATGGATCGCAAACGAAACTTTGAATTAAACGTCGGTTTCGGGTAAAGTAGCCTCATGTCCGCATGACATTTAGCTGTTCAGAACAAGTCAGGAAAGTTTTCCCCGACTTTTTCAGGTTTTTCCCCTGACTTTTCCGGGTTTTTTCCCCCTGATTTTTCGGATAAATTTCACTGACAGATCGCAAACAAACTTTGAATAAACTTCGGTTTCGGGGAAAGTACCCTCACGTTCGCGTGAAATTTAGCGGTTCAGAACAGGTTAGGAAAGTTTTCCAAGACTTTTCCAAGTTTGGCCAAAAAAAACCCCGTTTTTCCCTAACTTTTAGGGACTATTTCAAATTCCCTGACAATTCCAGGTTGCGTGAGAACCCTGTTTACCATATACAGTAAACCCTGGTGAAGTAACCTTCATTGGTTCGTTCCAATAATGATGAAACATTGATTATCGATTGGAAAACATTCTTAGGAACAGGGGAAAAGAATTTGAAAAAATCGGGTGACTTGTCCAGAAGAGGTCATAAAAAAGCGGGAAGGTTGGCAGCTATGGTACGGTATCCAAGTGGTTACTTTTCTACTAAAAAAAAAGAAAAGAAAAGAAAAAAGTTGGGATTAAGGGGAGGGGTGTGTACGTGGACAACTCGATTATCCGTTGTACCCATAAACAAAGCTTTACCCATCCTTCTTTGTGGGTACAATCATCAACATAGAGTTTGCAAAATTATTGGGGGAGGGGGCTAAGTACATATTATGAACATTTACACATTACAGAACATATAAAATTGCAATTTATTTAAAATTATATGGGGGGAGGGGGCTGGGCCCCACAGGCTCATATAACTTTACGCCCATGGGTACAATACTGCTTTGAAAACGATGAATGCAGTAAGACCTTGACCCAACGACTGAAAATGATCTTCGAACCGCGATACGTTCAAAATTTAATTAGTTTCAATTTTTTCATTCTAAAACGGAACGGTGAGATACCTGGAAAAAACCCAACGACTGAAAGTGACCTCCGAACCGCGATACGCTCACAATTTAGTCCATTTCCTTTTTCCATCCTAAAACTGAACGACGAGATACATGGAATGAACTCAATGACTTAAAATTCAATTCAATCCAATTAAAATTTATTTTCGGGCAGATACAAATACAGATTACAATATAAAACAACATACATATAATCGATCTGCCCGGATAGCTATGCGTAGATTGTTTGTTTGTTTTACGGCTCAAAGACTACAGTGGTCATGTTAGTGCCGGGACTCGCACGTTTTATAACCAACCCCGGCCCGTGAACCAAACCTGGACTACAGTGATCAGTGCGATCTTTAGAGACTTTAAGGATCGGCAGAGCCCTAGCTGCCTCGAGGTAAAATAATCATATAAATTATAATAATTATAAAAATGTTTATTTTGATGTTTTCACCCGTTACACATACTTGGAAGTTCTCAGGAATAAATCAATGAAATTATACAAAAAATCAGTTTTCCAAAAGATATTTATGTAGGTATTTTTTAAAAAAAGAAAGTGAACTCAACATTTGAATTCTTTCAGGAAGAGGGTTCCATATCCTAGTATAATAATCCTCCGAACGGCGATATGTTCACAATTTAATTTTTTTTTTTTATCCTAAGATGGAACGGCAGATACCTGTAATGGACCCAACGACTGAAAATGATCTTCGAACCACGATACGTCCCCGATTTAATTAGTTTCAATATTTTCATCCTAAGAGGAAACGCAGAAATACCTAAAAGGGACCCAACGACTGCAAGTGACCTCGGAACTACGATACGCTCACAAATAGTGAGATATACCTGGAATATGACCCAAGGATTAAAGGGGACCATCGAATCATGATACGTTCACAATTCACAAGTTTCAGTTTTTCGTCCTAAGTCTGAACGACAAGATACATGGAATGGACTCAACGACTGAAAGTGACCTCCGAACCGCGGTATGTTCACAATTTAATCAGGTTCAGTTTTTTCATTATTATACTGAATGCTGAGATACATGGAATGGATTCACCGACTGAAAGTGATATTCGAACCGCGATACGTTTACAATTTGATCATTTTTTTTTTAAATTCTAAGACGGACCGGTGAAATACCTGGAATGGACTCAATGATTGAAAATGACCTCCGAACTCCGATACGTCCACAATTTAATTAGTTTTAATTTTTTTCACCCTAAGACGGAAAGGAGAGTTGGAATGGATCCACTGACTGAAAGCGACCCCCGAACTACGATACGCCCACAATTTAATCAGTTTCAGTTTATTCCATTCTAAGATGGACCGATGAGATAGATACCTGGAAAGACCCAACGACAGAAAGTGACCTCCGAAAAGCGAAACGTCACAATTTAACCAGTTTAGGTTAGTTAAAGTTAGAATATTATTCCATACGTTCGTATAATAATAATAATCGTTAATTATAATAATGATGCATCGTTTTATCCAATTAAAGCTAATGAATAACCTCACTCTAGTTTAACGTGGTCAGATACATCTTGCTCCAAAACAAAGAAGTGTTTGTGGGTTAGTGGAGGCAGGGAAGGAAAGTGAAAAGGGTTGTCGTGATTGCGAAGAATAATAGGTGAATTTAGATGTCTCTTTAATATTCAAATCAATTTCAACATGTATGTTTTTATAATTGGCATGCAAATTCGTTTAAAAGTATTGGCAAGGACAATAGAACTGCATAAAAAAACCTTGACAATTTACATAAAAACTAATTTTTATAACCAATATGGATTCTGATTGTGAGGTGAATCTTCTCTGCTATATATATATACACGTTGCTCTTTATTGCAGCGATACATATTCTGTAATTTTGCCAATGGTTTATGGAATTTTCTCGAAAATGTTTCAAAATTTGGGCCCAGCGTGTTTTCGCATTTAGTGAATTATCCTCCAAACAATTATACGTCCCACGGGAAAGCTTAGAGATAGCGGAACACACGGACCAAAAGCAGGACGGTTTCTTAAACGGGACGTCCGGTCTCCTAAATGCATGATATAATCGAACCTCCTTAATACGAACACTAAGGATGAAAAATATTTATTCATGTTAAATGTGGCTCAAAATATCCGGACAGAGTAAAATCGCATTACTGTACTGCATTACTGCATTACTGTATCGCATTACTGTATAAAGCTTCTTTGATGGACACTACAGAATAGAGGACTTTTTTACTTAACAGACGCTTTTCCAATTCACAGTCGTAATTCTTATTTCTCACTAACGATCTCGAATAACGAACACCATTCAATAGCGACAGATACTTAAGTCACGATGTGTCCACTCTTTAGGGATTTTCAGCATTACTATGCAATTCGAGGGGGATTCATGAAGCAGTTCACATTAAGTGCGTCCACACGTTAACAGGGTTAAAAAAAAAAAAATCAATCAAACAATCGAAGCTCCTGTTTAACTGTATTATGTGACTGAGTATTATAAATGATCGTTTTTATAAAGCAGGGTTTTATTTTTATTTGTGAGTTTATAGCGCAAAGACAGCAAGGGTCATGTCGTGCCGGGACTTACAGATTTCCGAGGAATTCGACCCTCTTTTGGCCCACGAAACCATCCCCCCCGGACTACAGTGTGCAAGCAGTCGGCACTCGTTATTGTTATTATTATTTTTTTTTCACCATTGGGAGTCAAACCCGGAGTAACAGAGAATGGGTTAGCACCATAGGAAAAAATACAACAACATTGTGAGGTGTGCAAAAAGAACCCTTTATAAAGTAATAGGATACTACAGTAAAACCTCTAAATAGCGAACACCTCAGGGCTTGAGTATTTGACCGGGCAATTAGGAGGTTTCCGCGAGGGCCAGCCCTGGCCAGTATTAATTAATTAATTATATTAACGGCTTTATTAAATAATACTGATATACAAAACTGTAGCCAGGATTTAATTTTTTGTGGGAGTCAAAGTTTTACAGCATGTATCGATACAATCGGTAAACAGAAAAATGAGCCCCGGGAAAAAGGACCGACGGAAGGTTGGATGCATATGAAATTATAGTGCAAGTGTTAGGCCTAACCAGAAGCAATATACAAGCGAGCGTTAGGCCTTACACGAAGCAGTATAATGCGAGTATTGGGCATAGTAGAATTATGCGAGTGTTAGACATAGAAAGATATACGAGTACGTCGTTTTGCTTAGGCCCCGATTCATTCCTATATACTTTAATGGCAAAACATTTCGTTTACATGGCGCAACTCCATGGTCCATCATATATCATCTGAAGATCCTTTGTTCTACAAAATTTACGATTTCAACCATAGGCGTTTTTTTCATAAATGTCACATGTAATACACAGACGTGCTTAGAATGTGATTAATGGTGGTGCCAATTGGAAGACAAACAGGTCAGAAACAATGTCTTCCACCCCGCCCCTCCCCCCACACACAGGAGTCTATTCCATTGTTTTTACACTTATAATAAGTTACTATGAGTGGGAAACGAGAAAGAATGCCACCAACCAACATTATATTTTTTATATGTTACATACATATGTATGCCCGCTTGCATATTGCTTCCTGTTAGGCCTAACACTCTCATTATATTGCTTCGCAATATAATTTCACATGCATCCAACCTTTCGTCACCCCATTTTTTCCGTCAGCACTTTTTTTTTCAGTGATTCGATACAATCACAGCATGCAAGGCCGTAGCCAAGTCCCATTAAAAATTTAGTTTTGAGAGGGGGACCGGTCCCTAAGTTACCCCCCTCTGGATATGGGCATGTCAATATACACAAATCGTTGTGTATGTCCGATATTTACTATTCGAATTGTGGCGCAGTATAGCCCAGATGCTCTTGCCCCATAAAAAAAACCAAACAATCAATCAATCAAACTATTCGAATTGATTTCATTCTTAAGGCCATAATGTGTGTGTGAAAGAAATCAAATATGAGAGTTTTTGCAAGAACACTGAACGGGGCTCCACTGAAATCATTTCGGTCAACACGGATTTCGATTAAGCGAAGTTAAGTTCAAATAACCGGGGTCCTATTGTATCAATATTTCATTCGAAGTGTTGCCATGTACAGCAAAACCTCCCTAACGGACACCTCTAATGAACACTTCGCTAATTCCCAAGTCCTAATGCTTGCTATACACTAAATCTCCCAGACAGTGGATAGATACTCAATTTCTGAGATATCGAATCACTGAAAAAGGGGCCACGGAAAAAAGGGCCGACAAAAGGTTGGATGCATGAAAAATTTTAGTGCGACCGTGGATATAGTGCGAGCGTTAGGTTTTATAATGCGAAACAATATAATGAGCGTGTTAGGCCTATCAAGAAGCTATATGCAAGCGAGCATACATACGTATGTAATATATAAAAATATAGTGTTGGTTGATGGCATTCTTTATCGTTTCCAATTCATGGTAACTTATTATAAGTGTAAAAACAATGGAATAGACTCTCGTACCGGGGAGAGGGTGGTAAACATCATTTCGGGCCTGTTCGTCTTCCAGTTGGCACTTCCCATTAGCCACATTCTGCGCAAGTCTATGTATATCGGACCATGAAATTGAGCCATATAAAAGAAATATTTTACTATTAAAATATATAGGAATGAATCGGGGCATAAGCAAAACGACGTATATCTTTTTAGGCCTAATACTCGCACTATACTACTTCGTGTAAAGCTCAACACTCGAGTAATAAGGCCTAACGCTCGCACTCTAATTTCACATGCATCCAACCCTCCGTCGGCCCTTTTTTCCGTCGGCGCTCTTTTCCAGGCCCTTTTTTTCGCGGTGTATTTTTCTGTTTACCGAGATTTCCGCTACCCGGAAGTTTTACTGTATATAAGTGTGCCCAGGGAGGCCGAGAGTCAACGCGGACCCCTTCTCGATTCACTCGAGCGGCCCCATGACCCTTCCCTGGGCCGGCCCCCATAGCGTAGGTCCTTGCCAGCACGTGTCCATGGGATGCAGCCCCCCATCTCGTCGGCTCTGGGTGTGCCCATAATGTTCTGGAAGTTTAATGACTAACAAAGAATCGACACTACAACGTCGCACGAGAACTTCCAACGTGCTCTCTCATAGTAAATAAAATTTCTTAGAACAGGTGTATAAGCATTTCAACCACTGATGAAAAAGTTTGATAATTATGAAGTCAATAGACGTTTGTTTCATGAATGCTGGACTAACTGACATCAGGACGGGAAAAAGTGTCGTCTCCACCCTTTCCTTAGAATGGCAGGGCTTGGCTACAATGCCCTGCATGCTCCTTCCGAAGTTCCGTTTTCGGCGCCAACTCTCCTCTTTGTGTGCGCACAATTGCTTTGATATTTCGATGTACCTTTCTTTGTACCCGCTCAGAAGTCACCTCTTGGGATAGGCAACGCTAATTCTTGTACGTTGATCCCGGTACAGAATGACGCTTCTACCTGTTTTGTTCTAGTTTTGATAAAATAGTCCATTCTGAAGCGAACAATAAATGAACAGGAAGATTTAGGTTGAAGGCGACGTTGAAGTTGACAGTTATGTACGCATGTACGTTGGCCGTTAAAACGTTAGTTACAGATTGAACACCTGCAGCATCAGATGTTTACCCAGGTAGTTTGGCGTCATTTTTGTCACCGTTTGGACTGCATTAGGGATTATAATATTCAGTGGTGTAGCGTGAGGGAGGCCCCGGGCGCACAATTCTTAGGGGAGCAACATTTCAATATTGGATTGGTGGGATTGAGCGTTATCGGGTTTTAGCGTGTGCAATATTTAACTTCTAGTGGGTAGTCAAGGTCTAGTGGCGCTAGGGTACTTCTTTTGGAGACCTAGCGGCGCTAGGGCAAAGTTTTAGGAAATCATACATTTTACAAACAAAATTCCGTTCAGTACCTTTTAGAGCAATGACCCTAAAATTTTGAATAAATCAACTAAGAATTGTGGGAATTTAAACGAAATTACAGCTTGGAACACGTGTCATAAACTGCGTTCCGAATAATAGAAAAAGCCACAATGTGTTGTTTGGCACAACGAAGGTAACAAAGGCGAATTTCTGGCTATCTTGTTCAATTGTTTTCTTTATTTTATTAGCTCACTTCAGAGGTCATTCCTGGTTTAGTTCGGCTTGGGCTCATGCGCTTGTATCATTATATATTATTATTATTATTTTACGCTTATGTACCTCGAAGCTATATGCTATAGGCAGTGTTGGATCCAGAGAGGCTTTGTGTGTGTCTGTGGGGGGGTCTTGCAATGCCAGCTCAACAACCCATACATAATGATAATTTCTGCTCTTATCAGATTAATGGGCTATTGACTGGTTAGGGGGTTCCCTGATCCGCCCCCCCCCTCGGGATCCACCCCTGACTTATGAGAACTAGGTCACGTTTTGTTTTAGGATTACACCACTGCTTAACTTGCCTCAGGCGTCGCCAACAGACGCTACGAGGCTGATAATATTAGAATGAAATCAGGATTTAATAAATATACGGAAGACTACAATATACAGCACAATCTACATAACGGACACTCCCGAATAACGAATATTCTCATTTAGTGGAATTCGGTATAATCGTGGGCTTATATCACCAGGGGCGCTGAGAGCCAAGTCGGGTCCCTACTCCCACTTCCACGAGCCCCCATGACTACTTTCCTGCACAGTGGCATAGATATTTTTTTGGGGAAGGGGGTTTAACTACCAAATGAACGAACAGCATGAAATAAGAACTTATTTATTTTACTTACTTATTACTTAATTATTTTACAAGATCACTGCTGAAAAAAGAAATTAACGTAAGCTATTATTATATTTTGTCAATAATTAAGACAGGCTAAATAATTAAAAGCTGTGTATTAAAAATGTACAAAATCTCGATAATTTGGATTTAGAGAACAATTATTCTGGTCTTCCGACTGGGGAGGGGTACCGGGCCTTCCACACTTAAGTCTTTGCCAGTGCGGGCCTCTAGGCTTCATTCGGACCCCCTGGGCTGCAGTCTCCCCTCTCGTTGGCCCTGCTTATCTTTGATGCTGAGGCACTGATTTTTTTTTTTTCTCCTGAACATTCTATTTTAAACATATTAACTTCTTATATTAAAATCCTGAAACATTAGGTACAGCGCATTATATTATTTAAGTGTTAAAACAGCAATACTGTAATATTGAAATATTATAAAGTATTTATGCAATTTTAGAAACTTTTCACTCTGTGGACACCCTGTAACTAGTATTTATCAGTTAAATTGTTTTTCTTTTTATATCGCCCCCTCACTTACATATATCAAAATATCATACCAATACTATAAATCAACACTACTTTAGGTCATCTTACGGGGCATGTACATCTTTTCATATACAATTTATATCATTATGTATTTATATCATATAATAAAACATAAAGAAATTAAAACAAAGAGGTACAGGTAAATTTAGTTAAATTGGAATCGCTCTGGCGCCAATGTCTGTTTGTTGCCAGTGCGTTTTAGTTGGAGTAAAACCAACTAAATATAATAAGTAAGGTTAAAGTAGTATAAGACCATTTTCAGCATTACATAAAACGATTGTGCTACAAGATAGCAAAACCAACATTGCAAGAATTCTATTTACAAGTTATTTGCAAAGTGAAAAATACCTTCTTTATGCAATGCAAAATAATTAATATACTTACTATATTTTATATACAAAACCTTTCTCGAAAATATGAAACGTTGTTATAATTCAAATGGCAATATAGTAAAATTGTAAAGAAATGAACCCAAAAGTGGAATAAAAAATTTAAAGTAGGAATGAAATATGAAATGGACTATAAGAAACCCAAAAGAGGTAAGGGAACGAAAAAGGGTGATATTTCAGCTTAAGCTTTTTATTGAAGGTAAGAACTTTTTTTTTAAAAATATTGATGAAGGAATTGAAAATTTCGGAAGTACTATTTGTTTCATACTCTTTAAGGAGGAGCTCTTTATAATGTTTTTTGCACATTATGCAAAAGTTATTACTTGCTTTGTCTGCAGTTGTTATAATGAATTTTTTTTTTTGTTGCAAGTTTTGAATTTCCAATTTCAAACTATTGTTATAGTTTTCTTCACCAAGCTCTTGGATATCTTTGATCTTTGCCCTAAACTCACCAAGTATTTTACTAACCCAAAGGTGAACTTTTTTTTTTACGGAAATCAATTTATCAATACTTTGTTAACTCACAACTTATTGCATGATGTTCGTCACAGACGTAGAGTTATACGGGCTTGAGACAGGGCCGGATTAACGCATGGGCTTTAAGGGCCTCCGCCAACTAGAGGGCCTCCAGAGATGTGTTCTCTTGTAGATGATCCTTTTGAACTATTTTACTGGGGGCCCCTCATAATACCATGTACCTCACATAACCAGGGACCTCAAAAGCTTTAATCCGCCACTAGCTCGAGCCCCTTTCCCAATATTCTAAAATAAATACCAATTTTATAGATACTGTAATGTATAAATGTATGCAATACATATTTGCCCCGCTCTCCCAATAATTTTTAAAACTCTATGTTGCTGATGCCAGGATGGGGCTAGGGAATTGAGCCCAGCAGAAATATAACCAGCCCCACCCCATGCAAATTTTTTTTAAATAATTTATTATTTCACAATTTTCTTTTAAATTTTTTGTTTTGTATAAAATTGTACATGACAATGGAAATTGTTCTTTGAGGTTAAAAATATATTCAAAATAGCTTTCTACGATAGACCTTGTGCATTTATACATTATGTTTTTTACATAGGGTTGCGTCTTTAGCTACTTAATAATAAGGATAAGGAAAATTATAAATTTTAATATACCTCCATAAGTTTTCAATGCAAAATTTATGTTAAGAAATGTATTCATTAATGTTAAATACAGTAAAACCTCCCTACAACGATATAACGATAAATCCCTCTACAACGATAATTTTTCTCGGTCCGTATAATAGTGTTGTAGAGAGGTTTTACTGTATAATGAACCCTCCCTATAACAATAACTCTCTCTATAAGGATAATTTTTCTCGGTCCGTATAATATTGTTGTAGAGAGGTTTTACTGTATATTAAATCTACCTAGATATTTAGTATTATCAGAACTGACGAGTTGGGGGGGGCGGAGGCTGCAGCCCGGAGGCCCGGGAGAAGTCTAGGGGCCCGCGCTGGCAAAGATTTATATGGGGGGGGGGCCGTCCTAGAGAAGGGATCGGTCGAAGTGAGTCTGGGGCCCTCGTTGACCCTCGGCGCCCCTGGGTATTATTAAATATATTAATAAACTACATAAAAACCTAAAAGGGTTTAGTTACGGGCCTGGCTGATGTCCACCCAATTAGTATATCTACGTCATTATAACGTTCAAATGGCGCCACTATTGGACGCCACACAAAAACACCCCTACGACGCCTAGATGACCAGTCTGTTCAACACCTAGGTAACGATTCCAGAAATATCGTCAATTTGACAGCCAACAACAAGCGGGAATACTGACATCTCAGACTGGAGCATCTGTAACCAATTCCAGAGAGTTGTGAAACGAGGAATTTTGGAACTGAGAAGTGAAAAACTGTTCGTCAAATAAAGATGTCAACTATTCGAGAGTATTTGTTAAATAGATTTTACTGTATCCAATATTAAAATTTCATAAGTTAATAGGATTAAATGTTTTAAAATGGTTAAAGGGTCCGCAACAACGTAAAGTGTCCAATGTCATCTAGATGTCGTACATTAACTAAAATACGATGTTTCCGATGACTTTATGACATTGAGCGCCATGTGAGAAATTAATGCACGGTAATCACACGTAAAAAGCTTTATTTCGCTTCCATGTACTAGCGTAATAAACTTCCCCTAACGCCCACCATTTTTCAATTAGCTAAACCATTCAGTGCCCGCCGGATAAAGGCGGACGTTCGTCAGTCGTTCGGTGTAGTGGCGTTCACCGTAGGCGATACACAATACATTTACAACTACCCAAGCTCACTTGGGGGCCGAAGGCGATGGACAAATCTACTGGGGAGCTGTAGCGCAACACGCTGTAATGGACATTTATTATTATTATTATTTTTTTTTGGAGGGGGTGTCAAGTTAAATAACGTTTATATAATGTGGGATTGTGGAATTTTTATGATTTCCAGCGTTTCGTTTAATGAATTTATAAAAACTTTACTGAACTGATTTTGATTGATTGACGAAAGTTTGTTTGTTGTTTAAAAAAAAAAGACGAACGATTCTATATACAGTGGAACCTGGTGAAGTGACCAGCTGAATACGGTGACTGCTTTTTATAAGAGAAAACTGGTAGAGTCACACCTATAGCGAAGTCTGTCGTACATAGTGACCACCTACCTATGGTGACCATTGAAGTCCAATCCCAAAGGTGGTCACTTTAGCAGGTTCTACTGCAATTACAGAAATTTATTTGCATTTATTAAAATTCAAAATATATTAAAAAAATCAACATAATAAAACATTTCTGTACTAGTGACCATAAGGTAGGGAACGTATCCAAACTCGATGTTTTTGAAAAATGCATTTCTCCATTTGCTCAGATTTTTCGATATAATTGAAGAGGGCGAGAAGGAGAGATAGAGGGTTGAGAGGGAGAGAGAAGAGGAGAGATGTACTTGACGTAATGCATCTGTTCAGCTTTAAGGTGTTCATCAAGACCGTGAACATTTTTTATTTTATAGATTTACCTCCATACTTGAATAATATCATTAGCTTTAAAATAACATTCTCGGTAAGAGAATTTTTTTGAAGACATCAAATCACTTTCCATTTCATCAAAAACTTTTTTTTTTTAAATTCGTGATTTTTGTTCTTTGCATTTCCGACATTTTTGTTCTTTGCAGGTAAATGCAAATACATTTCAATCGAGGTGGCGATGCATTTGAGACCGGGGTGAAAATCGTAGCATTTGCGTCCACTATTGTTTAAGACCCTCCCTTGTAATATTATTTTCTTATTACCATAAGTGTAGAGTTATATGGGCCCGTGGAGCTCGATTCCCCCCCTCTCAATAATTTGCAGTTTTACATATAGTATAATGTAGAAATGCACAAAATATGTGCTTGCCCCTCTCCCCCCCAATAATTTTGAAAACTCCATGCTGATGCGTATTACGATTACCACATTTAGCTACAGAGCTTCAGAAAAGATGCATGTTTGGCATATTTTTTAAAACAGCTCATCCAACAATAACGCTGTTGTAGGGTGGAATTTGAAATTGAATTCTACAATAGGCCAGTGGCGGACACACGGGGAATTAGGAACTCCCAAACTATAAAGTGTTGTGGAAATCGGTCATAATGAGAGCCACCAACTGCACATAACGACTGAATTTTTAGAAAAAGCTCGATTTTCATCCACAAAGTCTCTCTCTGGATCCACCTTTGCCATAGGCAAACTCTATCCTAAGTTTTATATATTGACAAAATGTTTGAAAACTGAGGCCAATAAAATAAAACTGAAGCCAATAAAATGACTATCTGTATGATAGAAACATTCTGTATTTAAAAGGCAATAAAAGAAGGAAAACTTACATTGAAATAGACGAATGAATTCGAAACGAGTGAAATGGACCTCCTTTTCGAAATAATCAAAATTTAAACTGATGTCTTAGTGTTATGGTGGTTTTCTACAGGACAGTATTAAAAAGATACGCAGACCATGAGTTGTCCCCCATATACAATAAAACACCTGAATAGCGGACATTTCGCGACTTGGGTATTTGTCTGCTATTCGAAGTTGTCCGCTTTTCGGGAGTGTTAGGGGATAACAAGCATTGGTGTCCGTTATCCAGAAGTGTTAAGGAAGTTTTACTGCATTACAGTAAAACCTATGAATAGCGGATACCTTGAGTATATTTGTCAGCTATTATGAGGTGTCCGTTATTCGTGAGTGTCCGCTGGGGAGTTTTTAATGTATGTAAACTTTTTTTTTCCCGCTAATAATATTTTTCAAACGGAAGATGCAAGTTTAATTCATAAAACTCTTCCTTGTGCACATCCTTGATGTAATGATGCTTTTATTGGTTTGTTTGTTTCGATTTTTTTATGACGCAAGGGCATATGGGCGTCACGATTGGTAATCACATCATTTCCACAGATGGTATTGATCTTGTACTTTAAAGATGATCAGGGCTATATTTAATAAATGTAGTTTCGTTTCTTATCAATGATCTCAGTGGCGACCGCAGGGAATTCGATGCGGGGGGTAATTCCTCATTATTTGACTGGCGAAAACTAAAATGTGAATCTTGTACTTTCATATAGTTTGTACTCTCACTTCATTTGAAAAGCTCGTGATAGCGTTAAAATGCTTTTAGGAAGTTTATTGGCCGTTTTCATAGTAGAGTTGTATGGCCCAGTGGGCCCCCAGCAATTTAAAATAAATTACAATTTTATACATATTGTACTGTATAAATGAGTATAATATGTGCTCCCCCCCCCTCCCAATGACTTTGAAACTCTACATTGCTGGACACATTAAAGATGGTTGTGCAATGTGATATGAATATTACTGATTTTTTAATTTTAAACTCTTGGCTATTAGGGAACAGATCTTTATAGGATTAAAAATGGAGATAAAGTATTTTCAAAGGGAGGGGGGGTTATAAATGCCCTGTTTATTTATGGGAAAAATACATTAAATTAATCTTGCCTTTATATTGTGGAAAGGGGTCCCTGTTTCTTCTGGCCCTTTCTTTGCCAACGAACTTTGGATGTCAGTATAATTCTCATTTAAGAAATCGGAAATGGCGGCATTATAGCTGCTGACCACTACCGTACGTATCGGAGGGGTTAATGGGGGATCATTACCCCACTGCGATATAATTTTGTATATATATACACATAAATATGTGGAGCTATAGCTCTGAAAGCCAGTAACCACTGGCGTACGCAGTGGGTGTTGTAACCCCCATTGCAATGAATTTTTACATAGGAATACATGGAGTTGTAGCTCTGTAACCAAGGGCGGACACAGGGGTCATGACCCCCCAAAATATATTTTTTCACTGTAAAAAATTCCAACTTTCATGATAAATGAAGGGTGTTATTCCAAGACCATGGCAAATTCTGTCCTTGACTCCCCAAATACAAGTCTGTGTCTGCCATTGTCTGTAAACCCCCCCCCTTATGAACTTTTTGCGTACGCCTATGCCAGTAACCCTCCCTCATGAAGTTTTCGCGCCGCTAATATTGCTGACCCCTTTGTCCCCGAGAGGAGAATTATCAGCATTACGTGGTCAAAATCAATTCCCATGAAATCTTATCGTAAATGAAAGTTACGAACTGGCTGACTATTTTATCATTTGTCAATAACCCTTAAGTATCAGAATCCGTAAGCGTTCAGGTTAAAGTCACTGTTTTCAGGTCTCTACCCCACCCATTCGGGTTAGAAAATAGCCAACGGAAAGTCCGGTAGATAAAGAAGAAAATACTGGTCAAGCTATCTTCTTCCCATACCACGTGCACAGGGCATGAAGGTGACAAGGTCAAGTATCCAATGAGCAACTAATTTGATGTTTGGCCCATTCTTTGGAGGGCGGGGTTAAGTGAACCATACAATCAAGTATATTTTAACTAGGAATCGCCATTTCAATCCTGAATTTTGCATTTCTACTTCTGCCTTCAGCGTCGAAGATACATGGGCATGAAGGCTTCTGGTGGACATCATGGTTCTTCATCAACCGAAGCAAAGCTCTGTCGACTCTTCTGGTGGTAAGTAATCTTCAATTAACATTCGATGTGCTCTTGGCACCCGAAGCCTCTAAATTTTTAAACGTTTGCTTTTCATTGTACGAGTTTGTTTTTTTTTTTCCCTAAAATGAATGCGTATTAATTTTTGTGATATTAAGAATGAATTAATTTTTAAGGTTCAAATCGACTGTTTTGAAGTGCGAAAACTGTTTTTTTTAAATATATGACTATTTTATATTTTTTAATATTGTCATCGCGATCTTTCGCGTTTGTCGAACTCTTCACATTTAATTAATCCTGAAAATGGTTACATTTCAAGATGCATATATTTTTTACTGAAATTTTTCTTTTAATTTTAGAAATAACCGTTGTATTGTATTTACTTTTGCGTAGTTAAAATTTCAATAAAAATTTAAATTCGCTTTATTGCTAATGATCAATAAAAATTAAAGTAAGTAAAGCAATAGCCGTAGAGTTAGTTATATGGGTCCGTTGGGTCTGAGAACCCTTCTCACCACTAATTTGAAACAAATTGCAATGTTACATATATTGTAACGCATAAATGTTCATAATATATGCTTGCCCCCCCCTCCCCCTCAGTGAAACCCCTATTACAGGGCACTGCTTAAATATCGTCAGATTATTCTCCGGCAAAGAACATACTTCTTTTACTTTGTCTTCTTTTCTCTCCGGCGAGTTTTCTCTAATAAGAGATTTTACTGTATATTCTTATAAAGCTTTCTTAACGTACGTTCATTGCATCCGAATATTCTAAGGAAACGAAATGGCGGGATTTTCGGTTTTCAAAATGGCGACTACGTCTTTTTTTTTTACGAATACGATCAGATTAAAAGCCTTGGGTATCAATGCTGATTTAAAAACTATTATTTCAACATGGCTTATATTTTTCTTGCAGGATTTCATCCTTTAATGACCAAGTTATACAGAAAATGGCCATTAGTTTTCCGAAACTTTGGACGTTGGCGATTGGCGCCATTTCGTTTTCAAATTTCTGACAATGGCCGTCATTGTTGGAAGTCTGAGCTTATTTTTTCACATAAAACTTTTTAAATTTTAAGGGAATTTCCTGCTTTCTAAATCAAACGAATAAACCTCCCTACTTTCAAAATACGCGGTTTAAAGAAATGGTTGGTCGAAATTAATATATAAATTTTGGATATTAGAGCGATTTGCGCCATTTTTATTTTAAACTTTGCATCAGAGGTAGCCATTTTGGAAAGTTACCATTTACCAGCTAGCAAGTTTTCTTTTATATAAAAGCTTGCTTCCTTTTTTCAATTCCCAAATTTAAAGGCGGACCTCTCGCTTCTTAAATTAAAACAGAAAAAGCTTTTAATTTCCAAAAATTACTAATTTAAAAAAAAAATTATATTTAAATTTTCTTGTGTAAGTGACATCCATCTTTTTTCTTCTTCCATGTCTCTAGCAATGGCGTCCATTTTTGTCAAGATCGTATTTAGTAGTCTTTCAAATCTAAATGTCGTACTTTCTAAAATCTAGGGATAAATATTCCATTTTCTAAATTCATATTTTAATGAAAAGTGTACTTTAATTACGAAAACACTTAAATGTTCACTAGCTCCATACATTTTTAAAATGTCCTTTGTGTGTCTGTTTTCTTTTGTCCAGAGCTTTAGTAGAAATTACGTTTTTAGTTTAACGATTTCATGAATTCAAAGAAATATCTAGTTACTAATATTGAACATACATATTTCCAAATTTAAATTTAAAAAAATAGTTGTTATATAGCCAAAACTGGACATAGGGTACGAGGGGCCTATATGAGTGATGGTTTGCCACATTTTTCAGATCTAAATTCCGCCGATTTGTTCCATTAAATGCGACGGAAGATGTGAGAAACATTTATAATTACCTTATATGCATTATTTTTTTATGAAAATAAATTAGTTTTATTGACAAAGAAATCCCTCCCCCCCCCCATATTAAAGGGCGAGCTATTTCATGCAATTTTTCAGAATTTTAAACTGACCAAACTGTGCACGGGAGGGGGCAGGTTTCCAGGATACATAGGTTGCCATCGGAGGAAAAAATCGCGGCTCTTTAAAAATTTGCGCCCTGGGCACTTGCCCAACCTGCCCACATATAAATTCGGGATTGCAGCTGAACCATTGAGCAAAATATGCTGCATCAACTATAAAATCATACGATATCTTTTATAGCTGTACAAATTATTAAAAATTCTGGCCTTTGTTTCTATAAAATTGAGAAATGCAATCTAAAAGTTAAAACGAACAAACTAAAATTAGTATTCCTGTTAAACCATTGTTCTGTTAGCATTCATGTCGTACTGGTCATTTCGTTATCATTAAATCACCATTAGCGAGCAGGTAATTACTCTTTGGTTATTTCAGCAAAAGATCTCCAATTTGACGTATACCGTAGTCAGTAAAGTTTTTTTTTTTTACGAATTACTCGTTTAATCAGTAATCCGAATTTTTAATTCTACAAATTTTTCGTGCGTAATTTGGTGTTACTTTTTATCGTTAAATTCCGGTAAAAGTAAAAGTAATTTGGTGTTTTTAGGAAGTACAGTGGAACCTGATAAAGTGGCCACCTGTCCATAGTGACAATTGCAGTCCAGTTCCAAAGGTGGCCATTTCAGACAGGTTTTATTGAATTTGATTATTCTGCAAGTATCGTTTGCTTTGGATGAAAAGCTTTAAATTCAAATTTATTTTTTCTATGCATAGTGCTACAATGAATAAGTTATTAAAATTTTGTGCTTTCATCACACCATACAATTACTGGCGTACGCATGGGGGTGTTAATGGAGGTTGTAATCACTGGCGTACGCAGGGGGTGTTGATGGGGGTTGTAACCCCCCATTGCAATGAAATTTTGTATATTTAACATAGGAATATGTGAGCTCTAAAAGCCCATAACCCCTCTTATGCATTTTCTGCGTATGCCTATGGTTGTAATTTCCCATTGCGATGAAATTTTGTGCATATACATAGGAATATATGGAGTTGTAGCTCCGTAACCCCTCCTTATGAATTTTTGCATACACCTATGTTTACAGTATCTTTTTCTGAGAGACATTTCATTTGCTATGAGTTTCTGAAAGTATCAACTCCATTCCCTTTAAGCTGAACTGAATGACTCCGTATTAATCATCAATTTTATTTCAAAATGAATGAAATTGCAATCCAATAAAGTTCAAGTTCGTACATGATTTCGCAAAAGGAAAGAACGTTTAGAATTTTTTTCTTCTTCTCTTATTGACCTCTATTTCTCGGCACCTCTAAAAGCGGACTCGGAGGGGGGGATCTAGTGCTATTTTATTTTAAAAAACTTTTCGTAATGCCTTTGCTCTTTGCAGAATCTTCCAAGTTGATAGCAGTTAATCTATTTAGCTATCATTTGGTGACTTTGAACCCAGCTATCGTCGTTTAATTGGACTGTTTTAGATATAATTAACGAAATTAACTTTGAATAGGCATTTTTCTAAATTGATAAGCAAACGTTAACGTTAAAAATGTATTTTATTTTTAATGCAATTTTTCTTATTTTTGCGTAGCCATCTAATCCGCGTAGCGCCTCCTCCTTGAATAATCTTGCATGCACCTTTTGGTTATTTCAACGAAATTCGTATAGTACATTAGTAGAAATTAGTATTTGGTAGTTAAGCATATGTAAGAATGCATCGTTAATGTAGAATTGTTCTTTTAAAAAAAATGCAAGCCCCAAAAGCTTGACATTGTGAACTGGAATTGGCTTTAGGGGTCAGAAAGGGATTCATGGATTTCTAGAGAGTTTTTAATAGACCCCGTCACTCCATTGTTTAATAACAAATTATCTTTATTAAGTTGCTAATGTTTCAGCCCGAGCCGCCCCCCACCGAACAAACTTCCTCCCTGTCCTCAGTCTTGATTGGTTGATTTCGCCATGTTTCACTTTATCTGCACTTAATTTTCAAGGTGGGACCATGTTCTTTTACCTATTCTCCTAAAGGTTATTCACAAGTCTTATTTGGTCCACAATAGCGTTAAATACAAGAATTTGTGGGCAGTTCCAAACTTGGAGCATTGTTAAGGATAAACTTTACAATGCGAGGAATGAATGAATGAATCAGTGGATCGGTTTCCCAACAGAGCTAAACGTAGGAAAAGACCAGTAACCACACAAAGAAAGGTCAGCAACAACATGTAGACGTTCTTTTGTGAACAGTAAATTTGAGGATAATCGCGGTAATCTCACTGATAAAACCAGTCTATTGTACTTGATAGGTGTTTAACTAACCCCAAAACGTAGCAGGGGCACAGATAATCTCATGGGCGTTAAAGGGGATTAACGGTTTCAGAGAGAGAGAGCAAAGGCAATCCACGTGTACATTCTATTCGTGTGATAACTATAGCATGGTTCGCACGGTCCTTGAAAAGTCCTTGCTTTTTTCTTTTTTTGCCAAGTCAGGGCCCTTGAAAAGTAATTGAAAACTGCCAAAAATGTGCTCGGAACTGGAATTTTTCTAAAAAATCATTTTTCAAGTTTTGCTAAAAGAAACAAAAAGAGTATTTCTCTTTATTTCCGGAACAAAGCCAGTAACGCTTCAGACCCCCCCCCCTCCCCCACTGAGAGAGCTGTGCTTTACCATTAATGTCACCATTTGATGTTACCACACATTTTTGGAAGCTCGATCTTAACATGCACAGAACATCTTTTTAAATTTCCACCACTCGGAAGTAAGTTTGCATGCGTTATTTCGGTATGAACTATCTTCCACGACCTGCATTAGACACTTGGTAAAAGCTATTCCCACTATTGTATCATCTTTTAACGTGTCTAGCCTAGTACATGGTTCCCACGGCCCTTGATTTTTTTTTCGTCGGTGCCCTTGAAAAGTACTTGGAAAACTGCCAAAAATGTGGTTGGTCCTTAAAATTTTCTTAAAAATCTGTTTTCAAGTTTTGGCAAAAGAAAAAGGGTGTTTCTGGAACAAAGCCAGTAGTACTTCGGACCTTTCCTCCCCCGCCCACTGAGTACAGCCAATACAAATGATGCAAAAAGAGTAGCTTTTGCTGGCAATGTGCCGAGTTGAAAAGGAGAAACATAATTAAATACTCTAATTTCAACATTATGCTTATAACGTCTTTTTTAATTTTTTTTTTTTTTAAAATTTTTAAGTATATCGCGATTGACAATGTACAGCAGGCCTGTAGCTAGGATGAAGGAGAAACTAGGGCAAGGCAAAGGGCACCCAGGATTGTTCTATTTATATAAATAGGGCAACTGGGTCACAAGCATGGGGCTATTGGGGCCACGCCCTAGTTTTGGCGGCCGCTTGGCTACAGGCCTGATGTACAGTTCCGTCAGGACACCAGGACAAAGAATAGGAACCATGTATAGGCACTGAGTTATATGGACCCGTGGGGCTAAAGCCCCCCCCCCCCACAAACTAATAATTCTACGTTGGGGCCTATAATAGCATTTTAATTATAGCGCGTACGTACGGTAAAATCGCCTTAGCGGGCATTTTCAATTCAAAGTTCTAGTGCTTATGCCTTCATTCTGCCGAAGTAGAGAACAGATACTTGAGTATTAAGGTGCCCCTTATACAAAAGTTTTATTGTACAGTCAAACTTAATTAACGGACACCTATTTAACGAATACTGTTCCAATTCCCAATGCTTATTACCAGTGGCGGATTTATAAAATTGCCGCCCTTAGGCACAGCCTGTACTGCCGCCCCCTCCCTCCTTTACTAAGAAAGGAATATTTGTTAAAAAAAAACCAACCGCATATCATACTCTTAACATTTGATATGTAAAGGAGATTTTTCATATAATTATTCAAACTAATAAGATACAACTCGAAATTATTGCTACCATAGTCTCCGACTTCGTGAATTCGAGACATTTTTTGAATCCACAATAATTTTAGTATGGATTCTAGGAACATCTCATGTTTTTGCGCGTATTTCGCGTATTTGAGAAAAATACACGTATGCATCCTTGCATGAATTTTTTCGTTATCAGTTCAAATTTTTCATTATTCATTCATTTACTATTAGTATATATAAAAAGCGTGTTAAGCCTGGATTTATAAATGGGCGCAAACATTTTAAGGTCCTTTGTCTTTCGATTCTGTAGTTGCAGGCAAGTTAAAGTAGTCGCCTATATGTCATCGCTATTGGGGAAACAGGGCAATAATTAAAAGAAACATTATTTTTTCAACATTGGTGAGTTTGGAGAGCTTTATGTTTAAGCAATTTGATGCCGCCCCCATGTCGTGCCTGTTTAGAAATCCACCACTGCTTATTCCCCCTAACATTTCCGAATAACACCCGCACACACTTCCTAATAGCGAACAGATACTCAGATCCCAAGGTCTTAGCTATTCGGTGGTTTTAATGTATAATTTTACAATGACGGTGCGATCAAACACTCTTCTTCGTCATGTTTTCTCATGTGTTCAACACAATATATATGGTATCCCCCCCGGTCACGTACAAAGGATGGTGGTTAGAGTTAAAACCTTCACATTCAAACAATATTATAAGCTGAAAAATAAAATTCCCCACGAGGGAAATTTTTGTTTCTATGCAAACTTTTCCCTTTTCCAATCAAAAAACGATTTTTTGGAAATTCTGTCCACGGGCTTCCACTCAACTACAGTTCTCTTGTAATTGATGTCCCCATTACCGCAATAATCTTTTGACGTTTGCCACCCGCACCCACAGACTTTTTATTCTTCAACATTTGTTTCCGTCCAGCGTACTTTAGCACGTGTCTCTTAACATTCATTCCAATCTGCATTTTTTTTAATGCCCTCTCTCCATATTTCCTATTTAGACATTTGCTTTTACCAATTATTTGATTTTTTCCCTCTTTCCACCCAGAAAACATTAGAGTAGCATTTAAAGCGAATATGACCGATGCCATTACTTTGTCACTATTACAGGGTTCGTACGGTAGAAAACGATTTTTGGTCCTTAAAAGTCCTTATTTTCACCCAAAATCTACAAAAAGTCCTTAATTTTGTTCTCCTCTTCCTTAACATTTTTCGGAAGAACGCTTTGGTTTCAATTTTTATTAATGTTATTCTTCTCACAGTATGAATCACCATAATGAACGAACAATAGGAACATGCATAGAGGACTCCCTATGAAAATATGCCCAGAGAACTCCCCCTAGAAACTTGCTTGAGCATTTCTTCAGAACTAGAATGACCTCACCACTCTCCAAAACCGCTAGCATCTCTATCCGGTCATGGATCCCAATGGATTTTCAAAAATGATAGATTGCCATGCTTCTGAATCTTTCCTTAGTGTTAGTCAGAATTGCGGAAACGTCGTATTTTGACAAATGCATTACGACTATAATCGTAAACAGAGAAAGAATAGTAAATTAGTGTTGACGTTTTACTCTTGCTATGAATCCCAATATGTTTACGCATTTTCTTTTAATGCGTGTTACGATGTGTATTCTTATATTACGATATTATATTATTATTTATTACTTATATTACGATCTGAATTCGTAAATGGATTCCATTGATTACATCGGCGTAATCTCGTAGGGGTACTTGTCCCCACCCAAGTCCTTTTTTTTTAGAAAACAGGCAAAATCGTACTTTTTGCCAACCTCCAGTTTACGTTATATTTAACCCCACCCCCAAGTTACGCCTATGCCTTGGGACTATGATAATCATAAAAATTAACGTGAATATTTACCGAGTTGCAGAGGAGAATTTCAGTGGGGGGGGGGCAAACTTTTGTAAAAATACCATCGTTATATGCGACGCCCGTCAAACCGATTTCCTCCGCATTTTTGTGAACTGGAGTGAAATCATCTTCCGCCCTGCGGTGGCGCAGTGTGGTAACGCGTTCTCCTATTGCGCGGCTAATCCGGGTTCGACTCCCAGCAGTGCAAAAAGAACGCTTACTCAGAGATCTCATAAAGATCGCACTGCTCACTGTAGTCCGGGGTTTGGTTCCCTAGGCCTTAAGAGGTTCGGATTCCTCGGAAAACAGTAGGTCCCGGCGCAGCATGACCACTGTAGTCTTTGAGCCGTAAAACCAAAAAGAAAGCGAAAATCATCTCCCGTGAATCCGTCACTGATTATGCTTAGACTAGCATCTAAAGGCAATGATAGAAAAAGCTACTAGATCATTTTCAGCAAACCGGTTTAAACACTTGCGAAAATTAGTTAAAAATTATACCTTGGTAACATCTTGCACAGGAAACTTTTATTTGAAAACTTGGTTTTTGAAGTCGGATTACAAATGAAATAGCAAAAAATATTTGCCAAAACATTACAAAAAATAGCAAATGAAACATTCCCCCGAGCAAAGTAATAAAATAAAAAATCCATAGTAGCAATTCTTCCTGAAAAATGCTCAATTCAACGGGGAAAAAAAACCCGCAGAATTAGCATAAATTCGTTAAGCCGAAGAACTTTACGATGCACTTTTTGCCTACGATTTTACACGTAACGATCATATTAAATTACGACAATTTGAAGGGAGATGCTAGTTTGAGAACGCAGCACGCAAAATCTTGTGAAAGATAATACAATAGCCAGTGGCGGATTCACGGCGGATTGGGGATTTCACCCAATCCATAAAATGTGGAGGAAATCGGGTTATAACGAGCGTCGCATACAACGACGCTATTTTTACAAAAGTTTGATCGCTCCCCAGAAATTCTTTCTCCGGATTCACCTCTGCAGTAGCAAAGAAACTGGGTAAATGTTCACGTTAATTTCTATGATTATCATAGTCCTAATACATAGGCGTAAATTGAGGGCGTTAAATATTGCGTAAACTGAGAGGGACAAAAACTCAAATTGTATGGGCTTAGGAATGCTGTGCATTTTGATAAGAAGGGTAAATTCCGAAGTATACAAGGAGGTACTTGAGCATTTTACGATTCCATCATCGGACGATCTATTTGAGGATGACTTTATCTTCCAACAAGGATCTGCATCTTGCCATACGCCAAAAGCCATCACTGCTTAGCTTAATAAAAATAAAATCAACGTATTTCCTTTGGCCGACAAATTCGCCCAATTTAAACCCCATCGAGAATATATGAGGTTTAATGAAACACCTTCAGGCTTTAGCTCCAAAGGGAAAAAATGAACGAAGGGAAGTGTGAAATCCGATTGGGCAAATATCAGCAAAGATGATTGCAAAAAATTAGTGTATAGTATGCCAAATCGTCTACATGACGTAATTAAGGACAAGGGAGATGCCACTAATTATTAACTATTCACAATGTTTTTCATTTAAATGAATTGTACCATTTTTTTTTCATGTTATTATAATTTTTTAACCACTGCGAAAATTATCCTAATCTTTTGAATTTTTAGAAATAAGTTATTGCAAAAAACGTTGCAATATTATATTAATTCTTTATGTTATGCTCATCTACAAAATATGTAGAAGTAAACTTTAAAATTCTGAAGTAGTCATTTCTACCGAAATAAATGCAAATCTCAAACCACTATGTGCTTTATTTTTCATTATTCTAATATTTTGAATTGGAGTTGTCTAGGGAAAGGAGATTGGAATAATCAAAAACCCATTACAGATTAGATAATTTAGCAAATAGCCCCCCACCCCTTTTTCAAGCTTTAGTTATGTGTTCGGTAAATATTTTCTCCTAAGAAATATATAATATAAGTATAATAATTTTATATAAATTACACTAGTTTTGGTATCAAAGTGCAATTTTCGGAAGCAGTTTTGTCAAAAAGTAAGTTCTTCAAAATTTTCATCATGCAATGTTGTATGACAAAGACGAATTATTTTACAAAGTCATTCATAATAACAGTGAATTTGAAATTTACATGACTTAAGCATCTGTATTTCACATTTTCTAGACTTTTCCAGTCAGAAAAGCTTCACTGACTTTTCGAGGTTTTCCTGATATGTAGGTATACTGTTTACAGTCACATTTTTTTAAAAAAAAGGTAGCTTTTAGTTTATTATTAATTTCCAAAACGTGTCATTTGTTTTTGTAGTATGTTAGTATCTTGTACATTTACTTGAATCTTGGCCAGCCTTGAAGGGGGCAATGATTATCATCAGCACCCATGAAAGTCTAAATAGATCATTAATGTTGAGAGTCACCAATCCATTTTTTTTATTTTTTCTAATTCACTTCTGTTCCTCAGAACTCTTTACACTCTATTAAAAAAAATTATGCAGAGACCCGGTAAAATCAAGAGATAGAAAGCTCATAATTGGAGGCATTTCCTTCCTTAGCAGAAAACAATAGATGCATGCAGACGGAAAAGAGATCGATTCCAATGGTCAAAATTCATTCTGTTAAATCTTCAGTGCTTCAGTCGAAGAGAGAGTTCAGTGGGGAGGTTTACTTATTCACAGCAGAAGAGCTGATGCCTCACACAGGGAGCAGAGATGGTTGCCATCGATTGAAACTACTCAGTTTAATCTGCAATTATGCGATAACCGGGAAATTTCAATCCCTGGCAGCAATCTAACAACATATCAAATTGAACAATAGAACTAAGCAATTTTCTTTGGGACATAGCGCAGAATGACAGCTGACTGTACAAGGAGAGGTGATAGTCACCATCAGTTGAGACTATTCTGTTCAGAGAGCAGTGATCCATGGCCAAATTTAGTCTTGGGCAGCCATCTAATACCACCTAAAATGAAACGCAATGAAGTTGGGGATCTCTTCCCCAGCACAAAGCAATCAACCGATGAACAAAGAATGGAAACAGCTACCATCAATCACAACCAATATGATCAATCTGCAGCGAAAGAAAAGTTTGAAATCCATTATTTCTATTTATTGACTTTATAATTTTATTTTCTTATTCGCTTGTTTAATGTCAACAACTGGATCACTTTTTGGAAATTGCATTAGTTTTTTACTTGTCACATAAATACGTTAATTTTCAGATCCTATTTAATTTATATGCCATATCATAAAATAACTCCAGAGCAGCAGCCAGGAATATTACTGGAGAGATGTACTTTTCCACCGCAGAAGAGCTGATGCCTCACACAAAGACCACATATGGTTGCCATCGATTGAAACTACCCAGTTCAATCTGCAATTATGCGATCACCGGGCAATTTCAGTCTGTGGCAGCCATCTAATACCACCCAAAATGAAACGCAAGGAAGAGAGGGATCTCTTCCTCATCACAAAGCAATCAACAGTTGAACAAATATTGGAAACAGCTACCATCAATTGTAACCAATATGATCAATCTGCAGCGGAAGAGAAATCTGAAATCCACCCATTCTAATTATTGACTTCATAATTTTGATTTATAGTTGCTTGTTTAATGTTAACAACTGGATCACATTTTGGAAATTGCATTAGTTTTTTACTTGTCACATAAATACGTTAATTTTCAGATCCTATTTAATTTATATATCATATCATAAAAAAAACCCAGGCCAGCAGCCAGGAAGATTACTGGAGAGATGTACCTTTCCACCGCAGAAGAGCTGATGCCTCACACAGAGAGCACATATGGTTGCCATAGATTGAAACTACCCAGTTCAATCTGCAATTATGCGATCACCGGGTAATTTCAGTCCGTGGCAGCCATCTAATATCATCTCAAATTAAACGGTAAAACTAGAGATTTTACGGGACTTAGCGCAGAATGGCAGACACCGGTACCAGGAATGGAGATACTCGCCAGCAGCTGAAACTATTCTGCTCAGAGAGCAGTGATTCACGCAGCGGGATGCAACCATCACATCCCACAGTCCAACCACTACCTTTTACGTGGAGTGCCAATGCCAGCCATAAGATGATATCCAAGGTGTGTGCTCCATCCCCACAGAAGATGACTCACTGGAGAAATAAAGGTTGTTGTCCATGATTAAAACTGCCCTGTTTGATGTACAAATACGGGATCACCGGTAATTTTAAATTATTGGCAGCTTTCTGTTATCGCAGATATACGATAAAGTGCAGAGATATTCCTCCCCAACACACATCTGTACATCAAATGCAGAAGGATCACTGCAGTCGACCTAAACCTCCCAGTTCAATCTATAATGATTCAATCGCCGTGATATTTACTTCCGGTCGAAGCACAAATTTACTACTTTTCACAAAGCGCAACGATGGTGGCAATAAAATGCCATTCTACAGAAATGTATGCCACATGGCTCCAAAGATTTACTTCCTTGCTGTAGAAGAAATGATGCTGCCTTACACAAGGAACAAAGGTTATTGCCAACGATTGAAACTACCCTGTTCAATCTGCAATTATGCGATCACCGGGTAATTTCAATACCAGGCAGTCACCTAATATCATGTCAAATGAAACGGTAAACCTACAAATACTACGTGACCCAGCACAGAACAGCCGATGCATGCATGAGGAATAAAGGAAGTCGCCGCCAGTTGAGACCATTGCATTAAATGAGCAGTGATGCAGTAAATGAGATGTTATCATCATATTCAATGGTATCTCCACGGCAACCCCTATGGTGATGATCAGAACCAAACCCCTCTCATCGACTCCTCTCTCTCTCTCTCTTTCTCGGCATCATTAAACCAATGAATCTAGATAATTACCGTCTAGAACACGTCTCCAGACCAGACAGCTCTCACGGGGGTGTAGCCATTTACGTGCATAAAACGGTTAATTACAAAATTAAAAACGTCGGCCCAATTGATTCCTGTGAATCACTCTTTCTGGACATAAATACTTATTCCCCCCTGGATACAGTTTCTGTGGGTGTTATTTATCGTTCACCAAACAACAATGCAGCCGACTTCCTTAAAGCACTTGAAATTTCTCTTTTCCAAAATTTTTCAAAATCGAATTTAATACTTTGCGGTGATTTTAATATAAATTCGCTCGAGAACACCCCTATTAACCGTTCTTTATCTAACATCCTTGCTTCCCACGGCTGCATTCCCTTCATTAATAAAGCTACCAGAGTTACAGACGTGTCAAAAACCCTCCTAGATCATATTTATTCCAACATCACCGACTATCCATTTCAGGCAGGCATAATTCAAACGGGAATCTCAGATCATTTTCCGGTATTTATTAAAATATCGAATTTACTACCAAGATGCACTATTGATCGTAAAACCCCGAGAATTTCCTACAACCTAGAAAAAGTTTCCTCACTACTCAACAATGCAAACTGGCTTGACGCGATGTACAACAGTTTCGATCCCAACGAGGCTTACAATATTCTTACAAAAGGGGTAACTGGGGCTTTAAAAAATTCCGAATATTTAACTAATAAGTCTTATAAACGCACTCCAAGAAAGCCTTGGATCACAGGAGGTATCCTGAAATCCATCATCAATAGGGATCGGCTTCATGCTAAATACAGGAACAGTCCTTTTGACCCCCTTTTAAAATCAAAATATGTTTCTTATCGAAATTTGTTAACTACAATCCTGAGAGTAGCCAAAAGGAACTACTTTGATGCGAAGTTTAAAATCTCACTCGGAGACAACAAATCTACGTGGAAAACAATTTACGAGGCCCTAAACCGCAAAAAATCAAATAATCTCCTCCCCACCAAAATCAATGCCTTTGGCACTGAGCTCCACACAACTAATACAATAGCCAACGCCTTCAA
>QLNU02003225.1:82588351-82618863 GCA_006491805.2 Dysdera silvatica | reverse complement strand
TAGCCACGAAAATACTTCCGGGGAGGGTGGGTTGGTTGAATTTTTGGAAATTATCGCACTTTTCAATATATAATACATACATTTCAAAATTTTCAGGAGGGGGTATAAATCCCCAACGCTACGGCTTTAAACTATCCTCTTTTTTTTATGGGAGGGGGTTGGGTGGGGTTGAAATTTTGAGAGAAGCGTAATACTTGAATAAATTTGTCAAAAATGCCACAAAACCCCGGGGGAAGTCCAAAATTTTTGCAAAATTCGACAACTTCTCCTGGTTTTCATTGACCAGCCGTCAGGGCTTGAGCCTGCAACAGGCCCGTGCAAGCTCGAAAGTCGCTAATTAGAACAAAGTTGATTCTGCATGGGCCTGTTCAAAACAGAACAGGTCTACACAAGCTTGAGAGTCATCCATTAAAGTCGATTCTGCACAAGCTTGTTCAAAACAGAACAGGACTGCGGAGACTCAAAAGACATCTATTAGGCTCAAGACCTGAAACTCGTCCAGTAGATTTTCAAGCTTGAGACTTGTAATTTGCCCAGTAGGCTCGAAACCCGAAAGTTGTCCAGCAGGCTTGAGTCGACTTCGAGCCATCGAGCCTAGGCTTAGCCTGTGCAGGAGTGATATCAACACAACCAAGTTGTACAATGATAGCCCCTATCAACATTACTGGATTAAATAGAAGTCCTCACACTCTGATGAAGATAGCACATAGCTATTGAAGCGGTTGTAAATGTTTTGTTTTTTTCTAATGTAACTGCGCCAAATATTTTGTGAAAATATTACTGAAGCATGACACCAATAAATTTAATAAGAAATGCGTCAGGCTTACAAGTTTCCCTGCCGTTTAACTGAAAGGAAAGTCACATATTAAAAAATTATGAAGAAAATTGTACAGAATCGACACCATCGGTAATTTAATATTCTACTTCACATGCAAATTTGTGCAGGCTAAGAACTTTGATTATAAAATAAATTTTGCATCTGAGTTAAGCACAGGAAAGTGAAGAGCTCAGCTATTTAACGATCTAAATAATTAAGAGCAGATACTGTACAGTATTTTCGTTTGAGAAAGAGACACAAAAGTGTATTTTCCCTTCTCCTCAGTTTGCTTCTCATTTCAAAATCCCAGCCATTCGCTATTGGACCAATGTTTCAGACACACAACTTTCAAACCATACTATAAACATTCATATCTAGTCACGTTATAAACTCAGCCCAGTAAACACAAGAACATGATTTTCATCACTATGTCACTGGGTTTTCGACAATGATTTCTGTACTTTTTCTTATTGTCATAATTTAGCAATCCTGATGTCACGATTAGTCATGAACAAACGGTTCTTGATAAAACATGAACATAATTTCACAAATTTAAATTCAACGTTTTTTTTAATGTTGACAGCCTCAGCGAAAATGTAAAAGGATCAAGTGTTAGTAACTTTGCAACAAACATTAAAGGCTTTGTTGATAAGCATGTGATTACTACGATGATGAACAAAATTTTGAAGTTAAATATATCTCTTGTAATAAATAATTTACTTTATATTCAAAACTCAGTCATCTGAACAGGCCTGTAGCTAGAATGAAGGGGCAACTGGGCAAATGAAAAGGGGAAAAATGGACACGGGGCACCCAAGAACTCACAAGAATAAGATAATTGCCAGGAGAGGTAGAGAATTTAGACATTACGTCACAAATCCAAATAAATTTGACGCTCTGATGTATTTTTTTTTATTACAATTACCAATACTGTAATATTAACATATATCAAATTATATTTTAAATTTTATGGTGGGAGAGGAAGAATTTTATCTATGATGCTCTCATGCCTTGGCCTTATAGCCGTATTGGAAAATTCCTAACTGCCTTTGAGGAAAATGTTAATGTTTGCATATATATATATATATATATTGATGGGGCCATGACCCAGCTTACCTACAAGATTGATTCAATACATGTTTGTACGAGTTTTATAGTGATAGGATATCAAAAATCACGATTGTACTGGGACCTGCAGTTTCTGAGGCATCTTAATCTTTTAGGTTCCAAGGAACCAACGCTTATACTACAGTGAGCAGTTAATCGGAAAGCTTTTTTTACTATTGGCATATGCCAATGTTCATAAGGGAAGGTTATAGGCTCAATGGGGGAGGGGGGGGGATTACAGAGCTACAACTCACATATTCCTATGTTAAATATACAAAATTTCATTGCAATGGGGAAATATTACATATGCCAATGGGAGTTGCACACAGGTTAATGGTATGCTAGGCTAATGTGTTACCACTGAAAGACCCCTCCCCCAATTTAAGGGGCTGTGTTTATGTTTAATGGTGCAAAGATAGATTAACACCACACTGGACCTGAGCGTATGGTTTTCGGATGAACCCAAACCTTTTTTTTTGCTTTAAACAATGTTTCTCACTCACGAACCAATTTTAGCGTCTCATTACTATTGTTTTGTTATGCTTGTAATAAAAGTATTTTTAATGTTTGACAAAGCACCTTAGGGTGATCATGTTTATTTGTATTACATAATAAAACAAAATATACCAGACGCAATAGCCTAACAAAAACGTTTCTGTATCTGTAAGGGTGGTTAGTACTATACTACTCCACGATCTAGTTTTCCAAGTGATCCTAACCTCTACCATAAGGGGGAATTTAATCAGGGACTAATTATTCAGTGAATTTATTTGTGCGCATTTTACTTCATAAGGACAGTAAAGGTCATGCTGGGACAGGACCTACGGTTTTCCAAGCAATCCAAAACTCTCAAGATCTAGGGTATCAAACCCCCGTACTGGAGTGAGTAGTTAGTCGAAAAGCATTTTTTTTTTGGTATAACGAAGTTAAACCCAGATTAACTACGCGTTATCACTGCTCCATTACAGGAACACTATTCAGAGCAAAATGGCAGGTATTTCAGTAATACTTGAATTCAAATCAACAGGATTTTTTGCATAGAAAACATGTGTTATGATTTTTATTGTAGAACTAATAGGACGTTTAAACGAAGGTACTTATAGACCGTTCGTATGCGAAAAACCAGTTAAAAAGACACCCTTCCCTCTACTGCAATGAAATAACCCGTCTGTGATGTAAGCTCCTTTGAATTCTAATGGTACTACCTGTCAATTTTCCGCAAACATATTATACATTCATGCACAGCTGAATTTACGTAGAATTGTATCCAGCTCCAGAGACTCAAAAAGAACTCTTAATTACAGAGATAAAAAGCATACACTGGGGGAGGGGACTTTGTTCTAGTACTTATTTGAAAAATATATATATATTAGCTGTAAAATAATTTTTTGGTGCAAGCGCAGATTACGGCAACAGCTAGCGACTTCGTTTTTCAAAACTTGCTATTATGGATGTGTTCCGCAATCCCCTCATTTTGGAAAAAACATTCATTAATGGAGGAATGTTTTGAAATGTTGTTGTGAATATGTTTTTATTTTTACTATTGCAAGCTTAACAAATTCAAGAGATTGCGAAGGCATGATTAACTGGTGTTTTCAGTAAGAAGGTGGGAAGGGCACACCATCCCACTATGCATACACTGATACAGCAAAAGCACTTGGTTAAAAAAAATTTGGAAAACAACATTCTATTATGGTGGATTCTCACTACAGCAATTGGTGTTTTGGCGGAGTTGCCATAATCTATATTACTACCAAAACTTACTAGAGTATTTTTATTTTTATTGTTAATATCAAAAACCCCTTTTGAAATTCTGTGCTCAAGCGGGATTGGGACATGGTAACATATATTTTTGTTCTCACCAAATATATGATTAGAATGCTTTTTAGACAGAAAGAAAATATTCCATTAATATAAAAATTAACATGCTAATGTAAATATAAATTCAACTTAGTTAATGTGGGTTCAGCTTTCACCAGGTGCAAAAAATTTTTTTTTTTCTTTGCACGTATTTGATCATCTAATAAAACCAGATCATCAGCAGAATTACTCTAATGAATATTAATGCTCTTCTTGCTTTTCGGAAGTTTGTCTTCTTTGATTCAGGAGCTTGGTTTAAAAAGCAATCTAAGTGCTGCACCAATCTTAACAAACTTGTCCATTGCGAGATAGGAGAAGAATAATCGATGATTGTACCTTAATGGGAAGAACAGTTGACTGGCAACCAAGAAGGTTGAGCTCCTGCTAGGCAACAGAAAATAATTCTTTCCTTTGAGAGTATTTGATCATCTAATACAACCAGATCATCATTAAGATGAGAAATACTCTAGTAAATATTTTTACATTATCAGTTCATTTGAAGCTCATACAGTTGACCCTCAAATTATCAAATGCTTATTTTGTGAATATCTCTATTTAGCAAATTTGTTTTTTATTGCTCGTAAAACTATTTATGAATTCAACATATTTACCATTTAATGAAGATTTTTTGGCTAGATCTTGCAACTTGGTTAAAGGGACGTGACTATGTGTTCTTTTTTTTTTTTTTTTTCAACAATTATAGAATGTATCTTTTCAATGACACAGATAAACACGAGTTAACAGTGCTAGTGAATGGACCAAAGAGAGGAATACTGTGGATTTGATTAAATTAGAATTAATAATTATAGTAAATTCCCAATAACAGATTGTTCTTTAATTTCTCAATTATAAAAATATGCCAAAAGGAAATAAAAATATATATACATTAAGAAACATCACATTTTCTGACCAAGATTTATAATAAAATTAGAACATATTATAATGTTACGTGTAATATTATGATCAGGGCTCAATTTCTAACAAAAAAAAAAGTGCAGGAGCCCTAATATTATGATAAATCGATTAAAAAATTGAATGGCTGCAAAAGAATCGATAAATCATATTAATTGTTTATGTTCATTTTTCTGGACAACAAAGTTTATGACTTTAATCAAAAATTCATTCTTTTTTCATGAAAGTGTCTATTTAGGGGTTCTGGCTAATATTTAAATAATCGCCAAAAATGAAGAAGTACCGGAGCCAGGCTCCTAATCCAATTTAAACCCTGATTATGGTTAATTAAATATATTATACAGTTATTAAATATTATACACAGTATAAATTAAATTTAATATTAAATTATTATTACCCAGTTAATATTAAATATTATACCCAGTTTCTTATTAAAATATATATTTTTGAGTCATCACAACATGTGGTATTCCTTTTTCTAATTTGAAAAATTCCATTAGTGGGAAGTTTTCCACCTTGCCCTTATGACAGTATCCCACACTCCTCTCTTGGGATATTTAACACCCCCACACACACATAAACTACAATTCAACAAACAGTAGAATTAGGTTCCAGTTATTGTGCTTCATCAACGTAAAGCAAACTCAGCATCTGCTAATCCCCCCTTGTTAACCATATACAAAATTCAATCATATTAACATCCCGGCTCTACTTGAAAGTATTTAGCCCTTAGGAATTTCTTCCCAAATATGGGAACCTGGTACTCTGGAAGTAATTTCTGGATAACTTAATGCTTGTTTCTGTTACAAGGGAGTAGCTTCTAATTCTTTACCTGTCCCCATCAGTTTACAGTTCACTATTGTAATATTTAGAAGCAGATTTTCTTTCGCCTCAAAAGCCATGTTTTCACCCTAAACAGCAAAACCGAATGATTAAAGAAAGAAAATTGCAATTATTCACTTATTTTCACTGGACAAGACAATAAATATTCAAGCTTTAGTACTGATTTGGGGACACTACAAGGCCATATATTTTGAGAATCTACACCGAGCAACCCTTCAATAAAAATTTATAGCCAGATATTGACTCACCATGGTACTAATTCAAGCCTAACTCGAAGACTATCCAAATAGGCTGTGAGGAGGCTTTCTTCAAGAAGGAGGGTGTAGGGGGCCTTCCCCCACGTACCCTTCTCCGATACATGTAAGAGTAATTTGTTATCAGGTGTGAATTTGGAAAAAAATGCACTACAGCGATATTTCTGGCAATGTTCCAAAAAACCAGTGATGCTGTACAGATACTGTGATAAGCTCATATGCAGATCCAATGTGAAAATACGCCCCAACACAGAATTTTCGAACCTATTTTAAGAGTATAGTATGAGCTTTGGCAACATTTGAATCGTCTTGGTGACAAGGAAGTAATATACAGTTTTCCCGGTCCTGTAGTTTTTCGCAATCAGTAAAGGGAATGAATCAATGAAGGGGTAATAATGGGGAGGGAGGGAGCTTCACCCTCACTTCCTGTTTAGATCACATTCGAGTTATGCCTGAATCTTAAAAATGTTTAATGCGTAGAATAAAGCATCAGAACAGTCCGTTTTTCATAACTGTCACGATAAATCACACTTTTTTTACCTTTCAAATGTAATTCCATAGAAAAAGACCGCATCAATCATTCGGACAACGATTTTTGCTACAAACCACCCCACACAGCTTACAGGAAGACACATCTCATGCAAATGGTGTTACAAACGCGAAGACCCCTAAGCATAATGTCACAAACCGATCTACTGAAATTATAGAGCAATTTCAGGAGGAGAGAAAACTAGGTGATGAACCATGCATTTGCGATTCAAGTTTTACTAATTCCGTTCAAGATGATCATTTAGGTATAGGGCTAGAAATACATAGCAGGAAATTGGCAATCAATAATATCTAACCATTTTGCCTTAGTTGAGAAAATACTTTACTTCGATGCAATTTCAAATTTCATTTGCATGTATGCATATAAACATATAGTATAATGGCTTACAATAATAATAAACAATACGGATGGTTGGTTGGTTGTATTTTTATGGTGCAAAGATAGCAAGGGTCATTCTGCACCAAGCAAGGTGTGATGAACAATACGGATGCAGTTCACGAATTATAAAAGGAAACATTCATCGAAAATATTACTTTTTGAAGTCACCTTTCATGCTACATCTCTCCATCATAAGTTAATAAACAGTTGAGCAGTCAGAATTTGCTTCATTCCACTGGTGGATCCAGCAAGGGACGGAAGGGGTGATCGCCCCCTCCCCCCCACCAACAAGGTTAAAGAGGAAAAAAATAAATATGAATATTTTGTGTGCTGTTATGACTATAATATATGAAAGTTTTGCACTGGTGTCCAAATTCTCTAAGTCTTGGAGAAATGCTATCCAGACTTTTTTCATGAATCTACAAGCTTCTCGCCTTTTAAACTACGTTTACAATAAGTGTTGCTTCAGCAGAATACAGGTTTTTTTTTTATCGTCGAAGCACCTATAAACTTGGCTTCGAACGCGAATGACAGAAGAAAGACTTTTAATACACATCCACAAAAATATTCATATTGATGTAAATAAAGTGATTGACAAATTTTCAAAGAAACCAAGATGGCTTGACTTTGCACGTAACACTAAACTACACAATAATTTTCAACACCCACGTATAAATATAATAAAAATAAGCAACGAATTACTAAACTACTCAACTTACTAAACTTAATTTTTTTTAAAAGTTGCTTGTTATAAAAAAAGTAAAACAATTACGAAGTTTTTGCAGTTTAAATTTAAACTTGTCCTATTAATTACATTGTAAATTATCGTTTTCGTTATTGTATATGTCTCCTTTACTAGGTTATCTGTCTGTCATACTCGACTATAGTCTGCCCTAAACCATATAGTTTAATTAAAGAAAAGCCCAGCTTTAATTCATTGTCTTAAATTCAATATTTTGGTGAGTATAAAGGAAGGCTAGTAATATAACAACATTTACCTAAACTATTTAACAGTCCAAAACTAAAAATTTTCCTGGTGAAGACTCCCGTAACGACATCCTGGATCTACCCTTTTTTCAATCAAGTAATAAAAATAACTGCGTCCAAAATCTTGATCTCAAAATGAAATTCGTTGATGCAAAATATGACAAAAATTGATAATTTCGAACCCTGGCTAGGCATCTTCCAGAAATCTACAAGTGATTAACGATGTGTGTGTGGCAATACTTAACCCTTTTTCCTAAGAAATCTGAAAACCTCTTAACCTTTACCCACTTTGGCGCTACTGCATAGTCCATCCTCTATTTTTCTCTCCTTCTCCTGAAATTAGTCGAGAATTTCAGTAGATCACCTTGTGATGTCATACCTACACCTCTCTTCTGTGCTTGTAATAGCATTTTCACATGCTTCGTCGTTCTTTTGGCTGTGGTTTGTTTGTTGCAATAAATTGTATTATGTCTATATATATTATACAAGGTGTGATTGGACAGTTTTGACTGGGCTTGTAATTTCAAAATTACAGTACTTACAGGCTATTGCGATGGATCTCCTTCAAAGTAGTCCCCTTCTGTCTTCACACACCGACTTCAACGATGTTTCCACTTTCGGAAACATTCCTCGAATTTTTTTATTTTTTCTTTGTGTGAAGAATCTCCTACGTATTTTCCTAGATGTCTTCGAGTCAACTCGGTTCACTTTCACCGAAATTTTCAATTTAGGAAACGGAAGTCGGCTAGGGCTATATCAGGGATATAAGGAGGTTACAGAAGCACAGGAATTTGGAATTTGTCCAAAAATTCCGTGATCAAGAGCACACAATACGCTGGTGTGTTGTCACGATGGAGGACCCAATACTTGTCTCGCCAGAATGCACGTCTTTTCTTCAGCACATTTCTCTGCAAATGCTGAAGTAAATTTTTATAGAATTCCTGGATGACTGTCTGACCCCTAGGGGCAAATCCGTGTACACAATACCCACAGAATTAAAAAAACAAACACTAATGTTGTCTTCACATATGACCGACTTAGTCACTTTTTTTCATCGTGGCACACTTAGACCCTTTCACTGTGATGATTATGCTTTTGTTTCTGGGTCATACCCATAATTCGTTGCCTGTAATTACTCTATTTAACAAATGTGGATCCATTTCGGCCTGATTAATCAATTCTTGTGACACTTCAAGTCTGTGTTTCTGCTGGTCTGACAACAATTTTAGAACGAATTTCGCAAACATTCAATGCATGTTCAAATCTTCAGTTAAAACTGACTGAACTGTGTAGGAACTTAAATTCAGGTTATTAGCCATCTCCCTAATGGTAAGTCAACATTGATTGATTGATTGTTTGGCTTTTTTATGGCGCAAGAGCATCTGGGCTATACTGCGCCGATCAGTCAATGTGCATTGAATTGTGAACTTTCACAATGTTTTTGAAGTGAAGGTTGGGCAGACTGGGCGTCATCTTCGATTGATTTGCGGCATATTTGAATCTATTGAATCAGATAAAAACATTTGACTAGCACAGATATTTATCCCTGAAAGCTGATTTTAAAAGTTCACAAGTCTCCAAAGCTGATTTCCCGGTTTTAAAACCAAGTTTGACACAAACATGTTCCATGTTTTCATCCATTTTGCAAAATCAGTAAGTCACCTAGAACCAAAAACAAGTCTTCATTCACTAGGATGCCATTATTGAACAAAGATATCGAGGTGATTTTTTGTTTGGTTGTTTGTGGTTTTACGGCTCAAGGACTACAATGGTCATGCTGCGCCAGGACCTACAGTTTTCTGAGGAATCTGAACCTTCTAAGGTCTAGGAAACCACGTCCCAGACTACAGTGATCAGCGCGAGCGGTGATTTTTTCAGGAAGTTTTAAGGACAAATCAAGCTTCTCCTTTTACACCCACTGGCGGACCTAGCCCCTTTTATTACGCAGTGGCGCCACCTGCCTTAAAACTTTCCAATCATACCTTGTATATTAACATGGAGTAATATCAAACAGGAATTCTGGCATCAGCACCACTGGCATGTCACTAATGAAGAAATGGTTTATTCTTACTTCGCTGAGTTTATGTGGCAATGTCGTCACAAGGATAAGCCAGATAAATTGTTTCTGGCGTTTCTTAACGCCATTAAAAAAATACACACGCCACACATATCGGACCAATAAAGGTTAGTACTTCGTGTTTTTAACTTCGTTGAATTGAGACAATTACGAATATCAGGCTGTTCTGATGCTTTTTTGCTAACATTCAACATTTTAAAGATTTGGGCGTGACTCGGATGTGATCCAAACAGGCAGCGAGGGTGAAGCCCAAAGAAGATCTCTCCCCACTAACCCACCACTGATTCAAGAAAATTAACATGGCTTAAAAGACACCGTAAACAACACGGTAGCATGTCAGTTGTCCTGATGCCAGCTGGTTTTGGAAACACTTAAAAAAATTTCAGTAAGGGATGGACTATGCAGCATCGCCCCGGCTTTTGTTACAAGTCACCAAAAATACATCAAAATTAGACCATGAAACACACATTACAGTTTCCAAAAATGTATTTATGTAGTAAAATTCAATATAGATGTTCAATCCATTATTTATGTAAAATATAACCCCAATGTAATTTCTTGGGTAACAGAAAATACGAATATATTTTAGACACTGTTCAGGAAAAAAAATAATCATTTTAAGTGAGAAATCATAGAACATACATATTATTTTGATCCAATCAAAATGTAAAAGCTCACATTGTGTTAGTATGGAAAGAAAATAACACGTATGAAAGTCCCAGTGCAAAAATCTGATTGGTGAAATGAAGAAACGTTATGCTCCAATGACTATCCATATCTGGTTGATAATATTCATGCACAATTCCTTCAAAACATTTCACAATGCTGATCACTCATTCTTCTGACAATATAGTTCTTTTAGTGTCTTCAACTCCTCGATTAAGGCTACGTTTTGATTTTCAAGCACAGCCACACGGTTCTCCAAGCACTTTATGTATTCCTTTTTCTTCCGACGGCACTCTTTCGCTGCTTCTCTATTTTTGAGAAGCCTTCGCTCTCGTTTTTGAGATGCCTCTTCAGGTGCCAATGGACTTTGAATAGATATATTAGAAATCACATTCTGTGATAAATCCGTTGGTGTGGAGGCACCTGCACGAAGTTGATACGCCTGCAGATCAGCAGCTGACACTGTCACGGGAATCAAAAATTGACCATCTTCATTCTGTGTATACTGCATGATAGTTTCGGTGGCACCGCTATTTGCATTTGTCATGGTCACCGTTTGCAGACCCTCAACGTTACTCTCCTGAGAGGCAGTAGCCAGCTGAAAAGCATTTTGTAAACAAGAACTATCCGTATATAAACCTTTTAGTAAAGTGCTTGTAGAATATTGGGTTCCACCTATAGTGATTGTTCCCGAACTGGCACTCGTTTCTTGACTTGTTTCTGCGAGATTTGAAGAATCATCTTTGAGAATATTCTCAGATGTTACATCTGTTGAAAGCTCATTGGCTACTTTACGATATGGTTTGCGAGCTGCCACAAGGATTTGCCTTTTCTTTGCATCGTCAGCTCGGAGCAGCGTTAAATTGCCATCCTCATCTTTTGTAGTGGTGATTAACTGGACGGGATCACCATCAGTGCTTTGTATAATAGGTCCTTGTGTTAATTTATTTAACAAAATCATATTCTTTGGTAACTGAAGAGACTGCAAGGTGGAGCCACCTGGGGCTTGTATTACAGATTGTTGGTTGGGTTGAATGACAGATTGAACATGCATTGGCTGGTTCGCAAGTTGAAGTATGGTAACACTCCCACCAGTCTGTGGCACTGCTACGGCTTGAGTGTTTTGCGACGATGATGTGACAACATGTTTCATTTGAGTAGGAGTAGCAAGAACCACAGTGCCATTGGCTCTCATTTTACCTGCAGAAATTCTGGGTCCGTCACTATGGACACTTTTTCTGGTACCAGCACTAGATAAAGAATGATCACTAGCTTGAGAGGTTGCAACAGAAGAACTTGAGTTAGGAACTAACGCTTCCATAGCACGTTCGTGAAAAAGCATAACTTCGCAAAGTTCCTTCGTTTACCAATAACTTACAGCAGTCTTACAGTCCTAAAACCTTCTGTAAAAACTTTACTGGATCGTTTGATGTTAACAAATAGCATCCTATGCTGCTTATATTTACCAGATTACTTTCCTGTCCTCATCCTACAACGGAAAAGTTCACATACTTTTATACATAAACAACACTTACGCGGTAACCGCCGTCTCCGACAAGGTTATTTAAAAAAGGTCTCTGCTCAAAATTACAAGAATACGTTCATTTTGTTACAATTGTTTAGCATTTGGGTTCAAATTATTGAAAGAAAAAAAAAATATTTGAAATCATTCTATAAATATGGTGGACTGAGACCATGGTCGCCTTTTTAAAAACCAGTCGTTTTACCAATTATCACTATAATAATTTTGTTTCAACTGATGGCCACAGAGGACGCTGTTAAGAAGGAAATCGTAATTTTTAAGAAGGTTGGATCAGAGTTTTGCTTTTTTTTTTTATCTCTTTTGTTTAAAGTAAAGATGACTCAAAGTTATATACATCTGAAATTAAAATTTCTTTAATAGGCATATATGACTTAAAGAAAAAAATATAACGAGAAAAAGAATGTGGAAAGCCAACGATGCAAGAGACCGTAGTCGGAGATATTTCTATTGCGCCATCGTCAGTGCTCAAAGAAACTGTTACAGTTATAGTGAAGTTTGTGTTAAGTTTTGGTTCTGGTTAAGTCATGAGCACGCTAAGATGCCACGAGGTGTGGCTCTCTTGTTTTTTCTGTATTTTAGAATTCGATTAGTAGTTTATATGAATGTGGGTGTTCGTAAAATTGTAAATAAAGGTATGTTTACCCGTGTTAAATTTGGTGAGCTGTGCTAGTGCTTGAACTACCATCATCAATTTTACGAAAGCGGAGTTGAAGTAGGTGATTTGTAATTTCATATCCCGAACCCGACGAAAAAGATAAGTGCACTTCGATAATTTCAAGCGTATTTTTTTATATCTTTTAACACGTGGGAGGTGGATTATAACACTCACATTGCATGTGCGGATTTACCATTTTGCCGACCTAGACTTGCGTGTTTTTACCGCCTTTTCTACTTGTCTGCCCCTGCCAATCAGTGGTAGGAACAAAAAGTTAATTCAATAAGCTATGGGCCCGAAAATTTAGTATTGACAGTAAATATGTTGAAAAATAAACTCATAACTTGAAGCATAAACATTAAACAATACTAACTTTTACTGTAGTTTTTTTTTGCATATAATAAACTAAATTTAATTTTATTGTAATAAATTTTAATTTTAGCAAAAAAATAAAAGCCTATCGAACACCGGTATTTAAATGAAAAGCATAAACTGTCTAGCTTTCTTCTCCGCAAAATATAATATCTGATTCGATAGACTCCACAAAATTTTGCAGTCCTAGTTTATAATCTAGTAAAGCCTATTGGGAAATACGGCACTTCCCATTGCTTTGTCATTTCTTTTGTATATATATAAATATGTGGCGTTTTAATTTCGTACCCATCTTGTGAATTTTCTGTGTAAGTCTACACTTTTGGATTTATATTATAATGGTAGGAGTCTAAAAATGCTTAACTTTTTCAGAATACTTAGGAGTTCATAATAAACACTTTTTTGGGTGAGGCAATGGATTACACTGATTTTATTAATTAATTGTGTATTTAATGTGTTAAGTATTTTTAAATCCAAAATTAAATGGAAATATAAATAACTGCAATATGAAGCAAATGATTAAAGATTGTATTTTTTGGAATCTGTAAGTAAAGCTTATATATTACGGGGAAATTTACCAATGTAAGTTTGTCCATATTTTGTAGTGAATTGAAATTTAAGTGATATATGTTCATTAAATTTCAAGCAAATTCAAAGCTAAATATTATATTAGGTTCGGAAAGTAATTTCGTTTTTTCCCAACAGAGGACTTAATTGTATTTTTTTCACAGCCAACTTCACACTTAAGCCACATATCATTATATATTTTGACAGCTGATATAACAAGGCTTGCTTGTGAAAAAGTTCGATTGATTCTATGCAGTAGTTTTTGGTTGGTGCCCTTTCAAATATGGAAAGTGAAAAAGCAGTATTTTCGGCATATTTTACTTTTTTTACTATCGAAAAGGTAAAAATTCTGTTCAAGCAAGAAAAGAATTATCTGATGTGTATGGAGAAGATGTATTGACAGAACGCCAGTGCCAAAACTGGTTTGCAAAATTTCGATCCGGCAATTTTGATGTTGAAGATGCACCACGTTCTGGAAGGCCAGTTGAAGCTGATGAAGACACAATAAAGGCATTAATTGATGCAAACCGGCGAATAACAACTCGTGAGATCGCTGAGAGATTAAATTTGTCGAATTTGACCGTTCATGATCATTTAAAATGCCTAGGTTTAATCTCAAAGCTCGACATATGGGTTCCTCATGTTCTTACGGAAAGAAATTTGTGCCGTCGCGTTGACGTTTGTGATTTGCTTCTCAAGATTATCTTCAGATATTCTCTAGATCTGGCACCGTCTGATTATTATTTGTTCCGGTCTCTACAAAATTCTTAGACGGTAAAACCTTTACTTCAAATGAGGAGGTCAAAAATTACCTGGATCAGTTTTTTGCCAGCAAAGAACAAGAATTTTATGAGCGTGGAATCATGCTACTGCCAGAAAGATGGCAAAAGGTATTGGACCAGAATGGACAATATATAATTCAATAAAATATTTATTCACTATAAGAAAATCGTCTTTCATTTTCATAAAAAAATAAATAAAATTACTTTCCGAACAACCTAATATGTATGCCGCATATATGTTACCTGTACCGACTTTTTTTCCAAATATTAAATTTTAGAGTGGTTTTAACAAGCATTGTCGTTGGTCCTGAGTTCCTCGTCATATATGGGTCATACGGAATTATATAGGCTTAATTTACTACAAGAGGCCTAGAAATAAATTTGTTTAGTGCCGATCAAAACCATAATCCAATTCTGGATTAATGCCTTTTTATTTAACAAAGATGTTCTTTTTTCTGTCCCCTGAAAAGTTGTTAATGTAAAGATTACTGATGTTGCGATTCATCCCACTTCTGCACACACGTTAGAATAGAATCTTAGTTTAAACGATTTTAGCTGAAAGGTTTCAGATTTAAAGAAGAATGAAAAGTCTGTCATGTGCACAACAAATAATAATTTAATTATTTAAATTTTGCATAGATATACAAGGAACGAACCTAAAATTTCCTTGGCTAATTGAGAAAACGTTTCTCAGTATTAATTGGTATTTTGTTATTTTTAGGTTGAAAGTTTTAAATTGTTAAACCAAAAGCCTGAAGGAATCAATTGCCTTTTAGTTTGATAATATTTAGATGATAAATTACTTATAACAGTTTTCCTATAGATCAGGGAAATTTTAAAGTCATTGTTATAATAAATAACTTATTAAAATAATTTTCCTGAACTGTGCTTTTCATACCACATTACCTACTGAAAAATTTGAAAAACTTATACTTTTGACTAAACTTCTTCCAAAAGTTACCATTTTTCACCAAAACTAATATAATTTATATAAAATTATTAAGCCCATATATTTTTCAGAAGAAAATGTTTGCCAAATATGTAACTAAAACTTGAAAAACAAAAAGTGTTTTTAGCTAAATTATCCAATCTGTAAGGAATTTTGATCATACTAATCCCCTTTCTCTTATATATATTTATGCACATTTTAAATGGAATAGAACAGCGGTTCCTTAACTGTGGTCTGTGGACCCCTGAGGGCCACAGGATCCTATCAGGGGATTCATAAGACACTCCCAGTATTCTACAAAGGTTCGGAAAACTATGACAAGAGCATTTACTCTTTAATGCTAAGAATAAATTATGAGGGGACGAAAAATTCTTTCCTTAAATAGTGAAAATTAGTGATGAAACACTAGAAATAAATACATATGATGCAAATTCCGGGCTTTAAACTTTGAGTTAATTCTTGGAGGACTGCAAGAGCAACTGATCTCTGAAGGGGGTCCGCGGTCTAGGAAAGTTAAAAGGAGCTCTGGAATAGAATATGAAGCAGCAGCTTTGCGATTATATAGTTAAACTCTTTTATAATAAAGTCAAAAGCGACTGTATGAAAGTGTTTTAAACATTTAATTGTGTGATGCATGATTTTAGTGTAAAGAAATACACTTTTTAATACAGCTTTTGAATTTGTAAATTCACTGTAATTGAGTTATAAATGGCTTTGGGGTTTACATTAATGGAATTTATGGCCTTAAAACTTATTTTAATTATGTAAATTTTAATCTGTTGTATGTGTTTAATAAGTGACTGGAAATTGCTTAAGGTTTAGTCTGGGAAAGTTCGAAACAGAATTTGGGTAGACGTCTTTGTTACAAAGAAAAGAATGATTTCTTGGTACCTTCTGGGACTCGAACCCACAACCTTTTCATAAAAGTGAAGTGCCCTTACTCGTTAAGCTATAGGCGCCAAACTCCCCACTGTAACCTAATATAATCTCTTGGTTTGTTGAAAAGAGCAAGAGAAAGCTTTTTGGCTAAAAAAGTAATTACTTAAAAATTTCCATTCCATGGAAGTGACTGATAAATTGCAATTGTTTCTTCCGGGAAAGATTAAGAAAAGTTTGAAAGAATATTTTTTATTATAATATATTAATTATAATTTTGCATCAATTATTACTGTTCAATATGTTAACTAAAGACTACCATAGAATAGGGTAACGTTGGCAGTTTTTTCTTCAGTACACTATTACAATTAAACAATTGCTTCCAAAACGTTTAAATTGCTGTATTATTTCAGTCTTGTTATGTAGTATATGATAGAGTGTGGTAAAAAGAAAATCCTACGATATTTTTTCCTTAAGAAAAAAATAAACCACTGACCTGCCAAAGTTAAAGTGGTTTTAGGGTAACTTCGCAAATTACTTTTAATACAAACCATTTTCTGAAGTCCCATCAGATTGTATAGCATACTATTCTTAACGGATAAGACAAATTATTGTTTACGAACAAATTTTCTGTTTCCATTAGTGTTAATTTTAACGAGGTTCAACTGTATTGTCACTTTTCACCTTATTTGGTACAGTGACCCTTGCTGTCTTTGTATCATAAAAACACTGCCAACTGTATTGTCATTTATAAAGAACTTCTTTATTTTTTCAGTTATGAATGCCATTGCAGTTATGATTGTTCAAGAAAAGGCTTCCACCAAATGAAGAACTGTGAGCATATGACTCACCTACCAAACCTATAGATTTATTTTTTCCATTTCATCAAACGTTATACCAACTTTCATTAATTCTCATTTACTGAAGAAAGATGTCTGATGATTCTCGGGTGAATGTAAGTCCATCAACTAGTTCCTGTGACTTGCATCGAGAGAGTGCTTCAAATGTGGATTTAAAACATCCATTTGCACCTTCCGAACATGGGTCAAATGCAGATGAACCTAAAAAGAAAAAAAAGAAGACTCTGCGTATTGAGATTCCTGGCACTTCAAAGCTTTCATTGGGAAATTACAGTCAAGAAGCAGGTTGTTCAGGAATGGCTGCAAGTAATGCCGAATCAGCTGATGGTTTTCTTCTAGGACCTATGAATGAAAAGAATTACAGTCCTTGTGAATCTCCATCAATTATAGATTCATGGGTATGGGACCTGTATTACTCAAAAAACGTTGATGGTTCTCCATATAGCTCATTAAGTCCAAAGATGGCTGAAATAGCTACCGCTGATCAGGCTTCAAATAGCGATAATGAAACTTCCATGAATTTAGATGCTTCTCCATACGCTGTTGATGGTCAACAATATACCTGTGCTGAGCCATCTGCTGTCTGCCAGAAATACAAAGATGAACAGTGTAAGGAAAAAAATGAAGATCAACAGCCCAGTGAAGATTTTTCTGCCTTTTTGCCCCTTCTAATAAAGGAGAAAATTTTCATGCAGCTTCCCTTTCGTCATTTAATGACGGCCCGTTTGGTGTCCACACATTGGAAGGAAGTTATTGACAACTCCAAAGTAAGTTTTCTACTGAAATTCTTATGATACCTATTAACGTAATTATTCTCCAGATCTGGGAGGGATGCCCCTCCCTCCCAGATTATATCCACTCACTTTGGTGTACTCCAGTGAATATGATTGCCGCCTTTAGGCTAACTAATCTGGGTTCGATTTCTAAGAAGTATATTTGTGCGTAAATTTCTTATGGTATTTGGAACTCAGATTAAACTGTTAGTACTGCTATGATGACCCATAATGCTATCTTGCGTAATATGTACAAATAAATAACACAATCCGGTCCAATCGAACTATCAACACAACAGGCGTTGGTAAAGATATCGTACAAATTCCAGATCGATAGCAACGGGTTGTGCACTATGCAGGTGACTACATTTAGGGGCAGTAAAACTTGGTAACATGCATCCATTTTGTGTCCACTGTAAACAAATAGTTGCCACTATTAAAGTTCCAACCCTCATATATATACTTCTCTTTTACTTACAAGGGGAACCTACAGTGAGTGCCCCGCCGATTTTGATGAAAGTAGAGACAAAATAAGGAAATACGTGTCTCGGCATTCATGCCAATGCAGCTTATTTTCGGCGATACGAATTTTTAAAGATTTTGCATATTATATATGAGCTTAAAACACAACGCCCTCTGCAGGCAAATCAGTAACTTGGGCGGTAAGTTGTCGGCTCTTCGCGCCGTGTTTTCGTATTCGATGCCCGAGGAAATCGATTACACTTTTTTTTTATGTATCCTTTTTACATATTTATTTATATATTTTTATTAGTAAAAATATTTTGCTTACAATCGGATTTTGTTCATAAACTTACTTTAATAAAATTTATATTTAATTCTGTGCTATTTTTCGCAGTTACAATTTTCACATGAATTTTTATTTTTAATTGAAGGGTTGTAAAGGTAAAAAAAGTTTAGGAGTTAGCTGTAAGTTTTTATATGAATATAAGTTTTATAAAATTTACATACTCATTGTCAACCTGTGAAATGATAGAATTATCCAATAAATTAGTTTTGTTTTATTTAAGGATGGAAAGATTTTTTTCTGAAAACTTTTAACAATTCCATTAAATAAAAAAGAAAACTGCGTTAATTACTCTTATTTTGTCATTATTAGCCTTTGCAGTCATCCTCTATTAACATTTATTATGCCTAATATTTTTTTTAAAATATACTTACCTATTGACAAACGCATTTTTAGTATGTAATCTTTTATTTTATAACATATAAACATCATTTTATTTTATAACATGTAAACATTTTACGCGCATCTCATTTATGTGCATTTTATTTATACAGAAACATTTTATTTTATAAAATGCAATCAATTTTATCTTAAAACTGACTAACGTGAACATATTTTGTGTATCACTATCGGAGGTGTCGGAATTGTATACTGGTACACAGTTTTGGATGATAATTATCATAAAAATAATAAAAACATAAAATATTTCTACCACGTGAGCATTTTATAAACGAATTATTCGAACAACTAGATTTTCTTTGTCTAATATCATCTGGAAAACAAATACTATTTACATTTTTAAAAACGTTTCTTCCATTTGTCAAGTTTGCAACAAACCAAGAGCACTGTAATATAAATCGGCACCCAAAGTTGATTGTGAATAAGTGAATGGATCTTCAAAGCATCTATCTGCTCACGTGTTTAAATGACTATTTTCTTGTAAGATTTCAACACAATTTTGTAACCTTTTAATGAAATTTTTTACTTAACTGAAGAAGTACACATCACGAGGTTGACAGTATGGGGTACAATGAGGTGGAATTAATTCAGCAGTAGAAGAACAGGTGCCGTCATCATTTGAAAGGATATTATTAAAGTGCGCTGGATCTATTTAAATACATAACAAGCTGGATGGCTACTCCAAAGCTTTTTCTACTTTTTAATAATCAGCAATTAAAATTCGAGTAGAAATTATCACTGGCAATAAGCGTACAATTAACTTAATTACATAAATATGAATTTTATTAAAGTAAGTTTATGAACAAAATCCGATTGTAAGCGAAGTATTTTTACTAATAAAAATACATAAAATGTGTAAAAAGGATGCATAAAAAAAGTGATGGATTTCCCCGGGCATGGAACACAAAAACACGGCGTGAAGAGCCTACAACTTGCTGCCCAAGCTACTGACTGGCTTGCAGAGGGTGTTGTGTTTTAAGCTTCTATATGGTATGATAAATCTTTAAAATATTCATATCCCCGAAAATAAGCCATATTGACACGAATGCCAAGACACGTATTTCATTATTTTGGCTCTACTTTCATTTAAAAAAAACAAAACAAAACAAAAAAAAACATCAACATCGGCAGAGTACTCACTGTGGGTTTCCTTTGTTAGTGTTACTTAGTTTACTTACCAGTAACTTCTCAGTGTAAGCTTGCATGAGTCAAACGTTGATGCATTTTTATAGAACTTGCACCTTACCTCCCCTCAGAGGTGTAGTCAAGGCCTAGTGGAACTAGGGTACTTCTTTTGGAGACCTAGCGGCACTAGGACAAAATTTTAGGAAATCATACATTTTACGTAAAAAATTCTGTTCAAGTTGCAGCTCTACAATCCCGTTAAGAATAATTTTTTTAGAGCAACGACCCTAAAATTTTGAATAAATCAACTAAGAATCGTGGGAATTTAAATGAAATTACAGCTTGGAACACATATCATAAACTGTGTTTGAAAGTAGAAAAAGCCACAATGTGTTGGTTAACATAACGGAGGCGACAAGGGCGAAAAGGTGGAATTTTGGCTATCTTGTTCAATTTTTTTCTTTATTTTATTAGCTCACTTCAGAGGTCATTCCTGGTTTAGTTCGGCTTGAGCACATGCGTCTGTATCACATCGTTTTATGCTTATATGCCCCAAACAATATGCTGTAGGCAGTGTCAGATTCAGAGGGACATTTGCGGGTCTTGCAATGCCAGCTCAACAACCCATACATAATAATAATTTCTGCTCTTATCAGATTAATGGGCTGTTGACTGGTTAGGGGGTTCCCTGATAACCCGTTTGGATCCCCCTTTGATTTAGAAGAGCGCTAGGCTACTTTTTGTTATAGGACTACAACATTACCTCCCCTCTGTACATTAAATAATCATCAAGGGTTTATATGTTAGGAATTTAAAATTAAAAAGACAGAATCGATTAATTATGTTAGTGATCCAGCATTCTATTCCCTCCCAAAATTGCTTTTAACCAGAAATTTCCTTTTTGCGAAATATTGTTTTCATTTTACAAAGGGATGCAATTGGTAGGGGGTAGATTGCAAATTACAGTCTAACCTCGATTTAACGATTGTTACGGGATCAATGAAAATAATCTTTGAATCGAGAGATTTTTTGTTAAATCGGGGGAACATGTTTATTGGAATCAATGACAGACATATGGAAGGGGAGGTGGATTCTGGGCTTTTGGATTGAAAATTTATATGTAAAATATATGAAAAGTAACAACTGTTATGTAAAAGAAACGATTTTTTACGTTTTTGGACCTCCCTCAAGCAAAAACCATGGATGTACCATTAATCAAAACTTCAATAAGAAATTATGGAAAAGGAAAATCATAAATATGAGTACCGCACTTTGAATAATGTGTGTTAATTTTAATAAACTTAAGACACAAATACGTACTTAACTACTACTTCAAAAAGAAATCTTTGATTGACATTTGTTTTGGTTGTTCATTGGAGTTTTGGCATTTAGCATTGCCTTTTCAATTTCTTCCAAATTCATCAAAAGGATCGTTGACATCAAAACCCAGTAAATACTTCTTTACACATTCATTTCAATTGAGTAAACTCAATTAAAGTTGATTTTCTGAAGACAGTTACATTTCTAACTGAAATTCTACTTGTAGCTACAGGCTAATTATGAAAAGTTAGTGTTAAATCAAGGAAAGCAAACGTTAGACCTAGGAAGATATGACATTGAACTAATTTTGTACTTGTATCTATCAGTAGGTGGGCTAAGTTGGAAATTAATGGGTGCGTTTGTGCACTGTGCACATGAAATTTTATATGTGCACGTAAATTTTTAATCTGGGTGCACACAGTGCACCTAATTATTCAAAACTATGTCTACTTATTATTTTTCAAGAACAGTGACCTATGGACTAATTTTATATAATTTTCTCAATGTATCTGCATTTGCTTTGTATTTTTTTTTTTAATTACAAACAATGTCCAATTATTTTAAAAAGCTTCATTTTTTTCTTATTTTTTTAGCTTACATGCTTAAATATAATTGTTTAACTTGCATTTTACATGTTTCTAATGTTGAGGTTTACTTTCTATTCTGTTAGTGACTTATACACCTAACTAGTATTATATTAGTTAGGCATACTAGTATTATACTATTATGACTCAGGTGCACTTGTGCACTTGATTTAAAAAGTGAATTTTGACCCCTTACTTATGTAGACAAGAATTATAAATTTGCATACTAATTTTTCTGTTCTTGGCTGTCAGTATCCCCCAAATCATGTGATGAATTACCCTGACAACAAGTCCTTAAAATTTTATCCACTCGTTCTTTAAATGTTATAAGTTTTGCCTATAGGTCACAGAATCCAATTTCTCTATTTTGTGTATGGCTAAAATGTTGCAACACCCAGTTTGTAACTGGTAACAACCTTAAAATACCAGTTCCTGCTCAGTTAGAAAATTGGACTAGTCAGCACTAAGATAGGTTTGGGAATACTTTCTACAGTTGTCTTTGGGATGCTGTAAGTCGTCTAGCATGCTAACTATAGTTTTCACTCATCGCTAACTACCTGACTGCTTTTCACTGCATGATTAAAAACTTAAGTCCAAAGATGAGCATGAGGAAAAAATACAATGAACAACCTATTAACATAATTAGGTTGAGCTGTTTGGGTTAAGTGTTAACAAACATGGGGACTCAAACATGGGGAGTTGAAAAAGTGTGTTCATTAAACAAGAGTAACTGTTAACAAGGTTTTAATGTATAAGATGTACATTCTATTCAATGTATTCTTCAATAATTTATCATAAGCACTATGTTATAGGCTAATTAAAACACAGTTTTATATTTAGCAAATTTAGTAATATATTAACCCTCTGACCTCTCAATTTTGTTTTTTCGTTTTGTCAAAATTGCTTCAAAAATTGCATATTTCTTTTTATTCAATATTTCAAATCTACATGTAATTGAGAGTTAAAATATGTAGCACATTTTTGTAACCAAAGATGATGAGAGATGAAAGATGGAAAAATTTCATACCCGCGAAAATCGCGGGATGAAAAATTCTGTTACTTTCATGTTGCCCGTGGAAATCGAGGGATAAGCAGTTAGAGGGTTAAACATTCATCACACACAACGTTTCGTCAATGGTCAGTGGAATTTTTATAATGTGTGCTCTTTTCCTTTAGTTCCTCATGTGGAAGAAGGCTTACTATGAAGTAAGGGCCAGACGGTATTCGTCACCATGTTGGCTGAGTGCTTGGTCTTATTTGGATAAACAAGATGTGTTGGGCGTGAACTGCTTTGATTCCTTGATACGGTATTTTGATATATTTATGGCACTTCTTTTTTTCTCATGAAGATAAAACTCCATGATGCATACTCCATTCTAAACTTGTGTTATGAAGTGCAAAGTATCTTTTTCCATTCTCTTTTAGAGAAATGTGCATTTAATTTTGTCCTTAATATTGTAAAATTATCTGTTTGTGTAACAGATTCTTGGTTCTTAACTTCTGCACTTTATATTTAGCAAATTAACAGAACCGAGCTGTAGGAAATACATACTCAATAAGAATGAGTAAATTAAGCATTAGTTATTGACACCAAATTGATTATCAAATATGTCATTGACAGTCTCTTTATGCAACTGCTAGTTTTATATTTAAATACAACTGAACAGCTGACCTGCATATTACCATTAGTTCTTCGAATCATTTTCAAAGTCGTTGATTATAACTGTGTCATATTCTCACCTTGTTTGGTGCAGAATGACCCTTGCTGTCCTTGTGCCATAAAAATGCAACCAACCAACCAACCAATCAGAATTGTTGGTTCCATCTTATTATGACCCACCATGAAATTTAGAAAAAAATTGCATGATTGACTATATTTTGAGTGGAGTAAATTTTTTTCTATTTAAAATATTTTTCATGTGTAAATTTGTTACTTACATTAGGGTTTTTTTTTGCAATGTTTGTTTTCGATTTTTTTTACACATGACATTGATTGTAATTAATAGATGGTAATCACTGAAGAAATAGCTAATCAATGACATCAATACATAGTTGCTGATGAACACTTTTAAAAAATTGTTCTTTCATAAATGTACCATTAAATCTGGTTATAATTGTAACTTAGTTGTTACGTCAAAATTATGAGGTCCCTTCATGAGCCACATGGGTATAACATTATTTTGCCTTACTTATATAACATTGTAAAATTTCCACGTACATACTTCAGATATCACATCAACACAAACCATTATTGTGTATTCGAATGGGTTCATTTTATACTTCTTGTTCGTATGTGCCAGAAATTTTTCTTCCATTTTTAAGATCTTCCTTAGAAAGAGGTTTTTATTTCTGATAGCATTTATGTATTAAAAACGAATGACCTTCAACTTACTTTGCTGACACACTTTGAAATGCTCTTGAAACATTTCCCCTTCTCTAACCACATTCACCCTTTTGCTTTTGAAAGAAAGCAAATTGAACTTGCCCATTCCCTTTAATGACAAAGTGTTTATGATGAGCAAATGTGCATTCTGTTCTGACTTTGTGCATGCACTATTATGAGCAAATGTGCATTCTGTCCCGACTTTGTGCAAGTGCCATTATTCTACATTCATTCTTACCCTTTAAAATGACTAAGAAACTTAGTTTTTTCATTGCAAGACAAAGTTGCGGTAATTGATTTTTGTTTAATTTTTTCTTGTTATATCCATATGTATTTTTTACAAAATAAAACTGTTAAAATGTATATATGTGTATTAATAATGCCATTTATGAAATTTAATACTATATAATGTCAACATTTTGAAATTATCAGTTATAACATTGAAATTTTGCAAGTCCCTTAAATGACTTTATAACTGACTGGACTCGGCTGTATATGCTCCAACTTGAATTGCAGAAAGTTTACAAGGGGAAAAAAGAAGAAAAAAAAATTGGGAAATATTAACTAACTTTTTACGATTAAACCTTTTTTTTTTTAGATAATGTAGCCATCTTGTTAATAATCATCTGATAGTAATGCAATCATCATATAATAGTGATAACATGGTCATTACATGCCCAATAATAATGTATTAATGTAACCAATAATTGTGATATTTTCATGATTTGCGTTAAATTATAATCCATTCTGAATTAAAGTACAGTTGTCCTATCTGCGGCTCAGCATGTCAGTCGTTACTTAAACAACTTGAGCCTGTACATCATGAGCATCCATGACTGTGCACCGGGGCCTTCCAGACTTCCCCAGTCACTTGAAGCTGCAGAACCTCCATTAATTTTACATCGCCAACATTTCTCCCTGAAATATTACTTTAAAATTCTATCACTTAAAGACCATCCTGCATCACCATCACTTCATCAACATCGTTTCACTTCACTTTTTCTTACCCTTCATGTATTCTAACCTTTGGCATGAAATTTCAAAAACCATTGTAGCAGAATCAATGCGAAACATCATTCCTCCCCAGTGTGATATTGACACAGTGACATCTGTTTGGATTTACCTGTCCTTCCAAAAGACAATTCCCTAAACATTGCCTACCAGCAGGCATTCACTGATTTACATAGTAGGTATGAAGGCTACTCTTTCATTTTTGCAGATGGATCAAAAGCAGATGAATATGTTGGTGTAGCATTTGTCTGTGGAAGTTTTATACAGAGTCAACTACTGCCATAATTCTGCTTTATTTTCATGGCAGAAATCCATGCAATAGGATTAGCACTGGAATACATTTTATATAATTCATTAAGTCCAGCTGTCATCTGTATGGATTCACTCAGCATTCTGCAGAGCCTGGCTTTATTCAAAACCTCACACCACTCAAATCCAACGAGTTTACGGATTCAAGTGTGATAGTTTAACTTTAGGAGTGACCCCCCGCAAAGAGCTCTTGCTAGACTTCGCATTGGCCACTCCCATCAACATCGTTTAAAGGGAGAAGATGCTTCGATGTGTGGTACATGCAATGAAACGTTAAATTTTTTGCATGTTTTATATACTTATCCCAATTTTAACCAACAACGTTCATTAGCTTTTAACCAAAATAATTTTACCCTTTGTGACATTTTAGACGAGTCTTTTAATCACAAACACATTTTAACTTTTTATCCAATATTGGCTTTTTCCATCGCATCTGATGTTATTATATGGTCCTGTTTGTTCCAGTTAACATATTAATTTTAATACATTTTACCTTTTTAGTTTTAACTTACTCTCATTTAAAACCATATGTACAATCTCACCTTGTTCGGCACAGAATGACCCATGCTGTCCTTGCACCATAAAAATACAACCAAACCAAATGTGTTAAATCATTGTGATCAGTTATCAGTTCGATGATGATAATGTAGTTACCTTGATGACAGCGTAGTCATCTAATAATTATAATACAGTGGAACCTGGTAAAGTGATCACCTTGGTAAATCGACCACCTGAATAGCGTGACCACTTTTTATAAGAAGGAACAGGTAGGGACTTAGTCATGCCTGTACCAAAGTCTGTCGTGTATAGTGACTACCTCTCTTTGGTGACCATTGCAGTCCAGTCCCAAAAGTGGCCACTTTAGACAGGTTCTACTGTATTATCATTTTTTGCGGTCATGTAGTCATCTGATTCTCATTTCAGTTTTATGGCCTACAATTTCCAGCGAAACTGGTCTCCTGATCTTGAACCACTTCTTCGTGAAATGCCAAGTTACGATTCTGCCAAAATTTTACTTTTGCAGAAGTATCAAGATTTGCCATCAGTGGTATTTATTTATTTGTCTGTTTGTTCACAGGGTAATCTATGTCCTGAGGGGAATCGGGGGGGGTGGGAAGACTCAATTGCAGCTTGACAAGCCCTCAACTTCCCATAAATATTTATGATTTTGGTTTCAAGCTTTAGAGGCATATAAATAGTTTTTTTAATGGTTATTCTGCAATGTTATTTTTGGTAATTTTAGTACAACTCGGAAGTTCATATTCATTATTATGTGACTATTATAATTAATAAGCTTTATTATTAAGCTGAATGACTTATAAATAAATGCAGCACTTATAGTGTAGGAAACACAAAAAATAAATGAAAACTCATAAATGTAGATTTATAGACAAATTTAACTAAAATTATTATTTCAGAAACGTATTTTTATTTACCACTTTTTCAGTATTTTATCCTTATTTGGGACCAGGTTCACTTTAGAGCTTTCACCTCTTAAATACAAACTTGTTCTATTTTTAAAATTGGTAATGCATTGTATTACATGCACCATTCCCCCATTTTACTTTTCACAACATTAACTCGCTCATATGATTATGTGTTATTGGCATAAATTTTTGCACTTTTTTATGTTAAAAAGTGCCTTATGTAAATATTAGCAGTTGTGCATTCTTATATAAAAGCGGCATATGTTGCATGACAAAATGGATGTATTTAATATTTTGTTTACACCGTAATTTCTTTTCAAAAGCTAAATAGCTTTTTCGACTGAATTTTTGGGACACATCATATATATATATATATATCATCATCATATTCAACCATTATCTATCCACTGCTGGATGAAGGTCTCTCCAAATGCTTTCCACACAAGTCTATCCTGGGCCATTCGTTTCCACGTCACCCCAACCTGTTTTCTTATTTCATCCACCCATCTAGTTTGAGGACGTTTTCTAGGTCTTCGGTGGTCTCTTGGAATCCAGTTCAGAATTTCTGTTGTCCATCGTTGATCAGTTCTTCTTGCAATATGCCCAGCCCATCGCCATTTCAGTCCTTTTACTTTAACAATGATGTCCTCTACTCTAGTTTGCTCTCTCACCCAAGTGTTCCTTTTTCGATCTCTCCTAGTTATTCCAAGCATGCACCTCTCCATGCTCCTTTGCGTTGTCTGTAACTTTCGTATTGCTCCAACTGTTAGACTCCATGTCTCTGATCCATAAGAGAGGACTGGCAATACACACTGGTTGAAGACTTTTCTTTTTAGACATAAAGGCAATTTCCCCTTCAGGATAAAACTGTTTCTTCCAAATGCACTCCAGCCAAGTTTAATACGTCTGTTGAGTTCTTTCATAATGTTGCCATCCATTGAAATCAGCTGGCCAAGGTAAATATATGAATCAGCAATTTCTAGCTCAATGTTGTCAACTTGTATTTTTGTTTTCTCTACGAAATTATTGAACATGATCTTAGTTTTTTGTAGGTTCATCTTGAGTCCAACTTCTTCACTTCTAGTTGAGAGCTCCTGTAAAATAATAAATTGGAATAACAGGGGAATAAAAATAATGGTGAATACTTAAATCATTTGCGGTTTGCTGAGGACATGTTATTTTTTCAACGAACCCATCAGAACTCCAAGACATGGTACAGGATGATGTATATATATATTTTTTTTTTCATGTTTTCTCTCGTGATTAATATTATTATATAAAAAAAAGAAAAGAACCCACTGAAGAGGTTTGTAGTTCATGAGAAATTCCATACCAAAAAAATTACACTAATATTAATGTTGTATTACGGACCATTCACAAAGGACGTCCACATTTTTTGGCACTTTTTAACCCCCCCCCCTCCACCCACCTGATCCACGCTCATTCGATGTTCAACTAACGCTTCTGTGGCGCATGTCCAACAGACACACCCCCCCCCCCACACACACACACGTTCTTCAAAATTCCAAAAAATTTGTCCAACATCTCGAAATTACATAAAAATATATATATATTTTTTTTTATATTCGATACCTTATATTATTCTTTTCAGGATGTAAATGTGTTACATTTGCCCATGGGCAAATGTAACTGACCACTTAAGCAATAATCTTTTTAAGGAAAAGCGTTTCCATTGATCAGTGCTTGCAAAGTTTCAAGAAGGGATTAAACCACAGTAAAATCTGTGGAATTCCATGGGCCAAAATAGGGCAAGTGCCCCTTTGACCTTTTACAGGTGGGCACCAATGTCTATTGCCACCCCCATTAGACATTCCGGCTGATTATTCCCAGGAGGGTGATGGGAGAATCAGGTAAGATCACTCGACTCCTTTAGCTTCTTGTGTTTCCACCAAAACGATCAAAAAACTCATAAAACGTAGGTGGTGTCCATCTTCTGCATTTTCCCAAAAACGCTTTTTTTTTCTGCAATCTCAACACATGCTTCAAATTGTCATGCAATTTATGTTTAAAAAGGGAAGTATTTTCCATCAAATTTATAAGAAAAAATGGGGGAAGTGATGTTAAAATAAAGGTCTTTTCCATCAAATTTATAAGAAACAAAAATCCAGATGGTCCTTAATGAAGCAACCCCCTCCCCCTTTGTCCACTTGGGCCTGACCGCCTCCCCCCCATCTAAAGCAAAGACATCCTTTGTGAATGGTCCTTTACTGCTGATATGAGAGAACATGTAGATTACATTTTACTTTTTGTCTGGTTTTAGTATGAAAATTTGTGGTGCATTTTGACAGTCATAATCCTTTTGTCAGTGTCAGTTGAAGATCTGTATAAGGCACTTGAGCCACTCGTAACTCACTATAAAGGTGAGTCTGCCATACTCTCCGAAGCACTATTCTGCATTGCCACTAGCTTGCTGTATTTTGTAAAGAGGAGCAAGATAAGCCGAGGGTAAGAACTTTATAACGTTATATTTTATTCTGGTACCTACAATGTTTCTATGGAGTTTAAATTAGGATTTTCACTAATGAGTGGCTTATATTTATTTTATGCAATTTCTAATTTAAAATAATTTATATTTAATTCATGAAATGAAATTTCAGGTGTTTGATATATATGTTCATTAAAAAAGATTCCATCTGTATGAAGTTTACACCGATTTGGCTACTTTAGCACTTTTAAATACCTGCGAATATAAAAGAAATTGGTATAAAATTGCGTATAAAATACAATTTTTTCCTATTTTCCTACTACTCCTCTCTTTTACATATGGTCAGATCCTCGATGGTGACCACTTTTCATCCCAAACATTTTCTCCCCTCCACTTGCATTGTTGTTCAAGATTCTGCTCTTACTGTATTCATTTTAATAATTTTCGACACCCAAGTAGAAAGAAGCTCAAACTAGAGCTGTTTTTGTTTAGGAGAAAAAGAGACGCCGTCCTCATCCTGGATTCGACCCAGAATCCCTTCATTTAGCCTGAAGTATCCTGACCTACTATTCGAACGAGGACAAGAACAGTGGCCTTTTTCTCCATATATAAGGATGTAAGATAAATGTTTTGTAGGTGCCCGATTAGTCGGGATATGCTTGGCTTGGCCTTATACGTAGAAAAAGGCTTCTGTTTTTGTCCTCGTTCATCTAGTAGGTCAGGACACTCCAGGCTAAACGGGGGATGGGGGGGACCCTGGTTCGAATCCAGGATGAGGATGGTGTCTATTTCTCATAAACGAAAAACAGCTCTAGCTTGAGCGTATTTCTATGTGAGTGTCAAAAATTGTAATTAATAATTGTAAATTAAGTAAA
>QLNU02003225.1:82556943-82583510 GCA_006491805.2 Dysdera silvatica | reverse complement strand
GTTTGGAATTGTAGAATAAACTAATTAAGATTAAAGAGTGATCTGAAACAGATCAAAGCGCCATCTAAAACCGACTGTACAGTAAACTGTAGAAATCTATTCCAAGGAAATTGATCTTACTCGACAAAATCCATGAGTTCTCCAATGGCAAAATCCAATTTGTCATAGTCCCAAAGCTTGAAGAAGAACAGTAAGTCTTTGAGCCAGGGAAACCAGGCATGGACACTAGTAGGGCGAAAAAATCGAATCAATTCTGTAATGACTTGGTCCAAAAGTACTCGTTTGGGATCATGATAGTCCATTCGACGGCCAAATACGAGAGCGGAGATGTTGTTGGAAGTGCTTGGACCTAAAAACCTTCTAACTTCCATCGCTTCCCCATTTGATTTCTCCAATTCGCGAACGAGATGGTCAATCTCATCCTAAGGGGTAAAAAAACATCTTTAACTAAACATTACCGTAATGATAACCGAGATTCGATATTGGCCAAGGAGCCAAATTCCCCTTAGAAATTGAAAAGGAGATGGAGTATTTCCAGACCACTTTCCAAGAGTGACACCGTGTTTGTCTAGTGTGCCGTCAACCTGGATTTGATTCCCAATGACACTTACCAACTAACTGCTCACTGTATTCCTGAGGTTGGTTCCCGAAGCCTCAAGAGGTTTTGAATTCTTCAGGGAAGATCGGAGGTGTTGGTGCAGCACAACTTTTTCCATCCTTGCCCCTTAAAAACGCAAATGAAAACTAAATGCTGATTTTCGAAATTTGATTAATTTAGTACATTTTTTGCATTTGTTTAGCTAAAACATAAGGGGATATTTAGTTTGACCTATTACCTTCATAAAAAATTGATTACCTCACAAATATTGAAGAGTAGGAATATATATGTATGTGTATATATATATATAATGTGGCTGACCCACATTAAAATATCAAATTTAAATACCGCTGAAGTCTTGAAACACCCAATCGCTATAGAAGAAGGTTTGAAACAGTTGATTTCAGTTTACTGAATATCTATGGCCCTCACTGTGCCTAAATGCTCTTTGCTGGTAAAGCTCTTTCAACAAAATTTTGAAAATGCGATTTCAGCTTTTCACAATTACGGACATTGAAAAGGACTGTGAAAATAAACCCTGCCCATCGAATGTGTTAACATATGAATTTTTAGAGTATGATTTGTAAGTTTTAAGATACCAATCTCACAATTCAAGCAGAACCCTGCTGTCATGCAGTGATACTGTTTTCGCGTAGTATGCAGTTATCACAAGGTCAACGCCTAACTGAAAAAAAAGGTGTTTGCCAACTAACTACTCACCACAGTCCATGGGTTGGTTTCCTAGACTTTAAAAGGTTTAAATTCTTTGGAAAATTGGAGGTTCCAATACAGTATGACCCTTGCTGTCCTAGCAGCATGAAATTCATACAAACAATTCAAGCATGAAAAGGACATGAGGCTTTACAAGTATTCGAACAATGTGCAACATCTCTGATTGAAGGATTCAATAAGAGTGCTGTTGGTTCTCCTGCAATGTACGTATAATTCCCAGAAAGTAAAATTTACCATAACAAAGAAATTTACCACGATAGAGAACTAAGACAAGAAGTGTTGGAACTGCTATCCATATAAATTGAACCACAATCAAATACTGCCGAAATCTGACATGATTTTGCATTTATATTCTTGGCATGCTTGGAAGGTGAAGAAGATTGGCATTGGAAAAATTTCTGGAATGATAAAGAACATTTTCATGTTTATGCATGGGCGGATTTACCATTTTGTCACCCCAAGACCAAGCTTTTCCTACTCATCGTTTCTCCCCAGATGGTAGGAACATAAAATTGTTAGAATCAATGTATGTAAATTGTAGTTATAATTTATGCACCTTCAAAGATGGTGAAAAGACTTATTTGATGTAGGCAGAATTGTTCATTCTTTTAACACTTAAATGAAATTGCTATCTTTAGTATCACTGATACATGGTAAAAAAATTCTCATTTATTATGTTTCAAAGAGTGGTTCATTGACGAATATTGACCTATAATACATAGTATTTTAGCTTGTATTTATTATTTACTATTCTTATAACAGAAATTGCAATTTTACGATTTCTATGCCGTCAATATATTTGTGGTGAACATTATATTCGAATGTTTTGAATCTTTAAATGCTCTGCACATAGACATATGTCAACACAGAAATGTTGCCATCCTCCCGTGTTAATAAATAAATGTATTCTGCTTTTGCTACATTTTTTAATGCACCATTTTATTTGTTTAACCAAGCTAGTGGAAACATTGAAACTGATTATTATTGTTGCTATAGTAATGTTTTCTTAACAGATCAAAAAATTCTAAATAAATAAAAAGTTTTTTTAATTGTGTTGCGTTTGGTTTTCAATACCTCCCCTTTCAAAATTCAACTTATTAGTAGTCATGGATGACAATGTGATGTTTTGATAATTCACGTGATATGTGAGGTGTGAACTCAATGGACCTTCCCCATTGAGCCTCAATAACATGTTCGGTTACCTCACATATTCAAAGTATTGTTCATTTGTTTGTACACTTTTATGTCCTAAAATTGCTGCAGGTCATCGGAAACGTGATGAATTGCTTTGTGTGACCTCCGAACCATAATAGATTTACATGCAACTAAACATACTTAGATTCGAATGCAGCCCAGTGATACAAAGATGGCGGTTATAGCCATTGGGATTCAACACTTTATTCATACCAGTTGATGTTATATTTTATTTAGTGGATCATCACACTTTAATACTTTTTTCAGTACAGTTATTTTAAATACTTTTCACGTCACAATGTTTTTTTTTATTCCGCATCTTTAGTGACACTTGATCTCGTACTTTCCAAGGGTATTCCTGTTTTTCTAGCTGGTGATTATAACCAGCAAATTGACTTGCTGCAAAATCCAAAGAACGCTTGGTCAGACGTAGCGGCAACTCATACTTATTACCTGAAACAGGTGAGTTCATCAATGTCTTTCCATTAACAGGATCGAAGTCCCATGCATTACATGTATTTTAAATGTTAGCTTCAGAAGTTGGATGCCATTTTTATGTTATGGCACATACGTAAAAGGTGAATTTCAGGTGTTTTGTGTATCCTGTAGAATTCTGTATTGGTAGTCCCATTTGCTACTGGTCTGTAATTCCAGGATGGATTCCCTAGATCAGTGGTTGCCAACTGGTGGTTCGTGAGAGAATTTTGGTCGTCCGCAGAAAAATCTGGATATTATTTGCATTTTTAATGTTTTATTAATAATAAAACAAAAATAATATTCTAAGAAATTCTCATTGTGAATGGCAGTTTTTGCCATTTTTTTGCACTAAATTCTTGACTAAATTCACAAAATATGGTCCACAGGATGTAAAGTTATGAACTTAGTGGTCCATGAGGACCGAAACGTTGGCGACCGCTGCCATAGATGACAGGTTCAAATCTTTTGGAAATCTAGGTCCTGGTACAATGTTGTCTTAGTTGTTTTTACACCATGAAATAAACATTTCTTTAACAGTTTGTGATGTGAAATAGTGTGATGTAAAAAAAATAGGCATGTGTATTTTTTAAAAATAGGACACCACTTTTTATTTCAGTACAAGAATTACACTTCTTTAATATTTTTTAAATTAGTGCATGGATTTATACACACCCAACACCCCTCCAGAGTTTTTGATACACCCTCTAAAATTCTTGAACACACACTGTGTTTAATGAAAATAGCAATGAAATCTAGTTCACACACACCCTAAAAATCTTGAACACCCCCAGTTTATGAATCCTGGATAAACCCCTGAATTAGTGATGTACAGAATTGTTATCTGAATGAACTAGTGAACGATACTGCTCATTTATTATTGAAGGGCAGAACCACTCTTTAATTTTGTCTGCAGCATGCCATTTGATATAGCTCTAACTTAAACAGTTTTCTATCCGTTGAAGTACATGTACGTGTAGACGTCTTTTCTTTTTGCCTGGGAAATACCGTCCTGTTGTTCCCATTCTGTAATGCAGTTCAATCTGAGGAGTTGATTTGCTTTGGGAGAAGTTGATCGTTTGCTGAATGAGTCATCATTCCCTTTAACGAATGCAAATTTCTGATTTAATCCCATTGCACATCACTGCATTTAAGCCTACTTTTCTTCCGTGATTTCAGAAACACATTAAAATGCTTGTCATTGATGAGCATCTGAATCAAATCCAATATTTCATGCGAAAGGTGCTCATAACTTTATGCTGTATGAAGCTTCTCTGTTTATAATTAAAGTTGTGTAAAATAGCACGCTGATTGAATCAGTGTGTGCATTTGCTTGTCCAATATAAATGAGCAGAACTGTGCATTGATTTTTTAGTGTGTGCATGTATATCTTAGATTAGTGGTTGTATTAAACCCGTTTTTCTCAATTTCTCCTTTTGATAGCACTAGTGAATCACACACAACTTTTTTTTTACTTTATACAGGGTGTCTCAGCACCAGGGTTATAAACATCTAGGAGGGGTAGGGTACAGCTAGACGAACAATATTTGTCATAGAACCTAGGGTCGCAAACCACTCACAGCGCTAGTTCTAAAACCGTCCAGCATGCACAAATATTTACAACCAGTGCGTGAAAAGCGCCAGATAAAACTCAGGTCAGCTGCTCAAGTGCATAGATGATTAGGACATCGCATTTTGCGCTTCTCATGCACTGGTTGTCACTATTTGTGCATGCTGGACGGTTTTAGAACTGGCGCTGTGAGTGGTTTGCGACCCTAGGTTCTATGGCAAATATTGTTCGTCTAGGTATACCCTATCTTTCCTAGATGTTTGCAAGTCTGGGGTTGAGATGCCCTTTATAATAAATAATAGAATCATGCTTCAAAGCATCTGTTCTTACTTTATTAATCCTTTTGCAAAATTTCTAATTATAAAATATGTATACTGGTATGACATAAAGAACAACTCTTATTTTTTTAAGTGATTTTGACCGTATTTTTTTTATTATGTTATGGGAATTCGTTGGTATGTGCATATTATGTATTCAAGAAACGAACCTGTGCATAATTCTAATATTTTATTACTCAAAATATGCTTATATGGTGTCATAATATATGTGTGTCATTGTTCAGTCTTTCAGATTCGGTCCGGAAATTGCATATATTGCAGATTGCTTTACTGAAGCTGCGATGCATAGTAACGAATGTAACGTAATTGGATCTTTTAAGAAATGTAAGCTTGTGAATTATATAATACTACATTTTGTTAAATATTATGTTTTGGGGAACAACGTTCTATTTCGTGAAATAATATTACATTTTTTATAGAATGTATCCCACTTCAATGTAACTTTCATGCTTCAAGCATGCTTAATTCAAATTTGTGGGTAATTTAATCTGTTCTCCCATCCTGCTGAATCTAAAATTAATTAAATAAAATTCTCTAATTTGAAATCTTCAATGAATTTCCAACTCAGTTTATGGTCTCTTCATTTTGTAATTCATTCATGTAACCAAGTTCAACTTGGCAGTCAAGCATTCAGAAGTACACACTGTATCAGGGTTGGCAAGTTTCTGTCAAGGTGGTTAAAACGGGCATGGCAGAAACTAGTTTCTGCCACAAAAGCATCAACGACTGGTAGAAACCCAGAAAATAATTATTTTGTGCATTAAAAACTTAACAAAATACCCCAAATTGCAAAAGGAAATGCATTTTTGAAATAAGTTTAGTTATGATGTTTTTAGTATTTATTCAAAGCTTACATCATAGCAAATTCTATATATTTATTCTATAATTTTTCATAGCAGTCTATAATAAAATATCAGTTTTGGTGCGATTTCCTAATTCAAATAATTTCTTAATTTATTATGAATGGACATATAGAGGTATTAGGAGGTAGCATGACAGGACAGAGAAAATGTACCTAAATTCGAACGCTATAAAAATACTTTTTAATAATATCATTCTTTACAAAATCCAAAAGCTGAGAAAACACGAGCGCATGACTTGTTACTATTGTTCCTTCTTCGTGGTAAGTTTATCTCTATGGCAGACCAAACAATTGGTTTTAATTGTATATTGCGTAATATAATGATGTGGAAAAACTGCTAGTTGCAGGAAAATGTTTTCGTTTACCATTGTAGGAAATAAATGAAATGATCTATTATTATATGTAATTTTCGTGATCATGTATTTGCCTATTTTAGTATGATTATGTTGCTTGTTGGTATGGAGACACCACACATAGAAACTACTGTTAAAAATAATTAAAAAAAAAAAATAAATCATTGGCAAAAATAATTTTTTTTTATAAATACTACTATGTGTGCCTATATAACTGCAAACACTGAACAGTTAGGATCATGTATAATATGTATATGTTCTGCATGAAAGGGTCACTTTAAGATGCATTAAAATTATAACAAAAAACAATGCTGTGTAATTCTGTATTATATTTTTTAAATATATTTTTGTATTTTTTCTTAGCATGTTTTACTGGAACTATTGATGGTCAGTGTGCCATTATTTCTTGCACATATGAGTGTCTCATTGATGAAGCTATTCGCTTGTGTTGCACAGACGATAGATACCAATATGAACCCGCAGAATTCCGTGGAGCATTTGTTGGAGTATGTTGTATAATTTTTTTCTTTGTTCTATGTGGGTAATAAGACTGTATATTGGGTGATAGTGGAATTATTATTGAATGGTAGTGGGATATATTATTAAGTGATAACAAGGTGTATTATTGAATGTTTGTAGGAGATATATTGCAAAACTTTGCGCAAAAACATGAAAGAAGATATAAGAAAATTCAATTGTGAGTTAGTAAGGAAGGAATTAAAATTTAAACGACTTTCTCAGGTTATGCTGTCAATACTTACGATCCCTCACAGTAATGCAGCATGCGAGAGAGTCTTCAGTCAAGTGAAGAAAATTAGAACTGACTTCAGGTCAACCATGTCTGATGACACATTAGAAAATTTACTAATAGTTAAATGCAGACAACATGTGAAATGTTACGAGAATGTATTTGACAAAAAATTTCTCAAATGCAAAATCTTGCACTACAGCATTTGTAAATTCTAAGAATTAATATTGCGTTTAATACAGTTTAATCCTCTATTATTATTAATTTAATAAATACTTAATTTCCTCATTGTGCCTGTTTTTCATAAATTATGTATGATTTTGTTTAATTAAAAAATGGTGGCCTGCCCACGCGTGCGTGATTGACTACAGATTTTTCACTTCTAGAAGTTGGCACCTATGTGTGTGTGTATATATATGTATATGTATATTGAAAGCAAAATAATTACTTCACATCAATAAGATTCATAAATTTATCAAAGTCAATATTTCCCTTTTCGCTTGTTTTATAAGTGTGTTCCACACTTTTTATTCACACATTACAGTCAAGGTTAGTTGAGAAATAATTATGAGTTCATCTGGTCATGTTTTTAGACTGGGATTAGAACTCTTTTACCAATAAGAGTCAGGAGGGAGAAAAAAAAAGTCCATGACTTAGATTGGTCTTGATTCAGCAATCTTCAGGTTTTTGTTCTGATCGCTGCAACACAACTGAAGTGGCCTTAACATCATATTTATGTTGTCACTCACGTGTCAAAGCAGGGATCCGTATGCAATTACGTTTAGACATAAACGTTTTACAGCGCAAATGATTTTCACTTTCTTTCTGATTCCTATGGCTCAAGAAGCTTTAGTCTGGGTTTAAAAAGGTATGTAAACTTAATTTTTACATCACACATGAATAATGGACATCAAATAACGAAACACAAAAGTTGAATCTAAAATTCCAACCCCGGATATGTTTAATTTTGACTGTCAAATGGATTGTGATAGAAAGCGATAAGTAAAACAAGGAATGCTTGTTAAGTAAGTACAGAATGGTTTAAAGTTTTGTTATTTGAATGTTGAATTAATTTTTTCTACAATTTTTTAGGGAATTTCTCGATATGACATCGATCAGATGATAGACATGTGTATGCTGAAATGTAAGCCATGCTTTTATCATTTTGATATTTTGTAGTATCTAGCATTATTATATTTTACCATCCATGTAATAAAAAGTGCAGTGCAGTATTATTACTTTTAATCACAGGGATTACACTCATGCGTCAAACTGTGCCAAGTTAAAAATTTCGGCTACAAAAGTTAAACTGCACTATTTTGTGGCAAACAACTTTCGTATGCCAAATTCCTGTTTTTGTATCTTTAACATTCTGTCACTTGATGTGGCTTTAAAACACAAAGAATTCATTTTGATTTCCATTTGCCTCTCGGGCATCGTTATTGTTTCTAATTTTTTGATACTTATAAAAGTCCTTAAATTTCATGCAAAGAAACGAGTACAAACCCTGTAATATGGGAAGTGGGATTTTACCCAGGAAGCATACTGGAAACAAATGCATAATTTGGTGCATGCATAGAAAATATAGACGTGCCTTGCCAAAAGCCATGTATTGAGTCTAGTTCTTAAAATGTTACATAAATGTGTCATTTTCTTGGGGGAAAAAATAGTTTTTATGCTGCATTATAACCTGCTTTTTCCTGTTAAAAAGGTTGTTTTACTAAACAAAAACGTTCCCTTTTGCGTAAAAGCATTGTCATTGTTACAAAAAGTAACTATTCCTGAAATATTTTTTTTTATGTTGAACATCATATATGTGTACAGGACTTGACACGTATGATCACCACTGGCAATTAGATTTTTGCAGCTGGTAAGTAGGAAACAATTATTTTTTACTAGGTTCTTAGATTTTTTATTGTGATGGACGAGTGCCATTTTTGCCCGGTTTGTTGCAATTTGTTGAGCCCTGTGTATGTATGTATATCATCATCAACCATTTTCAATCCACTGCAAGATAGAAGCCTCTCTCTCTGTTATCGTATATGTAATACCGTGAAAGATATATGAAGTGACCTTGAACTCACCACATTGGCCGAACAGATGGTTAGCAAGCTGGACCTACAGTTTTAATGCAGGTTCCAAACTTCAATCACCACAGCCTAAGACCTGCACTGTGGCAGGACTCATTGTGTCAACCCCACCTCCCTTATGGAGTGACCACTACTAGGGCTACTTCAAAGTGGCGCTCTGCCAAGTGCCGCTGTTCTTGGCAGAGAATGGCTGTTGAACATAATATGTACACATCCTTTTCTCCTATGAAGAATGACGATTTTTCTGCTCCAAAAGTAAAGTTTTCCTGATACAAATCTTGTTACGTGAGTGTTATCCCTGCTGTCAAGACCTTATCTGGTGAATTATGAACCTTGCTGTAAAACACAAGCACTCTATCATTCATTTTTGATGAAAACTTGCCAGTATATCAAATCAAACTTTATCAGATGGATTAATTTTTTTTTTTTTTTTTACATAAAGTGATGATTATTTACAATTTATCAGATAGGTTAATCCGTCTTGACAGCAAAGGGTAAAGACTTTAGGGTCTGACAAAGCCCCCGCTGCCCAGGATTGGATATAAGTGGAAGAAATAAACGCAATATGCCAACTAAATACAATAAGATAAAAGACTTGGTTGTTTAGTAAAGTTATGGAAGGTATAAATAGAGAAAGATGTAGTGATATTATAATTCTCTATCCAATAGATGTCTGCGGATGAGTTTTTTATATTGAGCAAAAGAATAAATAGATTTAAGTGAGTTAGGAAGAAGATCCCACACCCTAGGGCCAAAGCAACAGATGAGCGAGAGTCCAAGTTTCGTTCATGAATACTCTGGTATTAGATCGTTAAGATTTCTTGTAACGTGGGTATGATCAGGAGAGCGCAATGAAATGAGATGAGAATGAGTGCCATTTCATATAATGTTTGATCCCATCTGTAAAAATTTAGTTCTCTGTGGGGGTGCTTTTTTTCCAATTGAAAGTTTTTTTTTTAAATAAAGCTAAAGGTTTGATTCAAATTTCAACATTTTGTTTCTCATCAGAGAATTTAATAGGTACTAACAAGGGAACCACTTTTGTGGAAGCTCGTACTTTGAAACAAGACATATCACAAATGATAGTCCCTAAATTTCTTATTAAGAATATGAAATCAGTTTTTTGTGAATAGCATATAAAATTTTTTTTCATTAATATTCAAAGTCCAAAAATCACACTTTTTAAGTGAAGTGTGATATTTTTTATTCGCACTGTATATGAAGATAATAACTTTTGAACTCGATTCGAATAAAGAAGGTGGTTGCATTTAACGGATAAAATTACAGGAAAGCTCATTCAGAGTATTTTAAAAAAATTATATAAAAACTAAGCTTTTTAATTCAGATATTTGGTGCATTTGGCTGTGATTTAGAAGAATTGGCGATATCGGCATGAAGTAAATCATAAACGTTTCGTCAAAAAAAATTACAAACAAAATTTCTACTTTCGACTTTAAATATTACCTAGCTAAATTAGTGGAGCTGCAAAGATGTAATAAACTCTTCATTAAATGACACACTGTACAATTTAGTTGCAAAACCCAATTTACTGTGAAGTTTGATTAGTTATACCATTATCAAGCCGATGTAGGATGGAGGTCAACTGTTTTCCATATGTGTAATATGAAAGCATCTCAGTAGGCCATAAGCTCAACATGCTTGTCAGCCGGGTTGGTTTGGGGCTCAAGTTTTTATTTTTTTTATTTTTAAGGGATGCAAATCTCTATTAGCTAAGGAATCAAACCGTTGAACATCGATTATTACTCTAAAAAAAAGTTCGACCTTCGTTACTAGCACAAGTTGTATATTCTTGGTAATTGCTGATTGGTTGTTGCATTTGACTAATTTTTAAATATTTAACTGTATGATTGCTTTATTGTTAAAAAAACGTTTTATAACAAAATTATCACTTCTATTGATATATGTTTAATAATGTAATTAATTAATAATACAATTTTTTTGTTAAATGATCCTATATACCAATTTTTTCTTTAGTTGAAAGGTATAGCTGTGACCTTTCAGACGAAGTCGTGAAAAGATTTTGTAATTATTTAAGTCTAGAAATGTATGCTGAAGAATCAGATGAAAGTTTAGCTTCAAAAGTGCGCATTGTTAATAAATATGGAACCGCATGTTTATATTATCTCAAAACAATAAAGAAGAAGTGCTCACATGACTTGGCTACAGCAGGTATTTAATTTTGAACAATTCCAATTGTATGTAAATTTGAACTGCAACTGATAATGCTTTTGTAATTGTTGATCTTTTTCTGTAAGTAAGTAAAACGATGAAGAGAAATGTTCTTTAGTTTACTTTTTCCGTCTGCTGACAAGTTTCATAACACAACTGTGTTCCTCTTGAAAAGATGAGTGGCACACAGTGATGTTCATATAGGATAGCGGTTCCCAACCTTCTTCAAGCTGCGACCCACTTTCATAGCATCTAAGTAATCCATGACCCCCTTTTATAGTAATCAAAAGATCCGTGACCCCCTCTGTCTGCCACCGCCACATTTGCATAATAAAAGCATTTTTAACAGAGTAAAGAAAACACATTAAATATAAAAATATATTATATTAATTATATATATTAATGTATATTATAGATATAAAGTTAACAACCGTTAGTAGAATATTGCAATGTAGCCATGTTGAAATATAAAAGCGTTGGAAACAGTATGACATTCCTTATAAAAATAATTGCAAGAACCCACCGGAAATCAGTTCACGACCTCCAGGTTGGAAACCACTGATATTGAAAGAACCAAAGGAGTATAATTACATTCCTCTAGAAAGATTAGGAATGCAATGATGTGTTCCTCAAGAACAGGGGTAGTCAACCTGGTTCCTACCGCCCACCATGGGGCTATTCAAGCTTTTTTGGTGCGCTGTGGGGTTTTGTCAGATGCTGTAGCTGATGAACAAACCTTACAAAAATTGAACCAGATATCAAAGAGTTTCACAGCATCAGCCTCAAGAACCTCATTAATACTTATAGATAATTTCAATAGACGGTATAGTTTTTACATCTAATTTTATTTTTCTTCAATTTAAGCAACTTCTTCACTAGTAGGTGCTGTATCGATGGAGATGCAGAAATGCAGCGTCAAATTAAATTTTCTGTGTATTATAAACATGTGCAAAGTATAAATAAAGAGATAAATTTAACTACATGTTCTTAATAAATCTCCACTCAAAAATAATGAGAACTTAGCAGTTGTGTTAAATTAAGTTGCTGCAGAATAATAATTGCTGGGCAGTAAGAAAATTTTGCTACAAATGATGATACAAAAGTGGGCTGTAGGTATAAAAAGGTTGGCTACCCCTGCTCTAGAAAGAACAAAAGGAACATGATCAATTTTTTCCCAAAACAGAGGAACACAATCATGTTTTTCTATAAAAGGTTGCATGAACATATATATATATATCATATTCAACCATTATCTATCCACTGCTGGATGAAGGTCTCTCCAAATGCTTTCCACACAAGTCTATCCTGAGCAATTCGCTTCCACGTCACCCCAACCTGTTTTCTTATTTCATCCACCCATCTAGTTTGAGGACGTTTTCTAGGTCTTCGGTGGTCTCTTGGAATCCAGTTCAGAATTTCTGTTGTCCATCGTTGATCAGTTCTTCTTGCAATATGCCCAGCCCATCGCCATTTCAGCCCTTTTACTTTAACAATGATGTCCTCTACTCTAGTTTGCTCTCTCACCCAAGTGTTTCTTTTTCGATCTCTCCTAGTTATTCCAAGCATGCACCTCTCCATGCTCCTTTGCGTTGTCTGTAACTTTCGTATTGCTCCAACTGTTAGACTCCATGTCTCTGATCCATAAGAGAGGACTGGCAATACACACTGGTTGAAGACCTTTCTTTTTAGACACAAAGGCAATTTCCCCTTCAGGATAAAACTGTTTCTTCCAAATGCACTCCAGCCAAGTTTAATACGTCTGTTGAGTTCTTTCATAATGTTGCCATCCATTGAAATCAGCTGGCCAAGGTAAATATATGAATCAGCAATTTCTAGCTCAATGTTGTCAACTTGTATTTTTGTTTCCTCTACGAAATTATTGAACATGATCTTAGTTTTTTGTAGGTTCATCTTGAGTCCAACTTCTTTACTTCTAGTTGAGAGCTCCTGTACCATGTCTTGGAGTTCTAATGGGTTCGTTGAAAAAATAACAATGTCATCAGCAAACCGCAAATGATTTAAATATTCACCATTTATTTTTATTCCCTTGTTATTCCAATTTATCTGCTGAAAAATCATCTGTAAAGCTGAAGTAAAAAGTTTTGGAGAAATGGTATCTCCCTGCCTCACACCTTTACCAATTTTGATAGTTTTGGTATCTTTATGTAACCGAAATTTTGCACTTGCATTTTTATACACACGTTTCACCATGTCAATGTACACATCCTCAATGTCTGTTGATCTTAAAGAGTTGATGACTGCTGATGTTTTAATAGAGTCAAAGGCCTTCTCATAGTCAATAAATGCCACACACAATGGAAGTTCATATTCATGTGTTCTTTCAATTAATTCTCTTAATACTTGAATATGGTCCACTGTACTGAATCCACTTCGAAATCCAGCTTGTTCTCTTGGTTGAGCTGCATCTAATTTTTTCTGCAGGCGATGTGTTAGCACTTTTGTGAAGATTTTATAAATAGCAGGTAACAAGCTAATTGGTCGGTAATTTTTCAAATCCTCTTTATCACCTTTTTTATGCAAAAGAATTACTGTTGCAGAATCCCATTGGTTTGGTATGTTACCGCTGTTAAGACATTTGGTAAAGAATTTTGCAAGTATGTCTTCTACATATTCTCCAGCTTCTTTTAGGATATCTAATGTAATACCATCATCACCAGGGGCTCTTCCTTTCTTCATACTTTTTATTGCAAATGAAACTTCTTCTTTTAAGATTTTAGGAGCTGTTCCTTCGACTATTTCAATGTCTTCGTTTAATCCACTGTTACTTTCGTATAGATTTTTGTAGAATTCTTCAACTCTTCTAAGTATTTCTTCCCTATTTCTTGTTACGGTGCCATCCTCTCCTTTTAATGCAATGATGTGTTTCTTCCCAACAGATAAACTTCCTTTAACAACCCTAAGGCTCTTGTTATTTTCAATGGCCTTCCTTACTAACTCACAATTGAATTTTCTTATGTCTTATATATATATATATATAAATAAATGGATTAGCTTTGTCCTATCTTCCTTTTAAAGGTATGTGGGTTTTTTCATTCCCACTTAAACAGTTCCTTGAGCGGAAATTAAATGTAAAGTACTTACATTTTTGTTGGATGTACAGCATCGTAAATAACTACATGTTGATAAGATTCGTGGTATCCATTGTAAGTTGAGAAGAATATGCACTTTTTAAACACCAACAATTTATTCACGTAAATTAAAGATATTACAGATATTTCTTTTTAACACGTAAGAGGTCATTTCGAGCTATGCCCGGCCGCGCTTACATTCGGTTCCAGACAAGATTCAAAGGCATTCTCCTTGAGTTTGCTGTATGTTTCTCATTTATAGTTTTGATACATCCGAAACTTTATCCAATGGGACTATTGGAATTTTAACCAATGGGAAGAGATGTTACGGGAGCCAATGAAATCTTTTATAGATCCATATGGACCATGTACGCCATAAGTTCAATGCTTTGGTTATTACATATTGAGCGCGTGTACAAGACTTTCAAGCTAGCTGCTATTATATATTTAAATACATTGGAAAAACGAAATATTTAATACTATTGGATCTTAATTAATTTAATTTGGTTTAAGGGCTTTAACTTTTATTTAAAGGCATAACAAGCTTCTTTCAATTCAGTTAAATTGTCAATTTTTATTTACTGATCCACAATTCAAACTTGTAGTATGAATTTTCGTCTACTGACATGCGTTTAGGATTTGGTTTATACGTGTGTCTGGCATCATTACTTAAATGTTTTTGCGAACGATATTTTGTTTACATTTTGTAGTTTAAGTGAAACTATACGCAAGCTCTTAAGGCATAATTTTAAATATTGGACAAGACATTTGGCATGTTTCAAGCAGCATTGTGATTCTATCGATCTATCATGTGATTATCCTATTTTCGACTTCCAACCATGCCAAAACAGAACGTTTACTGACTTAAATGCTCACCATAGTCCAGGGGTTGGTTCTGTAGGCCTTAAGAGGCTCGGATTCTTCGGCACACTGCAGGTCCCAGCACAGCATGGCCCTTGTTATCCTAGTACCATAAAACTCAAACAAGCAGCATATAGAATTTAAATTTTAACATCTAAAATTATGCTTTATCAAGTTGTATATCCTTTTCCATTTAGCATAAGGAAGGACATCATCAGTTTTTGTTTAGAGGGTGTCTACAGATCTGTCAAAGTGAGGGAAGTTTTTTTTTTGACTGGAGTAGTCAGGGAAATTTGAAATTCATTGTTATAATAAATAGCTTATTAAAATAATTTTCCTGAACTGTGCTTTTTGTACCACATTGTCTACTGAAAATTTTGAAAAACTTGTACTTTCGATGAAACTTTTTGCACCAAAACTAATATAATTTACAGAAAATTATTAAGCCCATATATTTCTCAGGAGAAAACATTTATCAAATATATATATAAAAAAAAAAGTGTTACATATATGTATAATGTATATGAAATGATGAGAAAAAGCACTTAACTAAATTATCTAATCTGTAAGGGATTTCGATCATGTCCTTTCCCCTTCCCCCAGTCATACATGTTTTAACTGGAATAGAAGATGAAGCAGGAACTTTGCGATTGTATGGTGAAACTCCATTATAATGAATTTAAAAACGGCTGAATTAAAACGTTGTCAATATTTAATTAATGCAAGTTTTTAATGTAAAGTAATGCATTTTTTAATAGCTTTTGTATTTGTAAATTCACTGTAATTGAGTTATAAATGGCTTTAGGGTTTGTGTTGGTGGATTTTATGGTCTTAAAATTTGTTCTGGTTACACAAATTCTAACGTGTTGTGTGTCATTTACTGTAAGTAATTAGCAACTGGAAATTGATTAAGATTTGGTCAGGAAAACGTGAAACATAAGGGAAGTTTGAAACAGAATGTGAGTAGACACCCTGTGTTTATTTTATAATTTGTTTATAATTATGTGCATTATTATTACAAGCAAATAAATTAGTTTAGAAAATTCGAATATTTTTGACTTTTTGCCAATTTAAGATAGCCTTATAACTTTTCACTGTTTGTTTTATGTAACTGTTAATGTAATTTTTTTTCTACAGATATCGTTTTTAGCACAGTCCATAATGCCAAAGGATTTGAGTTTGATACTGTCATAGTTCTGAATGATTTCTACTTAGATAATTTGTTGGAATCAAAAATTCGTTCTGGGAAAACAGCTTATACAAGTAAAGGAGTTGTGCTTGATACAGCAGCAGGTAAGAAGCTTATGTTAACATGAGTAACCGTCGGTTTAAAACGATGCACAATAAAGATATTTTTTAAATTGGAAAACGACAATATTGTCATTTATATTGAATATTAACATCTTATTTCTCGGAGAATGTAACGCAGAATGACCCTTGCTATCCTTTTGTCATAAAAATTCAATTAAAATGTAATAACAATCTGATAATCACGGAGATCCTCTTTTATATATATATAGATCGCAAAGGGATGAATTACTCGCACAGTGCACTATATACGGCCGTCACAAGAGCAAAGAAGTCCCTTATCATGTGTGAAGCTTTGTGGTCAATTTTGATGCAAAAGCAGGTAATAATGTTGTTATAAATCTTACAAAATTCTTGTCGTTTTTCTCCTCCCCCCACCCCAGCTTTCCGTGGTTTTATATTCTTAATTTTGCTATAATATATGTCTCTTTAAAAGTTGATTAGCAGACGTATATAATAGTGTGTGAAGTAATATCTTTGTGAAGAGCTTTTAAGCCATTCTAAGGTGAATGCCTATTTTCCCCTGTACATTATGCTGTAAGATTAGATTTCTCACTATCTCTTACCAACATTTGTCAATGCGGTTTTGTAATAAAATGTTAGAAGGAAGCCCTTTCTACGTCTAATAGGTTGTGAAAGGATTAAAAGCAGTAGATTTTTCCCATGGGCATGATTTTGGATCAAAGTAGAACCTATTTCTGACTCAGAAGAGACCAAGAACAATAAAAAATGAAGGTGGCCTAAAGCTCTACTCGAACCAATGTCCTTTTAAGACAACCCAATACCCCACCACTAAACTACCAAGGCTAGCTATGCAAGGTATTTTTCCCTGGTGCTTGCATTTTCCATAAGCGATTTCGCCTCTAATTAAATAGTATGTGTTTTAAATGGAATCATCACAAAAATTAATTTTATTATTATTTGCTTATATGAAAACTTATGGGTATTACTTTTTCATTAAATTAATGCTATTTGAGCATTTATACTTTTCATAAAGCAGAGATGTGTGTCACATTGCAACAATCCCCCTCCCCCTCTCTCCAACAAATGTAGAGTTTTCTAGAAATTTTCTTTGTGACCTGATAAACTACAGTACAATGGTTAAGTCGTTAACATCCGATTAACAGGTTGGTGCAATATTGTCTTCATTGTTCTTGGGCCATAAAACTTAATCACATTAGCAAGAATCTTTTATTGGAATCAGGGTGTCGACACATCTGAAAACGTGGAAAAGTCAGAAGTTTTTTCTGACTGGAAAAGTTAGGAAAAATCTGGGAAATTTGAAATACAAAGGCCTAAGTCAGGGAAATTTGAAATTCATTGTTATAATAAATAGCTTATTAAAATAATTTTCCTGATTTGTGTTTTTCATGCCATATTACATACTGATTTTTTTTTAAAAAAAAACTTATACTTTGATTAAACTTCTAAAAATTACCCTTTTGCACCAAACATAATGTAATTTGTATAAATTATTAAGATATGTATTTATTTCTCAGAAGAAAATACTTACTGGTATATAACTAAAACTTGAAAAAAAAAAAGAAAAGAATTTTTAGCTAAATTATCTAATATGTAAGGGACATTGGTCATACCAATTCCCTTTTCCTTATATATAGTCGACCCACTTTAAATGGAATAGGAGATGAGACATCAGTTTTATGATTATATAATTAAACTCTTTTATAATGAACTCGAACATGGCTGAATGAAAATTTTGGAAAAGTTGTCTGTACTAGCAGATTATATTTCCAGAATAGGTATGGCGATTCCATAGTGATGAGGCACAGCTTCTGCCCACCAAGGCTATGAAGTAGGAATGATTGTTTGACGCTTGGTTGGACCCCAAGCGTCGAGAATAGGCAGGGTGGACTTGGATGAAGTTTGATGGAGATGATGGGCAGAAGATGGTGAACGATGAGGATGCAGGTAGTTGTAAAACAACTAGGACGAATGAGCAGGACGTCAGAAAGCAGGAACAAGTGGACATGGAGAAGGAGGCAAGAGGTCGGTCAGGTACCGCATGGCAGACGAAGGACATCAATGGCCGAAACAGCATAGGCGCCATTGACAACAGTGGCGAACCTAAAACAGAAAGGACGAGTGGAAGGCAGTTACAGACTTCGGAATGGAAAACTTACTGCCGAAACCCTGATGCATTCTTCAGAAGCAGATACCCGACCATTGCAAGAAAAAGCATTGGGGAAGAAAGTGGCGGAGGGTGAGGCAGAAAAAGGCAATTAAACCAATTAAATCCGGACCATCGATTTGGGGCAAAACCAGGGGGAAGAAACTACAGCAATAACTTTGGAGAAAAGACATAGAAGGGGGCAAAAAATAAAAGTGAGAAAAGAAGGAAAAGGAAGAGCAATGTGCTGTGGGACAACAACTTCCGAAAACCAGAGTCCGAATCGTCGATTTTTGTAATGGGGAAATCTTTCTCGTTGTTGTAAATAATTAATGCAAGTTTTTAGTGTAAAGAAATGCATTTTTTTAATAGATTTTTTGTATTTGTAAATTCACGGTGAGTTATAAATGGCTTTGAGGTGTCATTAGTGGATTTTATGGTCTTATGAAACTTATTTTGTTTACACAAATTTTAATGCGTTGTGTGTTGTTTACTGTAATTAGTGACTGGAAATCGATTAAGATTTGGTCTGGAAACCTGGAAAAGTCAGGAAAGTTTTTAAACAGAATTTGAGTAGACACCCTGTAGAATCTAAAAGGGACATTTGTGAATTATTTTTCCATGATTGTCTATTCCAAGTAGTGGCACACCCAGAATATTCCGGGGGTGGGGGGCAGTGGTGGAAGGATTTTTTTGTGGAAAAAATGATCAGAAACCTTATCAATTACCATTGTCTATTGTGTACATTTATCATTATTAAATGACTAATAATTCTACAGTCCAAGGTACTTAAATAAGTAGAAGTAGATTATGTTTATACAGTTTTACAATGGCCAGTCCTTGTCTTCCACAAAAAATTGCTGTTTTGATAATAGATTTAGAATAACCTTATTCTGCAACACTGGCTTTTGCTTGCTATCCATCCATTACTTGATTCCCAGTGGTCTTTTTCCCTTCCATAATCCTTAAAAAATCACCTTTAAGAAATGAATCCTTATGATACAGAAAAGTTCTAATGTTATCTGAACTTCTCCAAGGCCTTCTTCCAATTATTAAATTCTTTTGAAACAAGTTGACTGGTGACTTACGTTAGTCTTAAACCAACTTCATGGAGTGAAAAACAAACAAAAAAACCCCCACAAATTTATAATAGGCACTGTCTTTTACCTTTGAATAAGCTAGTCAGTTATGCTTCTTACTCGGCCAAAATGAGCAAAACTTCTGACTGGTAAGGTTTTCCTTGATTTAATAATATAGCACTAGTAAAAACTGTGGAAAAATGGTAATTTGCATATGGTTCCCAAAGATTTTTTAGCACTGTTATCCTATCTTCATCAGTGAGGTTAGATTTCTTGACATAATTAGAAATATCTGCAGTCAGAATTTCCATTTCAACTGTGTTGAATTATGTATTTTGGTCGACCTTTACCTCCTAGAAAGCTATTGGAGATAGCCTCAGGCCATTGCTATTGCTTTCCTCAACAGCAGTCTCATCAATGTCACAAGAGTTCAGATAAATGTCGTTGAGATTGTAACTTTCAATTTTACTATAAAAAAAATTACTAGTGTTTGTTGGCATAACAATTTTTCGCTTTAATAACCCAAGGGGGACCTGGGCCCTTCGACCCCACTACGTGGGTGCGGCACTCATTCCAAGTAGGATAATTTGTTTAATCATAAATTGTGTCAGTAAAAAATAAACAACAGCATAAATTGTGTCATTGCGTTAACAAAATGAAAGTGAGATGATGACTTAAGCTGGATTCAAACCTGTGATCTTTATGAGTTATCATTTTCGAATTGAACATATTTATCCTGGTTTATGAACCTTGATAAGCTGTACCTTCCAGACTCTGTAGTGGTAACATGTTTATCTAGCTTTATGTTCAGCTGGGCTCAGCTCCTAACAGTTTCCCCCCCCAATTATTGACAAACTGCTTACTGTATGTAGCCCCGTTGTCAGATTCGTAGGGATCTTAAGAGGTTCAATTTCCTCGGAAAACTGAAGGTCCCAGCTTAACATGACTGCGCAGTCCTTGCTCCGTAAAAACACGAACAAGCTGTACATTCCACTTTTTGAGCCAAGTTTAAGTCTGTGAAAATGACTATGTGCTTTTGATAGCACACTCCAACATCAAAAATGGGATGCTTGGTAGGCTTCCTAGTATTTGCTTCCACTTATTCAAATGGCAAATTGGAAACTCGAAAGCAGTTTTTTTTTCATTGTTTTATAAAGAAAATACTTTTTTTAGCAGATATGTCCTGCTGTTCGTATCTCCCCTTCCTTTGTAACATTCAATTAATGTTATGGAGAAAACTGGTGCCGCTTCAATATAATTTTGTGGGCAGACTTACATATTTTTTTCAGTGTTGTCCTTGGTAGTTTGTGTGGTCATTCAAAATAAAGTAAAATAAAACATGACCAGTGTCTATATATTAGGTGATTGCATTGAAATCTGCTGGTTACATGGACAGTTCTGGCTGTGTAGGCTGTTAGTTATGCCACCTGGAAGTTTGAACTTTTTCCACTAAAATTCAGTCAACAGATGTCACCCGTTGTTTACATTTGTGTTTCTTTACAATCAAATGAAAATTGAACATAAGCTGTTTTTCGGATGCGTATTTTCTACATGATTTTGATTTGGGTAAAAGTGCATCAGAAGCTCGTAAATTTCATGCAAAAACTTACGTTGAATCATGTCCCTCAAAAACAGGGTATCATGATCAGTTTCAACTATTTACAAATGGTGATTTCGACGTTCACCCCAAATACTGGCCTGACTAATCGAAAAAATTCAATACTGAACAAATGCAAGCAATATTAGAGGAAAATCCCACTCAAACACTTATAGAATTGACTGAACAATTAGGAGTTGATAAATCAACCATTCCACGGGGTTTACGAGGCATGGAAAAGATATAAAAAGAAGGGAATTGGCTGCTGCATATTTTGAGCGAAAATGTTATTGCCAACATATTTAACATCAGAATTACTTCGCTCGTAAGGTAAAGAAAGAAGAATTCCTTGTGGCGTATCTTGATGGGCAATGAAAAATGGATATGTTTTGGCACTCCGAAATGTAGAAAATCATGGTTTGCACCTGGCCAACCATCAACATTGACTCCAAAGCGAAATATTTACGGTCACAAAGCGTTGTTATTTATTTGGTAACATATGGAGAGTGCTGTTTATTCTGAGTTTGTAAAACGTAAGGAAACAGTCACCTCCGAATGCTATAAAAAATTGGAGCATTCGAATAATAATTTGATTTAAAAATGACTATCAATTTCATCGAATTATTATTATCGCATTATTTTTCTGCATGTTAACGCTCAGTCTTATGCATCTTTAGCTGTTAAAGAGAAACTGGTGAAGTTTGAATGGAAGATTCTCCCACGTGCAATGTATTACTCAGACTTGGCCCTATCCAACTATCACCTATTCTGCTCAGCGCAGCATGTTCTGGAACATCCCACTTAGGTAATTATTTTAAAAAAAAAGGGTTGCTGAGTGGTTAGCTCCAAAGGACAAAGCCTTCTTTCACCATGGTATTCAACTTCTACCGGAATAATGGGAAAATATTATAGCCTCGAGGGCAAATACTTTGACTGATGTAGTGTACATTTTATTATAAATGTTCAAAAAAAAAAAAACAGTGAGTTTTAGTACAACCACCTAATATAACCCCAAACATTGAGCAATTAAGATCATACACAGGACGTGTATTCACTTTTCAGAAAGAAGTTTATATGGAAATATTGTCAATATATCAGATTGTTAGAATGATGTACACTTTTTATCTCTTTTTAGGAAAATTTTTACTACCCTGTCAAATCCACTGAACTAATGCAGAGGGGAGACGCAATATGTTCACAGTGTAGAGCTGACATCACCTTTTCCTCGCTGTTTACTATGGTTACACCAGCTATGACATTGGTGAGTATTATATAAAGAAATAGGTACCGTATATTCATATTTAAGGAAAAAAAAATATAGCAAACATGAAGTTAGTGAGCTGGAATTAGTTTGCATGAATTGGCTGCTGAACTATTTTTGCCATATACTGTATGGAGCAATCAGGTTTTCGGCAAATAAGTTGTTAAAAATTTGGCAACACACTGCTTTATACGGAGTGTCAGAAAACAAACTTCTAACAACTTAAAGCAGCGTTACCAACCTTTTCTATGTCCCACACCCTTAGAAAATACTTCATTAGTGTTAAGTCCCTCTATAAAAGTAATATAACGCCTGCTGTTAATAAATTCATTGCTTAATGTTATCAAGTCTCCAGGAACAAATTCCAAGCAATTTGCAATGCCGTTGTAAAATTGGCTGGTATTGAAGCCAACAGTGTCACATTAAAAAAAAAAAAATCTAATAACGTAACAACTGTACAAAGAATCAAGATCAAATGCATATCGTTCATTTTTTTTCTTTTTTGGATTTCCTCTGAGATAATTCGGTAAGTTCTCCGTGATGATTCAATTTAGTTTTGCAAAGAAATTGGATACAGTTCTCACATGTTCCATTCCACCAATACTATTTCATATAATACTATAATTTTTGCCACCCACGTATTAATTACAGCTCAAACTAGAGCTTATGTAATTTTGGAGAAAAAGAGACGCTTTCCCCATCCTGGATTCGAACCAGGGTCCCTCCGTTTAGCCCGGAGTGTCTTGGACCGCTAGACGAATGAGGACAGGAAACAACGCTCTCTTTCTCCGTATGTAAAGATGTTAAGGTATTATTACCCTCCGCAGGGATAACACAATTGCCAAATATGGTCAACCATATTTGGCAATTGTGTTATCCCTGCGGAGGGTAATAATACCTTAACACCTTTACATACGGAGAAAGAGAGCGTTATTACCTGTCCTCATTCGTCTAGCGGTCCAAGACACTCCGGGCTAAACGGAGGGACCCTGGTTCGAATCCAGGATGGGGAAAGCGTCTCTTTTTCTCCAAAATTACACAAGCTCTAGTTTGAGCTGTAATTAAAACGTGGGTGGCAAAAATTATAGTATAATAAATTCCCCCACGAAAACTCACAAAATTCTCGCCCCGGAGGCTTTCTTGTGTTGACCATATTTGATAAAGTGGAATGTTGTATCGATCACATTTCAGTTTTGGGGAAGAATAAAAATAAAGTTTAAGAAACTGTTGATGAATGCAAAGTACTTTTAAGGGCTATGAAAAAGAGAAACCACAAATAAGGAGTTCTTAAAAGCTTTAATGTATCGTGAGAACACTGGTAAAGATAGTTTTAGATTTTTGTACAGAAAAGCACTAGGATATGACTTCACTGAAAAAGGGTTCTCCATAAGCAGTTGACAAAATACTTGTCTATTCAGGGCCTAAAGCCTGTACGAAATTACATGACCATACTTTGAAAGATGCAATACTTCAGACTAAATAACATTCAATCAATTAGCAATTTTAATGAAAATAAAATTATAAGCACATGTTGGTGCATATTAACACAAAGGAATAGAATGTTTTTATAGCCCAAGGAATATAAACCCATGACTACAGTGGGCAAAAAACAGTTTGCATTCTACGATACAATTGGGAGTCGAACCAATGTTAATGGGATGATAGGCATCGGTGACGGCATAAAAATATTGGGGGAGGGGACAATATACAAGTAGAAGGCCTTTTCTCTGAAACTGGAAAAGGACATGGAACCCTAATACCAACATTGGGAGATGGGGTCCCCCTTAGAACGACGCCCGTGATGATAAGTGAACTCTTTATCACAGTGCCAAGATGGGGCACACACCCACATTTTTCTCCGAGAATCCTAATCTTTGTCCAGAGAACCAAACCTTAGACTACAATGGGCAGAACAATGACATTATACATTTTATAGTACTATTGGAATTGAAACTGGGTTAATGGTGCGATAAACAAATGTGTTATCGTTACACCACCGTAGGGCTCAGGGGTGGACTGGGTGCTCTCAAAGGACATAAACCTTGGATAATCGGAAGGCGCAAGTCTTGTTGCCCATGAGGGTGCACCGGCCGGGGCCATCAGGAATGTACGGGGCCTGCTACTGAAGCATTCTGGGAGCTTGTGATGTCAGAGTTGTGGTCTGCCTTTCGGCCAGGAGAATTTCCATGTAAGCAAGGATGTTAAGCATGTTGTTTAAAACCAAGCCGTAACAGTCGTATGCAAATGTGAAACACTTATTTTTTAATATTACATTGCTTTAAGCTAGGAGAATCTTCATATTTGGACCGTTAATTGAAGTAGATGAAAACAGAATAATAAACGGTGAGTACACTCGTAAGTTTCCTCTGTTACTTGTAATTGAATCGAAATTTGTAAAAAGGGGATAATATGCTATGTGTAAAATAAATGGCACATATCCCCTTTTTACAAATTCTGATTCAATTTTAGGCTTAATTTTGTATTCATATATTTGTATTTTTCCTTTTTTTTTAATGTTATATATTTCAAGCATGCAAATTTTTACATCCGAATGAAATTTTCACTGCACATTCTAAACTTTATTCTGGAACATTTTTAATGTATGACAATTTTCTAAATTTCGTGTTCTATCCTATAATATAAAACTAACACAATGGATTAATTTCTTCTTTCAAACTTGCTTTCTGTCGCTAGAAAAACGATAAAAATCGCCAATCCTTTCTTTAAACTAAGGTGTGTCCCACCGTGATTGTGTGCCATGACTGGACACGAAACAAACCAATAAGAACGAAACAAATATATTAAGAAAGTCTATATACAAATACATATTTACAAGGAGTAACTCACTCCCTGCCCCACCTGGGCAGGAAAAAAAAATGAATGTGTAAAAAAAGAGGGGAAAAAGTGTCCCGCCGAAATAAAGCCATTTCCCCAGTTACTCCAATGAAGGCCCAACCATAAAAAAAATTCTGAAACTGAGCCTGAAAAATGGCAAAGTATTCTAACGAATTGAACTCTGGTTAATGGTACATGAAGATAAACTAAATTTGTCAGAAAAAATGAAAAAGATACGTAATACGAGAAAAGTCATATATATTCATTACGATGAAAATGGAATTAATAGCAGTTTAAGGTTTTGAGAATGTAGAAAAGTAAATATTCCACACACGGATAACCACTAATAAAAAATGAATGCTGCCTTACCTCCTTTTTAGAAGTGTTAATGTTTCTGGTAAGTTTTCTGGTGGCGGTTTCGATGCTTCTCGAAGGTAACAGCGTATTTTATCCATGCAATCTGCTAGGTTCAGTGTCTGCATTCGTGTCTTATCAGATTTTACAATAAAAAATCCATCTTTTGTAATGTTGTTGTGATGCTAGAATGGAGTGTAATTCAAACATTTATAAAATGAGCACTTGTGCATATTTGATTATATAAATTCTGGTAATTATTTTTTGGAAAAAAAAAAATGCTGGCTAAATTATTATATCTGTCTTTTTTTTTTTCCCCTTACCAATATGTATACAGACTCCTCAACCTGCAAAGATGGTCATTTTTTAAAAGTTCTGTGTCTTAAATTCTTTCTAATCTTGTATATACAGACACAATTTAATAACTGTTTTCTCAAATCTGCAAGGGTGACCTCATACCGAGTTCAGTGTACAACTGAACCTACATAAGTTTACACCACGCACTGGCATGTGGTAACATATTTCTTTAGGCAAGCAATACATTTATTTTTGCTTTGTGTCGTTTTCATTGAAAGCGTTGCTGGCCAAAAAGGGTTGCTTTTAAAACTGTCCGAACAGCAAAAAAAAAATTCTTAATGCTACTAGATGACAACATTATCATTGACATAAACAATCATGGAATTGCTTCTCAGATTAAAATCATTTCATGCTTATGCAGCTTAAAAAACCAAAATGTCAGGGTCTATATTTATGGGTACTCTTACGATTATTTCAATTTAATAACACCTAATGAAATATTAAGTAGTCTTATGAAATGAGTAAAATTTTTAACAAAACTGCTTACCAACTTCATAAAATTTTCTTTCACTTTCTTTGGAATCCATGTTGCCTTGTCAACATGAAAAC